>OZ007556.1:76588184-77094879 GCA_963931855.1 Philhelius festivus | reverse complement strand
CGTTACAGTATTGTATTTGTATTGTATTTGTATTGTATTTGTATTGTATTTGTATTGTATTTGTATTGTATTTGTATTGTATTTGTATTGTATTTGTATTGTATTTGTATTGTATTTGTATTGTATTTGTATTGTATTTGTATTGTATTTGTATTGTATTTGTATTGTATTTGTATTGTATTTGTATTGTATTTGTATTGTATTTGTATTGTATTTGTATTGTATTTGTATTGTATTTGTATTGTATTTGTATTGTATTTGTATTGTATTTGTATTGTATTTGTATTGTATTTGTATTGTATTTGTATTGTATTTGTATTGTATTTGTATTGTATTTGTATTGTATTTGTATTGTATTTGTATTGTATTTGTATTGTATTTGTATTGTATTTGTATTGTGTTTGTATTGTATTTGTATTGTATTTGTATTGTATTTGTATTGTATTTGTATTGTATTTGTATTGTATTTGTATTGTATTTGTATTGTATTTGTATTGTATTTGTATTGTATTTGTATTGTATTTGTATTGTATTTGTATTGTATTTGTATTGTATTTGTATTGTATTTGTATTGTATTTGTATTGTATTTGTATTGTATTTGTATTGTATTTGTATTGTATTTGTATTGTATTTGTATTGTATTTGTATTGTATTTGTATTGTATTTGTATTGTATTTGTATTGTATTTGTATTGTATTTGTATTGTATTTGTATTGTATTTGTATTGTATTTGTATTGTATTTGTATTGTATTTGTATTGTATTTGTATTGTATTTGTATTGTATTTGTATTGTATTTGTATTGTATTTGTATTGTATTTGTATTGTATTTGTATTGTATTTGTATTGTATTTGTATTGTATTTGTATTGTATTTGTATTGTATTTGTATTGTATTTGTATTGTATTTGTATTGTATTTGTATTGTATTTGTATTGTATTTGTATTGTATTTGTATTGTATTTGTATTGTATTTGTATTGTATTTGTATTGTATTTGTATTGTATTTGTATTGTATTTGTATTGTATTTGTATTGTATTTGTATTGTATTTGTATTGTATTTGTATTGTATTTGTATTGTATTTGTATTGTATTTGTATTGTATTTGTATTGTATTTGTATTGTATTTGTATTGTATTTGTATTGTATTTGTATTGTATTTGTATTTGTATTGTATTTGTATTGTATTTGTATTGTATTTGTATTGTATTTGTATTGTATTTGTATTGTATTTGTATTGTATTTGTATTGTATTTGTATTGTATTTGTATTGTATTTGTATTGTATTTGTATTGTATTTGTATTGTATTTGTATTGTATTTGTATTGTATTTGTATTGTATTTGTATTGTATTTGTATTGTATTTGTATTGTATTTGTATTGTATTTGTATTGTATTTGTATTGTATTTGTATTGTATTTGTATTGTATTTGTATTGTATTTGTATTGTATTTGTATTGTATTTGTATTGTATTTGTATTGTATTTGTATTGTATTTGTATTGTATTTGTATTGTATTTGTATTGTATTTGTATTGTATTTGTATTGTATTTGTATTGTATTTGTATTGTATTTGTATTGTATTTGTATTGTATTTGTATTGTATTTGTATTGTATTTGTATTGTATTTGTATTGTATTTGTATTGTATTTGTATTGTATTTGTATTGTATTTGTATTGTATTTGTATTGTATTTGTATTGTATTTGTATTGTATTTGTATTGTATTTGTATTGTATTTGTATTGTATTTGTATTGTATTTGTATTGTATTTGTATTGTATTTGTATTGTATTTGTATTGTATTTGTATTGTATTTGTATTGTATTTGTATTGTATTTGTATTGTATTTGTATTGTATTTGTATTGTATTTGTATTGTATTTGTATTGTATTTGTATTGTATTTGTATTGTATTTGTATTGTATTTGTATTGTATTTGTATTGTATTTGTATTGTATTTGTATTGTATTTGTATTGTATTTGTATTGTATTTGTATTGTATTTGTATTGTATTTGTATTGTATTTGTATTGTATTTGTATTGTATTTGTATTGTATTTGTATTGTATTTGTATTGTATTTGTATTGTATTTGTATTGTATTTGTATTGTATTTGTATTGTATTTGTATTGTATTTGTATTGTATTTGTATTGTATTTGTATTGTATTTGTATTGTATTTGTATTGTATTTGTATTGTATTTGTATTGTATTTGTATTGTATTTGTATTGTATTTGTATTGTATTTGTATTGTATTTGTATTGTATTTGTATTGTATTTGTATTGTATTTGTATTGTATTTGTATTGTATTTGTATTGTATTTGTATTGTATTTGTATTGTATTTGTATTGTATTTGTATTGTATTTGTATTGTATTTGTATTGTATTTGTATTGTATTTGTATTGTATTTGTATTGTATTTGTATTGTATTTGTATTGTATTTGTATTGTATTTGTATTGTATTTGTATTGTATTTGTATTGTATTTGTATTGTATTTGTATTGTATTTGTATTGTATTTGTATTGTATTTGTATTGTATTTGTATTGTATTTGTATTGTATTTGTATTGTATTTGTATTGTATTTGTATTGTATTTGTATTGTATTTGTATTGTATTTGTATTGTATTTGTATTGTATTTGTATTGTATTTGTATTGTATTTGTATTGTATTTGTATTGTATTTGTATTGTATTTGTATTGTATTTGTATTGTATTTGTATTGTATTTGTATTGTATTTGTATTGTATTTGTATTGTATTTGTATTGTATTTGTATTGTATTTGTATTGTATTTGTATTGTATTTGTATTGTATTTGTATTGTATTTGTATTGTATTTGTATTGTATTTGTATTGTATTTGTATTGTATTTGTATTGTATTTGTATTGTATTTGTATTGTATTTGTATTGTATTTGTATTGTATTTGTATTGTATTTGTATTGTATTTGTATTGTATTTGTATTGTATTTGTATTGTATTTGTATTGTATTTGTATTGTATTTGTATTGTATTTGTATTGTATTTGTATTGTATTTGTATTGTATTTGTATTGTATTTGTATTGTATTTGTATTGTATTTGTATTGTATTTGTATTGTATTTGTATTGTATTTGTATTGTATTTGTATTGTATTTGTATTGTATTTGTATTGTATTTGTATTGTATTTGTATTGTATTTGTATTGTATTTGTATTGTATTTGTATTGTATTTGTATTGTATTTGTATTGTATTTGTATTGTATTTGTATTGTATTTGTATTGTATTTGTATTGTATTTGTATTGTATTTGTATTGTATTTGTATTGTATTTGTATTGTATTTGTATTGTATTTGTATTGTATTTGTATTGTATTTGTATTGTATTTGTATTGTATTTGTATTGTATTTGTATTGTATTTGTATTGTATTTGTATTGTATTTGTATTGTATTTGTATTGTATTTGTATTGTATTTGTATTGTATTTGTATTGTATTTGTATTGTATTTGTATTGTATTTGTATTGTATTTGTATTGTATTTGTATTGTATTTGTATTGTATTTGTATTGTATTTGTATTGTATTTGTATTGTATTTGTATTGTATTTGTATTGTATTTGTATTGTATTTGTATTGTATTTGTATTGTATTTGTATTGTATTTGTATTGTATTTGTATTGTATTTGTATTGTATTTGTATTGTATTTGTATTGTATTTGTATTGTATTTGTATTGTATTTGTATTGTATTTGTATTGTATTTGTATTGTATTTGTATTGTATTTGTATTGTATTCTTATGGAGTTGTTATTGTATCTATATTTGTATAATATTTATTTAATAATTAAAAAAACACAATAATTACTTACAGGTAGCAATATATAACAACAATATTCAATTAATTTTTTGCCATTTTTTATTTTTTTTTTTAATAGAGCTTAATGTCACATCTGGAAGAATTAAATGCGAAGTGGGCGAACTTATATACATTTTAGAATTAATATCTATATATTAATACGTTAACAATTTTTTTGTAGTTCCTTTTTAATATACTTAAACCGAACGCCCGACAAAAAAAAATATACCATTTGAAAGCTCATATTAATTAGAAGTGCCATCAGAAGACTATGTTAATCCGTCGACTATTTGCATGTGCAAATAGAAATGGAAAATAGAAATAGAAATCATGGATTCTCCGTACAAAATGTCTAAAATAATAAATACATGACGGTGTTCACATTGAACTTACTCAACCGATTTATTTTGACGTAAGGTCACTCTGTCGTGTTCAGACACAAAAGTAGTGTGAACACTCCAAACTCACTTTGACGTCTTGTAGTTGTCATAATTATTGGCCATTTGCTATGCCACTACAAATATACAGTGAAATACAAAAGTAAGTAAACACCTCTTAGTTTAAAGATCATTTTCTTCAAATAATCCATAGTAATGTAAAAAAAAACTTACTATTTTTGTCTATAATTGATAGGTATTTCGAACTAAAAAGTAACATTTCAAATAAAAATTTAAAGAAAACTTAAGAAATATTCGACTTAAACTAAAAATGATAACAAATTTATATCACAAAAGTAAGTAAGTTCAAATAAACCTTGAATTTATAACAGTTATTTTGTAAATGTTATCCATTTTGTACTTCGTTGGATAACTGTTTTCATACGTCAAGGCATTGAGTAAACCAAATTTTTGCGTAACGTTTTGTCCAATTTTAGACCATTCATCCTAAAGAACAGGTTTTCTTACCTGTCGGTCAAGATGTTCCCATAAATGTTCAATGACATTATTAAGTCGGGCGATTGTGGTGGTGATTTAAGCTGGATTCGGACGTTAAAAAGCAGCCATTCGTTGACAACATGCTAAGTATGTTTAGGATCATTGTCTTGCTGGAAGACAAATGACCTACCCATACCCAGCTTATTGGCATTTTTCTGAAGATTGTTCTTTAAAAAATTCAAATATTCGAACCTATTCATAAAAGAATCTATAAACACTAAATTGCCGACACCAGATGCTGCCATACACCCCCACACCACAACGTTTCGACCACCGAGCTTCATGGTTACTGACATGTTCGATGATTCAAACTTTGTGTTTTTTTTCTCCAAACTTTTACGCGTCCATCTGAGCCATGGATATTAAATTAGCTTTCATTGGAGAAAACAACTGTGTTCTAAACTTCTGCTTCTTTAGATTCATGGGGTTTTGCAAAGAGCCGCTTTTCGCGATTTATTTTACTTACATATGTAAGGTTTCTATCTAATATTTCGACCATGATAACGGGATTGGTAGAGCACTCGTCGAATATAAGTAGTTTGAGGGTTACATGACTTGCCTGTTTCTTTGGTTATTTCTGCTGATATCTTTGATGGGCTTACTTTGGTATTCCTCTTAACTTTCCTAACAATAATACGGCATTCCTGCTTGTCAGTGTCATTGATCGAGGGTCATTTTGCAAACTTCCAATGTTATTTTATTTGGTTATTATTTTGTGTATAGTAGATGGACTTTCGTTTACAATTTTACCATTCTCGCACTCCGATTTATTTTTCAAATAGTGTTTGATTATAATTTTTTTAAATGAGTGCTTACTTACTTTTGTGATACACTGTACCTTCGCGTGTCATATTATGTCACCCAAACAAATCGTCACCTGAGTTCTATCTTGTTCAATAGACCATTTTTGACGAAATTGAGTTAGAAATGCAGTTTTTATAATTCGAGGGTGCTCTTTCGATTGGCGCAAACCATTTTGTTCTATCTCATTTAGTTTTCAAATTATGGATAACTGTTTTGTTCAATAAACCACTTTTCTGACCAGTTTGAGTGTCACTTTTGTTCAAAAAACCACTATTCATTCTTTTTGTATCATATTGAACAATTCAAAGTATATCTTTAAAATCATATCTTCTTATTTCTTTCTTGTTCAATATCCACATTTATGGATTTTTTGTTCAATATCTTTATATACTTCATTAATTTCTTTTTTGTTCAATGTTCAAATTATGTTGGTTACAATTTGTACCTTAATGAACAAAAAGATATGAATTTGGTTGTGTAAGAACAAGAATTCTATCTTTTTCAATATCATACGAGATCACCATTGTTGTACTTGATTTGGGTATATGATCAGTTCTGATCTCTCATCGAGTAAGCACGTCAGTGCAAGTGCAGTGCGTTGTTATAAAAGATGAACTCTGAAAACATGTAAGTTCCTACCAATAAAATAATTTTTGATTGAAGTTTTTTTTATCATATTAAAGTTTGATGGAGGGAACCGAATATCTGTCTTCCCCTGAACCAGAAGTGCCAAACGAAATTTGAATGTTAAAATAACTATTTGGCCTTTTTTAACTTTTTTGACTTATACCTATTTCATGACTTTGAATGATATTGATATAAGCTCTCCAGATAAAAACAATACAACCAATCCCTTAAAGTAAGTTTTCAAACAATTTAATAGCATATTTTTATAATTAGTTTCGACAAAATCTTAAATGTAAAGGGTGGTTAAATTTTAAGGGCCGATGTTGATTTTGAGTAAAACACAAATTATTTAGGAAATTATTCTCATTTCTTTTTTATTATAATAATATTGGTATGGTTCAATTTCGTATGGAACAAAATATGCCGCGACCTCGGCGGCACACCTCTATACGATGATGCCGCCAGCCCATAAACCGCACCAAACAGTCACTCTTTGTGGGTGCATTGTTTTTTGAAAATCACTCTTGGATTATCATTCGCCTAAAAGCGGCAATTCTGCTTATTGACGAATCCACTGAGGTGAAAATGTGCCTCATCACTGAAGATGATTTTCTTCGCAAATTGATCATCCACTGTTGCCATTTCTTGCCACCATTCTGACCATTGAAGACGCTTTAAATGGTCAAGAGGCTTTAGTTCTTGAGTCAATTGCACCTTGTAAGCGTGAAAATGCAAGTCTTTATGCATAATATTCATCAATGACGAGCGTGAGAGGTGCAATTGTTGGGCACGACGACGAGTTGAGGTGGACGGCGCTTCAGCCACACTATCTCGAACAGCAGCAATATTTTCTGCAGTACGAGCATTACGAGAATGCACTGGTGTTTTCACATCTCCTACAGACCCGGTTTGCTCAAATTTTTGCACGATTTTTCCGATTGTTCGCACATTTGGACGATTAAATTGACCGAAAAAATCACGAAGTGCACGATATGCATTTTGATTTGAAGGCCCATTTTCATAATAAGCCTGAATAACTTTAACGCGTTGCTCGATTCTGTATCTTTCCATGGTTCAAATTGACTTAGACTGAAATTGAGAAATGTCAAATGAAATGCAGAAAAAACTTGACGTTTAGATGTGGTTCACATTCAACATCGGCCCTTAAAATTTAACCACCCTTTATTTCAGTGTTGTAAATAATAATGAAATCGTAACAAATAATCCTGTTTGTATTCCTGTAAATTCAAAACAGAGCTCAGATCTAGAGCAGTACCCGAAAACACTTTTAAGGTAATATAAACAATCATTTTTTCGTTCAGAAAAATGAGATCTCACAAATGTAACTCCCTCAAAAATCTCTAAAATTTGTTTTCTCAGCAATTTACAGTAAAATAGAAATTCTGTTTAAGACTCGAAGTGTGATATCTTTCCTACTGTCTTACAAAGTGTTTTTAAGATAAAGCTAACAAAGGAAAAGAAAAAAAGACATTCAAGCAATGTGGCCGTACATGCCTAACGTACAAGATCAACGTTTTTTTTTAAAGAATTTCTCCTTTATTTTTTGTTTAAGAAAAATAAATTATTCAACCCTTTGTTTTAGAAATACACAGATCTTTTAGTTATGAAACTTACATAATTTTTTTTTTATTTCAGATGATAAAAACATACCAAGATATTCAAAATTTTGTTGTTCCCATTCATAGTACCATTCAGAGAACCTAATGAAATCTGATTTGAATAATGAAATATGTTTTTGTTCAATTTAATACAAAATACATCTGGTTTCCTATAGTATCCTTGTTAATTTCTGTCTTGTTCAATATTAAGTTTTTTTGTTCAATATCCACCAATTTTATCAAACTATCTTCACTCCATATAACTTTGTTCAATATCCAAAATGACTTCTGCGTGGATTTTTATTTATCATTATTTCAAAACAAAAGAAAAAAGAAATTTGTGAATTGTTTTTAAAACAAAATTGTTAAGGCATTCAGAAAAACATCACTTCCAAAAATAAATTAAGTAAAATAAACAAAAGTTTTCGATCTGAACTTTAAAAATCGATTTCCCAACATTTTGAAAAATGGACATAGAACAAGATAGAACTCAGGTGACGAAATGTCAAAAAAAAAAATCCATTTGTTTTCAATTTTTTTTAAAAATCCTGCCTCACTTTCCCTTCTCTTTCTTACCATGAAGTGCGAATGAGAAAAAATACAGAGACGTCAAAATAAGTCGGCGGAGTGAGTCCAATGTGAAAACCGTCCATGATATACACAGCTGTTTGTCAACAAAGTTCACTTCCAACGTGTTTCATGTTGCTCACATTCAATCTTTGTTTCTTTGAAAGTATCAATGCATTGCTAAAAACTGTTCCAAATTTAAGTACCTCAATCAAAGTTTATTTGTTTGTAATGGCCGAATCATCAACTTATTTTGAAATCTGTAAAATACCAACAGTAAGACCCAAGGTCAGTTAGACGCCTATAAAAGTGCCAAAATAGTAGAAAATAATTTTTTTTGAATCGAAATCATTGTTGTTTTTTTTTTGAGATTTTGATAAATATACAATATTATTTAAAATTTAAAAGCTTCTTCGTCTTCGAAAAAAATAAAATATTTCTCAACGTTTTTTTAGTAGTTTTTTAGCAGGTATCATATTTTTTGGATCAAAGAAGTTTTTTTAATATTCTAGATAGTAAGAAGAGGGAAAACGAAAAATATAAAAAAATTTACATATATTTTTTGTTTAATAATATATTGCGTCTATACTCTGTCCAATAAAAATATGCAGTACACATCTTATGGGAGAGCTTTTTCAAAATCAGTAGCGTTCTATATTTTTGCACCATACTAAATTGAAAGAACTCCTCCATAAAAAAGTGTTTGTGCGCCCATAAATTTTCGATTGCATCTGACGCAGGCCCGACGTCCTATTGACTGCACATCTGAGTGTGCACTGAATTGCTGTGGCCTATGGCTATTGGTGCTATTCAATTTCAACCCCCATCAAATATTGATGTGCGTTCAGAATTACCCTTATTCATTTCGTAACTTGTTCAGTATTTTTTCCTTGGGTTTCTGTTGAGGTGCTTTTGATTTTAGAGCTTTAAAAAAAGGGTCCATTTAAAATCAACACTACGATAACCCTGTGAGAGCTTTAATGAAGGATAGATTTATGCAATTCACTGTAGCCAGAATGCGAGGCAAACGTCATATCTTACCCACACTGCATATTTTTATTGGACAGAGTATAGAAGGGTACGACAGTATCTAACTAATGATCCAAACTGTCGTGCCTTGGCTAAAGGTCGCAAAAAACTTTCAATCTCTTCTTGATAATGTCAAAAACAGCAGTTTAGAGAAAATCGATCAATTCATTTTCGAATATTATTAAATTTTAACAATTTATTTATGGTTTTGATTATGCTATAAAATTGGATTCAAATATTGACATGCAAGACAATAAGAATTAAATTAATCTCAGAAAATTTAAATAAAAATAAACATAAAGTTAAAATACTTAGTAACAGTTGACCATAAGCTTAACCCATTGAACTATTTAACCATGTAGTCTAGTAAAAAATTAGTTAAGTTAGAGAGTATAAATAAAAAGTATGTCCTTAAGGGTAGGTCTACCCCAGAAGCAAACTCAAATCTCATGTAAAAACGTGTACATGTATTGGTGTACAAATATGGCTCTCTTAGTTAAGAATTTTTGTGTTAAGAAAATAAATTTACCTCGTCTCGTCTCTTCAGGATACCTCTTTTTTCGCATCACGCATAGAGATAGAGAAAGATAGAATAGAATATAAAAAAAAATAACAGAAAACGGGAACAAGGCACGAGTGGCAAGCTGGCAAGCCGCACAGTCAGCGCAGCGCACAAACATTTGATTTTGAATTGACTCGGATTGCGCAAAAGATAAATGAAAGATTTTTTTTTTCTTTTGTATTTTGGGTAGAAAAAATTATTTTTCGTGAATCGTAATTGTTTGAGGTTTAGGAAAGGGAAATTGAGTTTTTTGCATTCAATTTTGCGCAGAATTAGACACAATAATAGACGGTTTGTTTTCTGTTTTATTTTTGGTTGCAGGTGAATTGAAACTTTTCGCATTTAGGTAGATAGCGTTTTTATTCTTTGCGTATTTATACAAGGTTAATCTGTTGGTTCTAGGACTTTTACTTTTAAGGATATTTTAAAAAATAAAGAAAAGGGAGCACAGATTTAGACATAAGGAACCAGGGGAATTTGCTCTGATATTTATAATTTAGTTTAGTTTAATGGAGGTACATAATTGATTTTTTACAATTGACCGTTCATTTAATAAAAGTGGAAAAGTGTTTTTAAACAAACAGATTATCAATTTTGAAATTGGTTGATCAAACCGTTCGTTTATTATCTATTGTTCCTGAATATTATGTACCTAATCATCAAAATAAAAACAATGATAACAATTTTCATAGTTTTGCATTTGTTACATATATAAGACTTGAAGTCCCTATCAGCGTTACCATTTCCGGAAAAAAATCGAAGGAGATTTGAAGAAAAAAGTGATGTAAATTGGGAAAAATCGAAGTAGGTTTTAAAATGACTTTTAATTTACTTTTAGAAAAATTTGAACTGGGAATTTTCATAAGTTGACATTACAACACAAGAGAATAATGATTCCGTCTATCTGCAACTCTGTACCTCAATCTGCAGCCTCTTTAGCTCGGTTCCTTCCATACAGCCATTATAAAATATTATAATTATTTTGAAAACGGCTCTAATGCTTTTTTTTTAAATTATGTATAGATAACTGTGCCAACAATGCAGTCCACACTTTAGTAAAAAATAAATGTTACTATCGGTACCTGTCATAGACCCTTCTTTTTATTTTCTACTTTTTCATTTGCGACTCTTCCGATTTCGATCAAAATTTTTGCATCGCAGATTCTTTGATTTTGAAATAAGATTGTATACGACAAATGTTTTCTTTAAATGTATACTTTTAAATACTTAAAATCATCAATACATTTCTTCTAATTTTAAAGAAAATTGTGTATAAATATTTAATTTAATTTAATTAATAAAACATTCTTTTATAAAAAATAACATTAAAATAACTATATTTAAATAAAGTTTAATTTAAAATTAAAAACACATATGCAAGCGAAATTTTCATAGGATTCGTGTATACACATCAGTGTGTTGAGTTCCTATGCTTTTAAACTTATTATTTGTGTATTTTTATTGTGTTGACATTCTTTTTTTTTTGTAATTCGATGAATCTCTTCTTCGTTGGATTAGAAATTACCTTTCGGACCGTTCACTTAAAGTAGTTTTGGACGGTTTCAAATCTGATATCCACAAAATAAATGCTGGTGTACCCCAGGGGTCCGTTTTGTCTCCGACAGTTTCTGTCTGTAACTGTTGCTCCGCTTAATTGTTTTGCTGACGACAGTAACCTTAGCTTTTCATATTCGCTTTTAGATTCACATCCTTGTCCGCGGATGTGGACTACCAACGGCAGCGTATGATAAGCTCATTTAATTATGATCTTCGAAAACTCAATGCTGTTTGGCACTTGCATCGAGGAGACTGAACAGCTTCTAGGTATGTGCATCAGAGACCATCATTTGTGAAGTGTTAACATGTTTGACGTAACCAAAAACGCCGCCGCTAAGTGTTTAGATTTTCTCCGTAGATGCAAGAAGTTTTTTACCCCTACTAATCTGGCTGTAATCTATAAGGCCTATATTCGTCCAAAGCTCGAGTGTAATTCCCACTAGGTAGGTGCTCCAAAAACCCTCTTGGGTCTCTTGCACAGAATTCAAAAGAGAGCTCTAAAAATGAAAGGCGACCGTTGTCTAGCTGAAACATTTGAATCTCTCGAGCACCGCCGCAATTTTCATAAACATTGCTCTAGTGAAGTAGCCAGTTGCGTTCTCCCCCTCAAACAATTCAACCGTAATACCCGTACTTCTAGGACTGCTCATCATTTTACCCTTGGGCCCAATTTCGGACGTACTGTCAAGTACAGTGATTCCTTTTTTAGCCGCACTACACGAATCTGGAATGCTTTACCCGGCTCAATATTTCTCACTCATTGTAATGTGCAGACATTAAAAACCAATGTGTATCGGAATTTCCTTTCTCATCCTATCCTACTTTCCTAATTTCTTGCACTGTGTTTAACATTTTAATGGTATTCATAACCCCTTGACTGCGCGTTTAATATAAAAAAATACTACCTAGAGTGAAATAGAGAAAAAGAAGTAGATTTTGACTTTTTTTTTTGTGAAATTGAAGTAGGCTAAAACAGAGATTTTTAAAATGAGGTAGATTTCAGTATTTTGCTGATGGTGCGAAGTAAGAAGTAGATTTTAAATATTTGGAAAAAAAAGTAGATCTACTATAATTGAAGTAAAATGGTGCCACTGGTTCCCATTAGCTGAAACAAATTTTGAAGAAAAAGTTTGTCAATTTTATTTTCAATAACATCATTGTATTTTAATTTTACTTTGTATACTACTATACTAATTTTAAGCTTCTATTTTATTAAGCAAAAACTAAAAATGCATTTAATATAAAAACTGATCTCATTCAAAAAACAAAAAACCAATTTCATTAAGTAATTTTGAAATTATTCACAATTTGTCTTTTTACTTTTGACACCAACAACATTATTGAAAAACTAATACTTGTTTTTTTTACAAGTTAAAAACTAAGTTATAATGAATATATGAACATACATATGTTATGTATATTATATAAAGGTCGTTCTTATTAGAACTGGGCCAGACTTGCCTATTGTCCTTTGTTAAAAATTATCTCATTTCGAAATTTTCAACGAAATTACATCATGTGGCCTAATGAAAACGAAGTAGGTATTACCTTATATATGTATTTTCTATTTGCTTACTTTTTATCAATTTTTTTTTGCTTGGGTTTTTGTTTCCTTTGTTTGTTTTTGGAGGCATTATACCTTTGCAGCTAGGTTGTTGCAAAAAAATATTTATAGGTATGTACAAAATAGATTTGCACAATAAAAACACAACAGAAAATAACAGTAACGAGAGTATTATCTATCACCATAACATATTGAAATAAAGGAGACAACTCTTCCTATGTAAAACCAACAAAAATACATAAAAGAAGCGCACTTCCCATATTCTTTCTACATACTTTGACATACCTCATCATAAAATATGTTCATCATAAAATATGTTTTTGATACATCCATTACCTACCTACGCAAAATTAAATCAAAACAATCCTTACGATACCAAATCAAATCGCGGCGTTGCACCTCTACATTACCTATGAACCTACCTATCGAAAAAAAAACAAAACAAAATCTATTGTATATATTTATATGCATATGTATGTATCTTATTCTATACACAACATCGCTAATTTCATTTCTTCCATCATCTACACACCCTTTGACAAAAAAAAAATGAGGATCACTATGCATCGCAATTTATTACTATGTGTGTACCATAGAAGAAACAAAAAAAAAACAGTAGAAGTGATGATAGATCGCAAATAAAAAAATACAAAAAAACAAAATTTATGACAGCGAATTTGTGATATACCTACCTACTTATATACTTTTTTATACATACACAAAGAACATTTTTACACTCTACCTCCGACAATGTGGAATGGTCATTGCATCATTTACCTACTAAAAACAATCATTTCTAACACGTTTTTTTTTTATTTTTTCTGTTCTTGTAATACGAGATGCAAGATGACAAGTCATAAACAAGAATAAAAAACTAAATAAGCCCAGACAAAAAAAAAAAAAAAAGAATCAAGAGAGCGGATGGGCGGAAAAATTCTTTTGCACAGAGAATACGAAACCTTCTCTTTCAAAGCGCTGATATTGCAGTGGCATTCTTGTGAACTGAAAACTTACTTGTGTGCGTGTGCAAAGGAACTGTTTGTTAAAAAATGCAAAACAGACCTCTTTTATAAAAATAAAATTAAATAAATATTCAGTGAAAAAAGTATTTTGTATTTTTGAATTTAGTAAATAAAATATCAAACAAAAATAAAAAAAATATGTGAGAACTGTATTATTAATACTTTTCTTGCAAATGCATTACAAATACTGTCATATTGAATTGCATTTTTTTGAACTTTAGATGAGTTTTATTAAATTTTTAAGAACGATACGCTGTTCAGGGAATATAAATCTTTGATCAAAAAATTATTTCCAAAAATTAAAAAATATAACTCTCAATTTCCCAGGGTAGAGAACAAAATATTTGTAAAAAAATGTATATTTTTTGACTTTTGTTAGTAAAAAGTTACTGTAAAAATAAAAAAACAAATAAAAAAAAAATTAACGTAATTGCACATACTTATTGGCTTTGTACAAGAGTGAATTTTACTTCGTTATCTTTTATACTTATGAAGTTTTATCCAGTAGAGCATTCATACCACTATGCGAATTTCCTTCGTTTTTCATAGTTTTATATATTTTTTTTTGAATAAATAATAAAACAGAATAAAAAAAGAAGAACGATACGTGATTTGGGAATATGTTGTTTCTATAAAAAAAATATAAAAAAAATAAAAAAGTAATATTTTCGGAATTTCCCTATCATTTGAATAAGGACCTTACAAAAATGTATGATTTTTCCACTTGTGTGGCAGTTTCTGGGCACACAATTTTTTTATATTTTTTTCAAAACTGCAAAAGTATTTTGAATAACATTTTTCTAATCGATGACCGTTTATTTCATTGAAATATTCGTAAAATTGTGAAAGTTATACAGCTTAGCGCAAAAGTCTAACCTATTTTTTCAATGGACACCTACCCTTAAGTGAGCTTCATTAAGGAAATATTAGTAATAAAAGAAAGGTCACTTAAACAGGAAACATTTAGTATAAAAAACTCTCATTTATGTAATTGATATATTTTATTTAAGAAATAAATTTTATTTAAAAAAAAATTAAATGAAGATTTTAAAAGCAGTATTCTTTGATAGTAATCATGCAGTTCAGACTACACAGTGATTTAAAAATGTTTACTAAGGATTTTAAGCGTATTGCTTCGAATTAATACATTTTGACAGTTCAAATTTGAGTTTTGGAGTAACGATATTGAAAGTTAACAATTGTCAATAATTATTAACTAATCGATAAAATTGAGGCACTACTGTGATGTAACTTGAGTTAAAAGGCTGAGGTATTGTCATCTAAGTTCAGAGTTCGAAAAGGTTAACTTATAACTTTAGTTTGAAGGTTTTTCTTTATTGAGATCCAATATATTGTTCATTCATAGAATCTTTTGAATTAAATTCATACAATGAACTGAATGAAAATGATGAATCCTAGTATAACAGTCCGGCGAATGTTGATAACGGCTTCTTGGAGTCTCTAGGATAGAATTTAAGTCTAGGTCTATAAAAAGTGGTTTTCAACAGACTTTTAAAAATGTGTTTTCTTACCGAACGCCTCTTAGTCGGTTTTTGTGCGTTTCGGTTCCAAGATTTTGGATATATATAAATGCTAAAATTTGTTCTCTAGACAACTTAAGTACAGCTGTTTCCCGCTCGAAATCTTGACAGAAAGTCAGTATCATACCTCCGTCGAACGAAATGAGTCGCTTTCCGCTTACACGCATAGACGAGAATGTGGCTGCTGTAGCCAAGAGTGTGAGACTCAATTCACGAACATCAACTCGCCATCGATCTCAACAGCTCAATATTTCACGCACTAGCGTGAGGAGAATTCTGCACAAAGATCTCGGATGGTTCGCATGGAGTGACGGAATGCACTACTGTGAAGCGAGTTGGGGCAGCCAGTTGAACGGGAATGTTTGCTCTTACTAATAAAGCCATAATACATGGAAAACATTTAATTTTGTTCATTTTATTGCATTTTTAAAAAGAAACTTCTATTTGGCCCACTTTTTATATAAATTGAAAAAAATAATCAAATGTCAAAACATATACTTTACTATTTGAAAAAATGAGAAAACTATTTATTATTAAATAAGTGTTAGAATTATTTAATAGAATTGATGAAACAAAATATCATGCTCTTTATAACACCAATCGTAGATTGGTGGTGCAAACGCATATCTTTTGTTAGAGATAGACATTATTTCCACCGTTTGCAATTCCAAAAGGTATTTAGTCTATTCTGCCACATCTGTTATCCTGCTATAAATTTTCTGCTATGAATCATAAAAGATTTCCACATTAAAAAATCTTTTATGATTGGTATTCAAAAGTTCAAACTTGTATAAAAGTCTGTTACGCATATTCGAAAACGAAATCTGTTATCAAACAGAACTCAAACCTGCTAACATAAGCAGATGTGATTAAGTAAAATTTAATCATCTGACATTGCGTCCTTTAACAAATGGGAGTTTTTTATGTATGTCAATGACCATATGAATTGTCCTCGACGTACCTACTAAGTTTCGATATCCCAAAAATACTAATTGTACTTGGTAAAATTTTTGCATTTTGTTTAATATTCAAACAGTATTTATTGTCGTGTAAATTGTTGAAATTCGTTCATTAGAATTTGTCTCTTTTTAAGAACATAACGTTGACCGACTAAAAGATAAATATCAATTTTACTTGTTACCTATGTCCTTATTGACATTTTTTTTATAATTATTCTTTTTTGGTTTATAACAGATTTAATAATAGATTTTGGCATGATGAATACCAAAAATGAACAAATATGCTAATTCTGTTAAAAAGACATTAGTTGGCCAGACACAAAAATATTGTCAATGGGCCCACGCTTAGGTATATACACTTATTTCATAAACAAAAAACAGAAAGGACATTTCCTATTGATGAATTATTATTATCTAACGTAGGTACAAATGTATGTAAGTGCAGGTATCTGTTGGATTTAAAAACAAAAATCTACCCAAACGGCTTTATCACTTGATTTTACGTTTGGTTGAAACCGCCTTATATGTATGTACAAATAATGAGAAATAAAATCATACGTCAAAAATTCTAGAACAACGTAAGCTAACATAAAAGGATAGAAAACAGCTCTCGCAAATCATTTACCTATCCTAAAAGTAGCTGCTGCTTTGCCTTAAGCTCTTACATAAATTACAACAACTCGTTCCAAACATATGTATACGTTTTAAAACTTAATCAAGAAGTTATTACCATTTAATCACGCTTCAGTCTGAGATGCTGTGACCATAATGCATGATGTATGTATGTATATATTTACATAGTACGTATTGAAGCTGAAAAAAAAACCAAAACAAATTCATCAAACCAAGACTGGTATTTTCAAGCTGGAACCTACTCGTATATCAAACCACCAAAAAGAGTAATTTTTCTTTATGAAACTCGAGACAATCTGACGCCATTTATGTCGATAAATGCATGTTGATTTTTCTAAACCATATATGGCAATGATAATGAAATAGTGAAGCAAGTATAAATAGTTGAATTGACATAGACTAGGGAAATATCTACCTACATATAACATGTTTCTACGTTTTTCTTAAACACCTTGATTTGTCTGGCTCAATAGAAGAAATAACTAAGCTATCACTTATAAGATATCGTTATAAAAATATGTTACAACGGTTAATTTTTATATTTAACGGTGGGTCTGTTTGGCTTGTTGAGGTTGGTGGCACTTCAATGAAAGTTAAAAGTGAAATTAAATTTTATTTGGAAGTGACTTTGGGTGCAATTAGACTTCTCCTTAAAAATTATTATTTTCTTGTTTCGACTATTGCAGACTTTAAAAAAAAAACTCATTATATGTAAAAAATGCTGAACGAATGGTAAATTCCTAACCCAGCAAACTATGGTATGGTAAATGCAAATTTTTGTACATTATAATATTATTTCTGTGATACTAAAGTATCACGATATGTGATTATTGAAATCGATTATCGACAATATCCTAAAAATATGTTGTATCCTTTTGACATTAGGAGAGATACTTTTCATTGGATAATAAACTGTTCATATTAATAAAGTTCTAACTTTATGCTGAATTTACTTGAATTGACATAAATAATGACACTCTGGCTTTATGTATTTTTATTTTAACTGTCATTATTTGGAAAATGAGGTCAATATATTATTTACATAATGCCAGTATTATGTTCATTCTAAACAGTGTTGCATTTGTAATTATTTTTAAGACAAAATAGTTTTAGATTTTCAATCGTTTAAATGCAATCCTTTTTTTATTTTTCGTATGAAGAAAATACTGCTAGATTTTATATCATTTACAAAAAAGCCATAAATCGTTACAAAATTTAAGAAATTATGACATATTGTTATTCATTTAAATATCGCATCGAATATACATTATTACTGCTAAGCCAAAATTTACAGGACTGAAGCATTTTTAAATTAATGTATTAATGTCACATGTTAGCAGCTTATGGTGTTTTCAAATCATAATCTGTAAGAACTTCTTTAGTGTTGACACTAATAACAGCCAATTTTAATCTGTCATAATCTTAAAAACACTGGTAGTTCTCATAAGAGGTGTTCAAACAGATCAAATTCGGTAATAAGCAAAGACTAAAAAACACTGGCGCAAAATTTTAATTTAATTAGTAAAGCTGTTTTAGTATGAATATGATACTAGGTTAAAACAACGAATTTGCAAATTTCAATCGAATATAGCATCATACTCTACCCTTTTATTAAAGTTAAAATCATCGAATACCTACTTTATTTTTTTAGTATCGTGCTAGCTTCATATGATTCCTTGACATTTGCAAACATCAAAAAAAGGTTCGGGTTCGTGTATTTACTTTTTAACACGAAATATCATTGTTTTAGGTGTGTTCAGAAGCAATTTATTAAGAAAATTCTTTTAGTACGATACTAGTTAGACAGTGTTTAAAATTAAGAATGAGTTAGTAAACTACTATAAAGTTAGCAAATTATTAAGTAGTATCATACTCATACCTTAATAATAGGCTGCTTAAAATTTTGCAGCACTGATAGTTCCTAAGAGTGGTTTATACAGATCAAATCTGGTAATAAAAAAAGACTAATGAACAACAAATCCTGTTTTTCATTGTGCTTCTTGAGGCTTGAATCTTTTCGAACGTTCAACCGAAAATCTAAACGCAGCATTAGACCAATTAGAAGAAGATTTCGAAAAAATAAAAAAAAATACAAAAAGACGAATTAGACGAAGATTTCGAAATAATAAAAAAAAAAAAAACAAAAAGGGTATTTATGTAAGCGCGGAAAACCCTGATAAACCTCGGAAACCAGATAATTTTATCTCTGCAGAAACGAGCTGTCAAAATTTGTAAGGGAAAAACTTTCTGCAAATCTGATAAAATTATCTCACGAATTTGATGCGGAAAGTGAAGAAATGAACCTGATAAACTAAAGAAATATGGATTCTGACTTTTAATTTGACATTTCACAAAATATTTTCCACATTACGCAAGTATTTATTAAGGGGTGTTCATGAAAACATGTTGCGGAAAGTTATATCTTTCTACAAAGTTTCATGAATACACTTAAAAATTATGGGAATTTATTCCAGTAGTTGTGAAAATATAGTAGATAATAGGTGCATTTTATTATTCACAAATCTATCTGGATCCGGATCTGGATTAAGTTTTAACATGTACATTTTACAAAAACAATTTCGGATCCTGTTTTCTATCGGGATCTATTTCAAAGATCCAAAAATTAGTTATTATTATTACACTGGCGAGTAGATGGCTTTTTACGGTATGGTAGTGTAAGCTATAGTGTAAAGAAAAAGACAAGACATAATTTAAAATTTCCAAACCCAAGGATAAAAAGAGACGGGCTTATAACACACTGCTGTCAGTAAAGCCTAGTACGCAGATCGGGAAAAATTTTTTCTCCCATACATTTTTTTTCCTGGGACAAATTTTGTCTCGGATATTTTTCCGAGCAGTGAATTGCTCTACAACATGTCTCCACTAAATTTGCCAGGAAAAAGAATGATACAAGCATTATTTTGCGGGACAAATTTTGACAGCTACCGTATTTCCGCAAGTGATTTTTGTCAAAACTGGTTTTATGTAAAAGGTGATGATGCTTCGCTTGAAAGCATCAAGAGGAGATTCCAAAAAGGTATGAACGACTTTTGTAAGACAACCCGTTCCAGAGATACACTAAGGCTAGCCGCGCACTAGCAATTTTTAGTTGCGAAACTGTTTGGTTACTTATAGAAAACAGATGAACTGTTTGGTTGAATGTCCGTGAATTTGCAGATAATTATATGTTCAATAAAATGGCGAACTTATTTTAGGCAATCGTTTAGTTTGTGTCAAAACACAAACTTTTTAGTTGCTCGAACCAAGCAGTTTCGCAACTAAAAATTGCTAGTGCGCGGCTAGCCTTACAAACACATTAAATTAGATTTTATCTCTCCAAATTCAAACTTTTGCGCGAGATTTGGAAATGTTTTGTAGAGATTAAAATTGTAGAGATAAAATTTGTCTTGTCTCGATCTGCGTACTAGGCTTAATTTTATTTTCAAGGGAAGATCCCGATCCGGATCCAGATTGATTTGTGGATAATAGGTGCGTTTTATTATTCACAAATCTATCTGGATCCGGATCTGGATTAAGTTTTAGCATGTATTACAAAAACAATTTGGGATCCTGTTTTCTATCGGGATCTATTTCTAAGATCCAAAAATTAGTTATTACACTGGCGAGTAGATGGCTTTTATGATAAGGTAGTGTAAGCTATAGTGTAAAGAAAAAAGACAAGAAATAATTGAAAATTTACAAACCCAATGATAAAAAGAGACGGACTTATAACACTGCTGTCACTAAGATCCGTATCGTTTTATTTTCAAGGTATGATCCAGATCCGGATCCAGATAGATTTGTGGATAATAAAACGCACCTAATAAAACGCACCTAATAGCAATGTGTGCATACCATAAGACTCAACATTGTGAATTGGTCTTACTTCGAGGCATGTCAAATGTCAAATATGACATCTTTCTTTTTTCAGTTTTAACCTATTAATTCTTAAATCGTGAAAAATGTCTTATGGAAATTTATTTTTAAGAAATAGTTTAAGCTTTTACTTAAAATCATCATGTCCTTTGGTATTAACATCAAGAAATGGTCACACACTTCGGGGTAAACCACCAGGTGTTGCCAAAACTCTTGAACAAAGATTACAAGGTATTTAAAATCTGAAACAAATGTTTGTTTTTTCTTTCTAAAAATTTCTCTTCTTCAGAGGAAAAGCCGATTGATCCAGAAATTGCCGAAAAAATCAACATTGGCTTCCCAAAACTTAAAAAATCGCGGTCTGTTCAACTTAAAGAACGCCTTGCTCACTTGAAAACCCAAAGAAGCAGCCCACAGCTAGAGAAAATAGCACACCGAAACAACTGTAAGCCTTTTTTAATAGAAGAATTCATATAATTATCGAGTGCTTTTTAGTGTGTATTGACTTGGACAAGGTCTATGAAGAATACAAAAATACAACTGGTCAATATGATCTCAAGAGAATAGCTGACCATTATAATATATTTAAGGATCTATTTGGTGAGGCATACTTTGTTCCAAGAGTGGCTTTAGATATCAAGGTATCAAGATGTTGTATAGATTGTTGGATTCTTTTTTAATTTTAAATACTTTTTAGTATGAAATAAGTGATGACACACTGGTCCCTGTTTTCAACGGGAACATTGTAAAACCCCTAGAAGCAGCTAAACCTCCTATTGTGAGCTTTGATGGATCATCCGATCCGATAACTGGAGAGGTTGGTACACATTCGCTAATAAAAGCAATAATATTCACTGCTTAGTTTATAGAAATCCAAAGAAGATTCTTTTTGGACCTTGATTGCCACGAATCCCGATGGTCATTTCTCCTCGAGTGACTCGGAGTATGTTCACTGGTTTGTGTAAGTATCATTTTGTTTTCATATTAATCATTTTTTAACTGAACAACTTTGCCTAGTTCAAACATTCCCAATGGAGACGTTGCTAAGGGTGAGACTTTGGTCGAATACATGCAACCAATTCCACCAAAAGGAATTGGATTCCAACGTTACATCTTCATTTTATACAAACAGAATTCAAAATTAGACTTTAGTGAATATAAGGTGAACAAAAGCAATGACTTGGAGCAACGAACATTCAAAACTTTTGATTTCTACAAGAAGTATCAAGACGACATAACACCAGCTGGGCTTGCTTTCTTCCAAAGTGATTGGGACAAAAGCATTACGGAATTCTATCACAATGTTCTCGGTAAGTTTTTAACTACTCTTCCCTTCTGATTTGAATTCAATAACAGTTTCTGCCTGTACAGATTTAAAAGAACCCATTTTCGAATATGAATTTCCGAAGCCATACCTACAAGACCAGAAGTGGTTCCCTTTGAAGCAACCATTTAACTTGTACTTAGATAAACACCGAGATATTAAACAAGTAAGCTATAAATACAAAATAAAACAGAAAAATCATTGTTATAAAATGTTTTGTACTTTTCAAAAGGTGAACAAAGAGTATTTGCAGAAAAAACTATCAAAAACACACCCATTTAATGGCCCTGATGCACCATTAAAGTTCCCTAATGCACATCCAATAAGAAATGTACCTTCCTGGCTGAGAACTGAGATACGAAAGGAACGCTTGAGCTTGGGTAGAATAAACGATTACAAATGACTTTGTTATTGTTAAAACTATTAACTTACGTAAATAGATTTGTTTAAAAGGAAATCATTTGTTGTTTGGACTTTAAGGGTAATACTTTCAGATAAAGTTTTGTGGAGAAAAATTACTCCTATATTAAACCGACTATTTTGAAAAGGAAACGTTTTCAATTTTAAATCTTTATTGAATGAGACGGAGCCTAAAGATACATTTTTTACACGTTCTTGATAACTGCCAACCTTTGGCTTAGTTTAAGAAAAGTTATCCAAATCAAACTGAAAGAAAAGGAAATCACAACATCAAATTAATCAGTTTAAACTATAGTCATCCAGAAGCTTTATGAGGTCTTTAAAATAACAGTTTGGAAAGAAGACACATTGTTTCAGAAAAACAGTTCAAAATCGAAAACTCCATTAACTTATTCTGATCTCGACAACATTGTTCAATGAGGAATCGAAAGCCGTAAGAATTTAATGCTTTAAAAACGCAATGCTGTCTCTTGTCGTCGAAGCGGACTATACCCCCATGCCGGTATTAATGAGCGGCACTTGTAATTCACCCTTGTGTTGAATGACCACATTTTCGACGTCGCGTCGCCAAAAAAGCTCTTAAGAGTTTAGGTTTCATTCGACGGATGCAAGGAATTTTACACTCCTGATCTGGCTGTAATCTATAAAACTTATATTTTTGCCCAAAGTTAAAGTAAAAAATTTGAATATTTTCACATTTTTTTAATCAAGTTTTGAGTTATAGATAAACATTAATAATTACTGCGATTTTTTCCACTAAAATATAGAAAATTTGTTTCCAGATCTTGATTTATGAATAATAAAATACATAAAATCTGCTCTAGAGAGGCAGATGCTTATTTTGCTATTACTAGCTTATTTTTAGTTGCAACTGCCTCGGTTAGGCACCAAAATAGTTTTTTTTTTAAGTGAAAAAAGCCGTTAAACTAAAAAATATGTACTGGCCCTTCTTTTGATGCAAGGTCCTCAATTTTTCTATAATAATTTTATTTCTGAAGGGGTTTTTTGTATGATTACATATGTGCACAGTACGCCTGCAAAGCTTCATATAAATTATAAAAAACAACTTGAATTAACTACCACCGATCAACTACTACTAAGCCGATCATTAGACTCTTTTTAGTGGCGCTTAGCCTTTATACTTTCAAGTTTAATCGAAAAACTTTTTGGCCTTGACTGAAATTTGAACCCAGACATAGCGTCTTCAGAAGCCAATGCCCTGCACACCACGGTGCCGAAAACACATGATCAGCGCCCTGTTCCACAAAACAACTTATCAACTTTTCACTTTGCACTTATCAAATTTTTCGACAATTTGCAAAACTTTGCGTTCCTCAGAACTATTTAATTTGATAAGTGATAAGTTGAAATTGAAAAGTGTAATTTACAAAGTCTTTGCAATTTTTATATTCTCTTTGCAATTTCTGTTCCACGTACGTTCTCATGTGCAAAGTGAAAACTTAATATTGAAAAAAGTAATTTGCAAATAATTATGCTGTTTCGTTCCACAAAAACTGAAAATTCTATTTTTGCAAAGCAAATTTTGATAAGTTTATCAAAAGTTTGCAAAGAAAACGATCGCTTTGCAAATTCATATTGTTGAAGCTTTTAAAATGTTAAGACGTAAGTTTTTGTTTGACGATAGTGATGACGCGGTTATAATAAGAAATTATAGAGACAGAATTAATTTTTCGGGACTACAAAAACTTTATCTTAAAGAGGGCTTTCGTTTAAATCAAATTCAAGTTGATTTTCTTTTAAATAAAATTGGAGAAAAATTAGAGCACAATAAACAGCGCAGTCATGGTTTGTCGGCTGAAAATCAACTGCTAATGTGCTTGCATTGGCTCGGAAATAGTTGCCAGTTCCTTGGAGTTGCAGCTATGCATTGGGTTGCAAAATCAACCGTTTGCAGAACCGTCCATAGAGTTGTCGACGTTATAAGAGACGTTTTATTTCAAAACACAGTGCCGTGGCCCGGTGACTTCAAAGGTATTGCGGCTCGTAGCTTTACACTGAAAATAAATTCCTATGTAATATTGATAAAACATTTTTGTTGACCTTCAATAAAACAATTTTATCGTTTTGATTAAATTTTATCAATACGAAAGAATGATTTTGTTGATTTCACAAAATTTATATAATTCTGCATGATTTTTTGTCAATTAAACAAAATATGCACTACAAATAATATTTTCAGTTTAACAAACCAACTTTTGTTAATAGAACTAAATAAAACAGAATTTTTTGTCATATCCACAATTTTTTTTTGTGATGTAAACAAAGTGTTTGTTGTATCTACAAAAAATCTGTTTTGTAAATGTTTGTCAATATCACAGTTTTTGTTAATTTTTTATTTTTATTTGTATTTTGAGGTTGAGTTATTTTGTAATATTGATAAAATAAAATTATCAGATAGATAAAACTATTTTGTAGGAAAAAGAAAAAATTCTACAATTTTTTTTTTGATCATGACAAATCTTTTGTGTATGATATAGTTCACATTAGGTTTTTTTTTCAAAAATCGATGTAAGATAAACTGAATTTAACAAAAATTGCGTATTGTCAATACGCCCTCACAGATGATTCGATGTTAGATCGCAGGGACGAAACGCCAATTTTTGTGGACTTAAAGGTCATAAAAAGCTATTTTAAAACAAGAAACATTTTTAAATTGAAAGTAACCATTTTTATTAAGCTGACAAATAAATTTTGTGGATTCAACAAAATAAATTTGTTAAATTGACAAAATTTTTTGTTGATTTAACAAAATAATTTTGTTAATCCGATAATGAAAAAAAAAACAAATTTGTGAAATTAACAAAAAAAACTGTTGATACAACAAAAAAGTTGTTAATATGACAAATTAAATTTGTAAATTCTACGAAAAATAGTCATATTGACAAATAATTTTTGTTATTTCAACAAATCAATCTGTTAGCTTGACAAACAAATTTTTGTAATTTTTATGAATTTGTTAAACCGTTTGGTTGAACGTATATTGACAGAAGTCTTATCAGCTCAACCTACATTTTAATCATATATACCTAGATTTTATTTTCAATGCAGACCTTAACTTTAGACAACCACTTTTTTTTACCGATTATTGATCTATTTTGGATTTTGGAAGAAAAACACTAATTTATGATGTCATGTCGATTGTCGATTTTTATTAAAATCGTAAGAAAAACAATAAAAACAATTTTAGGGCCTCTACTGTTGAATTGAGCCTGAAGCATCGTTTGGTATTAATTAAGAGTGGAATGCAAACAATAGGTGGTTTGTAATTTTTTTTTAAATTATGAAATTTCTTTATCAAATTTTCAATTTAAAATGTAAAGAATAAAATTGATTTTACAATTAACTTGACATTTAGTATGGTTATTTTTGTAAATTTGCAATTTTTTTTACACAAAAATGTAGAATAATATTTCCCCTTTAATTATTTACCTCAGTGATGAAGATCCGTTAAATATTATTGAAGTTATAAGCTTTCTTAGTCAAATCGACGATTTTCTAAGATTTATTATCAAATTAATTAATTTTTTTTGTAGAAAAACAATTTAAACGCCTCTACCGCTGCTTCTGTTAGATTTACCCCTATAAAACCACTGACTTTTTTGTAGATGAGAATAGGGGCAATAACTTTGTAAAATACTATTTTTCGAAATTCCGAAAATTATCATCAACTTTTACATTTTTAATAATGAAAATTGAATTGAAATCCGATTTACCTTCCCTTTTCACTTAAAAGGGCACACCCCTCCCCAATTATTTGTATACACAAATAAAACAAAGTCTTTGCAAAAATTTGCTTAGTGAAAAGTGAGATTTGCAAAGAATATTGTGGAACAGAAAAACTTATCACTTTGCAAAAAACTGTAATTTGATAAGTACAAAGTGAAAAGTTGATAAGTTTTTTGTGGAATAGGGCCCAGGTCCATCCCAATGTAGGTTTTCTTGTTTATCAATTTTTGAAATTCAATTGCAACTAAGCTTATGATGGATTCAATTGGGTAAGTTTAATCAAAAAACAAATTTGTAATATATTAAAATAGTGAATGGCATATTTATTCACCAATTTTTTCAGTTATGAGGCGGTATCATGCTCTCAAGAGAGTTTTGACCGGCAGTTACTTCCTCTTTAATCAGCTTACTTGTCAAGAGGTGTGCTGAAGGAGGTACGTACTATAATAATTTTTAGTCTATTGCTGGTGATCTGTAAGCAACCTATCTTCTACTGCGTGGTTTTGAAAGCAAAAACAATTTTTTTTTATCATCATATCAATGTACTTTATTTTTTTTGTACCCTAATTAGAAAATCGAGTTTAAAAAAATTATTTTTTTACCGGTTTAAATCTTAACGGTACCTGTTCTACAAAATTGTTGTAGAAAAATAAAAACACAAGTCTATCTGCTATAAAAAATATAAACTATATATTTTTTGTTTCATAAAATAAATGTACTCAACAGTTATCCAATTCGGACTACAACTACGTGTACAAAATAAAAAAAGAGAAACATGTACATAATTAGGAATAGGGGGTACAAAGGAATGGTTGCGTTTTAATAACAGTTTAAATTTTTTTTTGTTGATTTATCGTTTCTTATATTAATTATTGTTTCGTATTTAATTTATTGTTTCCTAAAAAGCAGTCCTTCAAAAAGAAATTTGCTGGCTCTCTCTTTGTTTTAAGTAAGTAATACTGCCGCTTCAAAAATAAGCGTTATTTTTACTGCACAATGCAATCGGTATTTTTTATCTCTTGTTTTTTTTTTTTTTTTTTTTTGTCTTGTGACGTTTTAATCTTAAGGCTAAAAAATACTAAACTAACTAGAGTGTAAAAAAAAAAACAGATTAAAAAATATATAAATTATTCTGTGAAATTTGGAAAACTCAGAGTTTTTTGGTCCCTTCAATGTCGATATTGAGCTCCTGCAGAGATCCACGTGGTTGCAGAAGGCTTCTTTTTTCGGGATCTTTGGATTTTTTAGGCTTGGGCCGATTAGTTTTCGAATAGCGGTTTACTACACCATCTGGTTCATCCATCATTCGAAGAATTTGCGTTTGATCAGACGAATCTATGGGCGCGATAGATATATCACGAACGGCACGAAATTTACCGCAGTTATTCAAATGTTCGTTCTCCAATCGGAAAAAGTTCCACACGAAACGTCTTAAAGCAAATTATTACCAAATATTATATAATTTCAATAACAACTATAAAATAATGAAATCTTACCGAAATACTTCGAGAATTGCTGTAATTGAAGTCATAATTTCACCAGAAACATATTTCATCTGTGTTAAGTACAACGCTAGGGCCCAGCTGAACCGCAACAATAAATCTTCTACAATGGCAAAGTAGTAGAAGTACTAAAAACAAACAAACAAAATTAAATAGATTAAACTTAAATGGCAATATAATTTTTCAAAATTAAAAATATTTTCTATAATATAATATGTATTACTACAAGATGGCATTGAAACCTTGTATTAAAACCTTTTTCGAAAATTCCATGCATTGTTTTCTGATCCTAACTTGTTCACTAAATTAAAGATTAGTTTTTTGTATATTCTATCTTTCGAGAGCAAAGATACTGATATTTCATTCCCCTTGGAGTGAATGCGTGGTTAGACTATTAAGCTACTGCCGCCACTGGTCCTTTTTTTTAATTTTGGTGACTTAATAATTTGGGGATGGTGAACTCAGTAGTACTGCCTATTTCTCTAAATTCACTTTTCAGATCTGAATATGGTACAAAATTTAAAAAATTATTAAAATATGTGCTCGCCGAGTTTAAACTGTTTAAATTTTCAAATTTCTATCAGATTGGGCCAAAAGCATTTTCTATAAAAAAAAATATCAAAGGCATTAGCACAAAAATTAGTTTTAATCACTTGAGAAACTTCGGAATATTTTCGACATCATTTCCCAAATTTGTTACATTGTTTATTCATTCGTATCGATTTCATATGAAAGTACAGGGTCTGCCATCTAGTGGTTTCTTTTTAAATCATAGGTTATTTTCACACTGACAGCTGTTTCCCGCTCGAAATCTTGACAGAAAGTCAATATTATACCTCGGCGGAACGAAATGAGTCGCTTTCGGCTTGAACATCGTAGGGAAATATTGAAAACTTATTTCCAAAGTGAGTGCTGTACGCACGTTTGTACAAAATATTGGTGAGACTGGTATGCTAGTGGACAACACTCATGGTCCCCGTCGTCATACGGTTCGGGCAGACGAGAATATGGCTGCTGTGCCCTAGAATGTGAGATTCAATTTACGAACATCAGCTCTGCCATCGATCTTAACAGCTGAATACTTAACGCACTAGCCTGAAGAGAATTCTGCACAAAGATCTTGGATTATTCGCTTACAAGGTCCCATTTACTCAGCAATTGAAGGCGTACAACCATCCGCTTGAACGACGTTGTGTTCCATAATTAATGGGAATGTTTGCGCTTACTAATAAATACATGGACAAAATTTAAGTTTGTTCATTTTATTGCATTTTAAAAAAGAAACTTGGTTTTGGTCCACCCTTTATGTACACAAAATAAAGCATTTCAAACTTAAATTTGACTAAATTCCTTTCTTTGATATTCCTTTTTCTCTTTAAATTTTGACATATCTTACCACATTCTGACCTTAATTGAGTAGCCCCAATTTTGAAACTAAAAATAATAGGAAGTACCACTGTTAGATAAGAAGAAAACTAAATATTCTGCATACGAACAAGGAGACACCTTGTCCACCGGATATAAGAACAGATTACTCTTTTAAAAAGAAACTGCAATTATTCAAGTTTCTCGAAAAAACTAACTTAAAGGATAAGCAGTCTAGTCCAGATCTAAAGGAACGTTTTCCCCAATATTATTATTTATTTCTCTTTAATAATTTTATTTCCCTTAATTATTGCTTATAATATAATTGTGGGGTTTGGCATAATCGTTTGACGAATCGAATTTTGGCAGATCCAAAAATAAATTGATTTATTTTACTAATGGAAAACCAAATTAATGACAACTTCAACACAACTACACTGTGTTCAATGTATAGAATAGGAGTACTAAATATTTAGATTTCTGAATTTTCCAAGGATCCGATTAGCCAGCTGTAACAAAAATTGAATTGCCAATCTGGCAGCTGCAAAATCAGAATTGGGAGCATGAGTAATTTTCAAAAGATGAATTAGTTCATTTTTATACTGTTGAATATCATTCATAATTCATACTGTTGTATCAAAGACAGATGATGATGCTGCTGAAGTCCTAAACTCGGAAAGACTAAACTTATCTACCTATCATTTCATTTTCCTAATAATTGTAGCGTATTCCCGATATCCGCATCTTCTCAGACATCCGAGCTGATTTCAATTTTTTTTAATCTGCCTAAACACTTTAAAATAGCCCTAAACAGCCGATCATCTCTCGTTGAGATAGCGCAGCAGTAAATGTGCTGGGTGCTGGGCTGTAGGGACATTATAGGAAACTGAAAAATGATGACACGCTAAAAGCGTGCGTTTAGATGAATAGGAGAAGGACAACAATTCTCATCTTCTATGTACATGTCGTGCTCTATCCCAAAGTTGTTCATAGACTCCATTTGGAGTCTTAGCTTCATAAGGAACTGAAAATGGTTTAACGAGTAGGGAAAAGCTTTACTACCTTTCCTACTTGTTCAATGGTTGACTTTTGACAGACAACCAATCCTGGTCAATAATACCGATTCGTGGATTAAAATGATAACTTCAATTGTAATTGATTTAAAATTAAAAAAAAAAAAAAATAGAAAATTCCAGTTAAAAACCATTTTCTACTTATTGGTGACTCAATATTTATCAAATTTTTCTACTTACCGTTGATGAATATACAATTTCTTCCCGTAAAAATTTATTTTCTCCAGCATTTTTATCGAACAGACCCCAATCCATTTTGATGTCCCAAGTATAAGAATAGAGTGATGAAACTATTGAGCTTATCATCCACATCCATGTGTAAGGATTATCGAATGTGTTTGTATAATTTGCTTTATAAAGTTGACGAAACGAAATAAATAAACTAAAATGATCAGATGAATTGTTACTAACCTCCATAAAAGGAACGAAGTGTTGCAAATATCACAACTAAAAATGTAGTTGAATATTTTCCAGCATTCACTAAATGCGGAAAAGCTTCTTTGGAGTCTCGATACCGACGCAGGCATTGAGCAAAACGAAACCATGCGGGAAGGCAATTGAAAAAAGGTCGAATAATGAAATCCTTTTCCAGGCAGATAGATGTGTTATTAGCTTGAGCCCAATCACCATTTGTTATATAGAAACAAACTAGATACTCGAAGTCAAGCAAAGCAGTGACAAGCGAATTTAATTGATCACCCAGCCAGAAATCAGCAAATCCAACGTGGAAAAAAGGTGCTGCTATCATACGACCCTGAATATAAATTATTTAAAAATATTTTAGTCATAACTAAAAAATAAATAAATTAAAACATACAGAGATTCTTAATAACCAAAATCTGGCATCATGATGAAGGACATGGAATGGGTTCAGTAGAAATACCAACATGATTACAGTAAGCGTTAAGGGATTTACATAAGCCGGTATACTCAAGCTTGAGCTATACACAAAGCTCAACATGCTAAGAGTCCAAATGACACCGAAAATAGCTGCCAGTTCCATCAAATGCTGCTCCGAGAGATGATTTCTGGGATCCAATTCGAAAATAAGTACATGATTTACACCAGACGAACGCCAACCATAAATATTGACTCCAATTAGGAAAATAAATTCGATAATAAGTAACGGTGCCCGATACAGTCTAAAAGTTACTTTCAAGTTTTCTTCGCTGATCTCATGGAAAATGACTGTTTGTTTGAAGACATGTTAAAAAAGTTTCTTCAGAACAGAACATTCTAAATATGTTCAATGTTTTACCTGATAAAAAAACCACAATTCCAAGGACAATAAAACTACCAGAAAACAAGCCCACTTTAAATGTGGTCCAAGGACTTTGCTGCTCACCCAATGGCGGAACACGAAGGCGTTTCATTGCACGCTGACGGTCACCAGACTCCAGTTCACTCGTGACAAGCGTTTCTGTGTCATTGATTATATTGTCAATGTCTTTGTTGGTGAAAAAGTGAGACGCCTCAACATAGTCCTGGCGCCATTTTGCTCCAGCATCAACACGAAGCAGCTGCAAGTTTATTTAAAAAGATGTTTTTTTAAAAATGGCATCGGAGATAAACACAAGTTATACTTCCTACTCACCTTATCGTGTTTTTTTAATATTTTCCGAAAACCGGTATGATTTAAATTCTGATAGTTTTGCAACAAAATTAAACTTAAATAGAATTCACTGAATGCCAGCTTCAGTTCTTGGGCTTTTCTATGCGGCATTCCAGCTTTTTTAAGTGATTTTGATTTTTTTGCCAAACGTTCGGCATCATCCATGCATGTTTTCAGTTCAGCTTTGAGAGTGGCAAATTTCCTAGTCGCTTCTGCTAATTTTTCCGAATAGAATGTATTGATCTTTTTAAGTTCCTTATCACAGTAATGAAAAAAGCTTTCATCGAAATTTACAAAATGTCTTTTAAGTACATCGTCTTCTACGCTGTCGGCGGCTGGTGCTTCTTCCACCGCCATGTACAGCATTGCTTTCATTTCCTGGAAATTTAAACAAAAATATCTATTAATATCAAGAGATCCATGGAGGATAGATATTTCACTTACTTCATAGTTTATGTATTGCTTTCGCCATTCGGGTGTTATGTGAGCGGAAAGATGTTCCGCGAACTTCATGTTGACGGATTAGATTCTGTTGAGGAATAAAATGAGGAAAAAAAATTATATTTTTTGGCTTAATAGAGGAGGTAGGTACTGATTTGAAGAAGTCTATTGATAGTAGGTTCTTATCACATCACAGTTGACTGACTTATCATTACGATGAATCATTGTTGAATACACTACTATTACTATGCTTGAGATAGGTATTCTAAATTTTCTTTTGAGAAACATATGTAGATATTTGTAATAAACATTTTAGATTAGCAGATACAAAAAATGATAATTTAGTAGCTCCCTTGGATGGAAGAAATAAATAAAATATACTACGTTTGTAAGTGTATCTGTCGTAAGAGGCATTCAAAATCTACCATCACATGCTGTGTATACTAAGCGTAGCAAATAAAATAAAATGTGCTATTAGAACGCATTTTCAAATGCAATATTATTATACTGCATAGGAGCTTCTTTCATTTAAATCGGTTAAGTCGTTATCAAGAAATGAAGAAAATAGTTTTATTTGAGGTAAATTTTATAACGGTGTTCGAAACGAATTGAAGAAAAGCAAAGCTGGTTCCTAACTTAACATTTTTGAAGTTAAGAAGAAACGAGGGAATCTAAAGCAAAGAATACTTTCTTCATTGAGCAAAGGTCATTGGGGTAGCGCATAATATAAAAGTTAATAAGAATTTTCAGGTTAAGGGGGAAACACAAACACGTCAAATTTGTTTATATGTAAGATTTAGTTAGGAACTTTAGAAACAATAAATACCAATCTACACTGTTAAAAAAGTTTTGGATATAACAGAATTGTGTTTAAAGCAATAAAAATATTTTTTTTTAAAAAAGCTTGTACCTATAGACTGAACTTATTCTTACGAAGGTAAATACCGAATAAATCTACTTTCATTTTAAGCTTCTGGAGCTTAGTGCTATATTTGTTTATTATGCAATTATGTTGAACACAAACATAGCACGAGCGATGAGGAAATTAGGTGGGAAGAGAAGAAAGAAGGTGCGATGAATGGAAGTTTGGTTTATCAAAAACACTATCTTAACTAGAAGAATGAGTTTTTCAAAATTTTATAAACGATATTTAAAATATGCAAATAAAACTTAAAAAAATCACTAGAGGAGTTTTATTAAGGTACTAGTATGGTCTAGAACGCAAAAAAAAACGCACGATTTTTGGGAATTTTTTTCTCGGAAACTTTATTAGGTAATAACATAATTTTTTTAAATAATGAATACATGCGTCAAGAGTACAAACAAATGTTTGTCTTAATTTTCGAATTTTGGCCGAATTATAGAGGGCACCAACGTCAACTAATCAAAAAATACATTGTCCCATTGCGGACAGTTAATCTCAGGATTGGCTGGACCGAAACAAAAAAAAAACAAAGTGAGTTATTTAAAGTAAGGTTTCTTAGGAGACAATTTACCACAATTTGTTTAAAAAGTCAAAAAAACAAAAATTCAAGCTCTGAACAAAAAAAATTTTTTTTTGGCAATTTTGTTGGCCATTTTTGGGTCGCCATTTTTTTGTTCATAAATTTTTGGTCAAATTGTGGTAAATTGTCTTAGAAAACATAAAAACAATCAAGTCGCAACAAGTTTTTTGAAAATCGGTTCAGTAGATCCGGAGATGTTATTACCTAATAAAGTTTCCGAGAAAAAAATTCCCAAAAATCGTTTGGCGTCCTAGACCGTACTAGGACCTTAATAAATACATTTTTTATTTACGAAATTGGTTAAATTTGTTTCTAAAAATAAACTTAGTGTGCGAATTTTAAGTATATAATTAATTAATTACATATACCTATTTGATGGCATAATTTCAAAAAATTATCGTCCACCCGATAAGAAGCTGCTGAGAAAATATTCCATGACATGTACCGTAAAAAATATTTTATCTTAAATTTTTTTACCAAAATGTTGCCCTCGATAGTACACATTTTTTATCAAATCTATAGTCATTTTAAAGATAAACATGATTTTTCAAAACGGTGGCATGGCAGATACCGTTAGTTTAATAGCTAAAAAAAATCAATGTATGCCCTAGGCATTCACCGAAGGCTCTTAAAGACCGAGTTTGAAGAAAATTGCGAAAGTTTCTATTGTACAAAATGATGAAAAATCATCGATGTCTGATCTACCAGATTAACGAAATAAATTTGTATGGTAAATCTTCGAGATTTGAAGAAGATTAATGGTACACAGGTGTTCAAAATAATAGGGAATTATTTTGACAAGGAAAACGAATTTTTTTACTATTTGTTCTACTGTGCGAGTTTGTTCTACAGGGTGCGCCAGAGAAACTTACTTTTTTTTTTTTTTTTTTTTATAATCTACACGCGCTCAAGGGATTATGATTACTCTTTAAATGTTTGAACACAGCGCGGGCGTGCAGTTAAGAAAGAGAAAGAAGGATAGGAAAGATGTGTGGCGCGATGTTCTGAGACTGAAGGTTGTTGTCTCAGATATTTTTTCTCCAGGGATGGCGGCTGAACTAAAGCGGAGAATGCCGTGTCTTATTTTTATGTCGCTTATAATTCACATTATTTTATTCGTGTTCATCCTTGTTGGGCATACTAGTTTAACTCAATAACATGTTGTTAGTGTTATGCCTGAACAACATGTAATGAGTAAACCAGAACAACTCATTCATGACAATTTTAGAAGGTTTTTAATGGAATTAAAACGACATAGACCACGGCAGGGATTGAACCTGTGATCATGAGGTTCACAGGCGAGCACACATCCATCGCGCCACGGCCACCCCTTATTTGAAAAAATTCCCGCGCGGTGATTTGGGTGGTTAGAGGGGCGAGAGGGGGCGCATCTGGAGGGGGAAGTTCCCAAGTTTGTTTCTCCCTCCAGTCAGTTGCCATCATGCTCTGGTCTAGAGAGCAGCGGGCCTTCGCAGTCGAGAGCTTCTTTTCTAATGGTCGCTCACTTGTTGCTGTGCAACGTGCCTTCCGCGCTCGCTTTGAAATTCCTCCTCACAGACTCGTTCCTGGCCGTAATTCGATTCTGTCGTGGGTTAACTCATTTCGGGAGTGTGGAAGTGTCGCTAAACCCCGAAATGGACTTCAACGGACCATCAGAACTCCGGAAAATATCGAAAGAGTGAGGCAGTCAGTTGTGCGTTCTCCCCGGCGGCGTTCGGCTCGCAAACACGCAGCTGCTATGGGAATTTCTGACACAACTGTTCGACGAATTCTCCATGAAGACCTTCAATTTCATCCCTATAAATTGGCTGTTGTGCAAGAATTAACTGAACGCGATTTTGTTGCCCGTCAAAATGCATTTGCCATTGCCAACATACCGATTGATATCCTGCAAAATTCAAAATTCAAAATTTCAAAAATCGACTTCATCAGTGTATGCGCAATGGGGGTCGCCATTTATCGGATGTCATTTTCAAGACTGCATGAAAAAAAAATTGGGATATTGTATTCTCAAATAAAAAAAAAATTAAAACAATAATTGAAGTACTTTTGTTTTTATTGACCTTTCAAATAAGTAAGTTTCTCTGGCGCACCCTGTATTTGTCAAATTATAACCGTTGTTAGCACTGCTATATTGTCTTTAAATGATGAGCTTTAGACTAGTAAATCATTCGTTTAGTTGATGCTGTGCTGTAAGGAGAAACACGGATGCGGAAGCATCATGGTTGCTTTTCTTGGTTTGGTATTGGACTGATCTTCCAAATTTATGATAACATGACCAAGGAAACGTGTTGTGATATTTTGAATGCTTCCGTATGTTGACGACAATATGCCACTTAGTTGGCATTTTCAGCTAGATAACGATCCCAAGCACTCTTCAAAATTGGTGAGTGTTTGGCTTCGCGAAAAACGGCTTATATGACGTCATTACATCGTTCCTTAATTCATTTTGAAGCGTCAAAAAGTTACGATTTTTTACTATTTCTAACTCATTTCTATATGCGTTTTTCTGTTTAAACTCAGAGAAGGGAACTGAGCTGTCAAAAAAGATCTGTGTTTCTCTTTTAGCTCCGACACATCAGAGCGCTCAGGTTGTGTTTCTTTTTTCAGTCAGAGCTAGCTCGGAGCGCACTCCATAACTTCAGATTAAAATGAGCGGCTTACTTTACTTTTTTCATGTGATTTGACAGAGACAGACGGTTACTACATTTTTGTCTTCCTAATTCATTTTGAGAATCATAAATGCAAAAAAAATAATTTGACATATTAACAAATTCTAACAATTATCGTTCCTAAATGAAATGTAACAATAGGTTTGTTCGTTGAGCCCTGAAGTCACCCTGGGGTCGCCCTAAATCGTTTTTTGAAAAACCTGAAGTCACCCTGGTTTGCAAATTCTGTGTTTTTTGAGACCTGGGGTCGCCCTGAACTCGCCATGAAGTAGACCTAGGTATTTTGCTGGGGCGAGTTCAGGTAAAGAATAAACTGTCAAAAGTCATATGAGATTTCATATGTATTTCGTTTGTTGTCCTTTACCGACTCGCATGTTGCATGTTATTGCTTGTGTTTGCAATTGAATGTTTGGTGTACTCATCAAATGAAACATTCAGCAATAACGCAAAATTGTTTTCGTTCATTTTTAAAACTAATTTATAACAAATTTAAAGTTTTATCAGATCACAAAATTATTTTGTCCTGCTTTTAGTTGTCAAGAAAACAGTTGACAGCCCTTGGGTGTTTTTTGAAAACCGAAAACCCCAGTTTTTGTTGACAACTCTGAGGGTTGTCAAGAGAACCTGGGTCAACCCTGGGTAAAGTTCAACGAACAAACCTAATCAAAACGAATCCTAACAATGACACTTCAACAATTTTTTTGACATTACCACCATAGTCAACTATGATTAGAAAAAAAAAAACAGACCGCAGTGCAATATTAAGCAGAAATTTTATTTTAAAAAAAATACTACTAGATGGTTAAGTTTAAGCAGAGGCTATTTGATATCAAAAATACTTTTGGCATTTAATCTATGTATATCATCTCATCATGTCATCGTATCATCATGATTAATTAAGAATGCTATTTTAAAGATAACCAATCACAGTTCGAAAATACCTATCAGCTTTGCTGTATGTATGTAACTTATGTATGTTAATTGATACATACCTACTTCGGCTATTGATTAAATCGTAAAATATGGAAGTTGAACTTGGAAAGCATTATCAACTGGAAAATGTTAATTTTAATTGATCGATATGCCATGTATCCAAGAAATTTATGAACATACCATGTTATCAACAAATCAAAATGAGGTTATATAAATTTTTGATTTCCTTAATTGAATGTCGAATCATTGCATATTGGAAAATTCGAATCTTAGATTTGCGTCTACATTTTTTCTTCTACCATACTGACTGTTTTCAAATTTAAACTTTTATTTATTGTCGACACGTAAAATTTAAAACGATATATTTGAAAAAAAAATAGATGTTTGAAACCGCATATATGATAGAACATTATTCATTTATGTATTAGTTTATCTGTGAATAAGATTTCAAAAGCAAGTGTTAACTGAACAATTTCAAAACCAAGGAGAACGATTTCATTTGACTATACCTAGTTGGAAAAATATTTCAATTAGAGACAAGTTTTGAAGTTGCTCATCTTCTGAATGTCATAAATTCGAATGTGCTAGTGCAACAATTAGTGGGGATGTGGAAATGTAAAACTGATACTACAGAATCTACAACCAATCTATTCGACTGACACAAATAAAATTAGAGGTCTTCCTTTGAGGAAGTTGTAAGGAGAGGATATAAGGACTATAAAATCTTTTGATATTCACTAAGACTAGTTTGTATGCTTGATCTGGATAACTGAAGAAGCGTGCTCGGAATCACAAAGAATATAAATATAAAGCCATCGTGTCTCGTCTCAAGTAGAGACATTTCTTTTGAAGAGAATTTTCAATCGTTAAGGGAATATGTTTGCTTTCAAAATAAAATGCACGACTGGGTCGCACGAACTTGCTTCTATGTAATAGACTAGGAATTTTAAAAACGAATGTTATTATAGAGGAAACTGTTCATAAGGATATAATTAATTTTTTAAATTCTTTAAGTAGTAAGAGACAAAAACAGAATGCTATGCAAATATGAATTTATGCAAGAACAAAAATTATAAGTCGTTGTAGTGGTTTCTTAAAAAAAAAGCTTTTATATACAAACTTTTTAAAAGATTTTTAAGAAAAAAATCTTGGTACGCCAATTTAAAGTTTTTATTATTGTTCGAATAAAAATTAAATTAAAAAAAAAATATTGAGCCATTTCTGAGATATCGAATTTTCAAAATAAGAAAAAATAGATTTTTTTTTTGCAAAAATTCAAAAATTATTTATTTTAAAGTTTTGAAATGCAATGTGTTTTAGACTTTTCAGAAGTTTCTCTATAAAAAATTTCATTAAGATCCGTTATGTGGATAATGAGAAATTCAAAATTCGAAAAAATGGTTCTATGGTAGGTACAAGCTGTAATATCTTAATTTCAATTTTTTTTTATTAAATTAAAGATCGTAAAAATTAATTAAAAGAAAAAAAATTTATCAAATTTCGATTTTTGAAAACCATTTTTTTTTAATTTTTTAGCATTTGTAACGGTAGGTACCTTTATTTTCAGGTAAAATAATTTTTTTTTCTCACATCTTGTAGATTATATTGAGAAACTTTTATTTATAAAGTTTAAAAAAAATCTAGCCTGGGGTTTTCGAAATACCAGTCTCATTTCTTTATTTACATACCTCGTATGAGAAGTAAGCAATACACTGCACACCAGAGATGCGTTGAGTGTCTTATTTCCAGTTCATGTTTATTAGCCGGTTTTCTTTTTTAGTTCAGAGCAGAGCCTGAGTTGTCAAAAAATAAATTCTGTTTGTAGCTTTGAATATGTGTTTCTTTTTTCGTTCTGAGCATGTTCTGAGCTTGTTCAGAGTGCGCTCTATGAGCCCAGATTAAATTAACTGAGCAGACAGAGTAAAATGCTTAACACAAGTATTTGACGAGTGGAAATTAAGAAAAAGGTGAATTTCATGTGTGTTTCGAAAACAACTCAAAGCGCTCAGAACATGCTCGAAGTGCTCGGAAACTCTTCAGCGCTTTTTTCTGAACTAAAAAATAACGCCTATTGTTTTTAAGCATATAGAGCGTTCCGAGAATACTAACTGGAGCAAGAGCTAAAGGGTTGGTTAAAGGAACTCATTTTGAACAAAATATATACATATACATATAATTATAAACAAGAAAACCATAATTTTCTAAATGACTACAATCCTCATACTAAAATTATGCCTTTATTACACTAAATTCTCAACCACTAACTGCATGAACTAGTTCTGCGTTTTATTTCTATTTTAAATATTGCCATTTTCTCTTAATGGAATTTGCACATTCAGTTTTCATGTCCAAACTGAAGAGATCTATTTTTGTAAAAATTCTTTTACTTGAGTAAGTTATTTATTTCTTTTACATACACTTCATTTTATGTATGAAAAATGAGCGGCAGTGAGGGCAATTAGCCATTTAATTGTCAATCGGTGTATGAATTTTCCAATTGATTACTATATAAGAGTAGTTTTTATTTATTTTATTTTAGTTTTAAAAATATCTTGAAAAAACATTTAAGTGCGCACAAGGCAAGATAAAAATAAGCTTGATTTAAATTTCGAGTGCAATTGACAAAAGTAAAGGACAAAATTTTAGCACTTTGACATTTTAAGTTCATGAAAGATTTATATGATTTATATTTTGAGAAATCATCTGAAAGTTATGGTGCGCTAAATATATAAACGAAAATTGAAATTTTTGTTTAATTTGAATAGATTTAAATGTTTGTACGTTTATATATCACTCTGATTTTTTTCACAAAAAAAATTTAATTTATATCAATTTCTTGCCAGAATTTTGTTCGCACTGGCTCAAAATTTTAGTCGAATTAGTACAATACTAAAACCATAAAACTAGTATGATACTAGGTTTAAACGACGGTTTTGTAAATTTTAATCGAATTCAGCAGTAAACTTTCTTTAGAATTTTATTAAAGTAAAAACCATCAAATAATTATTATTAGCTCTGTTTACTGTTTTTCACGAACCGTTATTGTTTTAGGTGTGTTCAGAAGCTTTAGCTGTCTTATTTAAAGTTAGCGAATTTTTAAGTAGTATCACATTAATACTTTTACACTAGTCTGTTTAAAATTTTGCGCTGAATAGTTTTCGACCTTTGGGCTGTTTTAGATAAAATAATTTAACAATAGACTACACAAAGTAACACGAAATAACAACGAATCTCAGGACTCTTGATTCAAAAATAAAAATTAAGTATCATGTCTAAACTCTGCCCAAGGGATTATGTTTGCCCTTATAATGTTATGATTTAAAACAGTGGAAAAATGTAGGTTAATCCACTTTATCGAACATGTTAATGCATGCATGTTAGTGCATGCATTTTCGATAAGAAACCTTTAAGCTAAAATTTATCCAATGCTTTTGAAATTTCAAGTCAAGTCCCCCCTCTCCCCCAGCGTTATTATTTCTTGAATAATGAACAAGTCTCGGTTGTCACATCTATTCGTGACTTAGGAGTTATTTGTGACAATCAGCTAAATTTTCGAGCTCATTATGATTCTATTATTAACAGGGCTAATTCAACTCTAGGATTCGTAAAGCGTTGGTCAAAGGAATTCTCAAATCCCTACGTCACAAAATCCTTATACGTTTCTTTTGTACGTCCTCTGCTTGAATATGCCTCTCCCGCCTGGTCACCTTATTATCATGTCCACATCCAGCGCATTGAAGCCGTTTAGCGCAGATTTATAAGATTTTGTCTGCGCGGTCTCGGATGGGACGACCCATTGAGACTCCCACCCTACGAAAATCGTCTTAAACTGATAAATTTAGAGACCTTAAGAGTACGTTGAGATAATGCTGACCTTCTATTTTTACACCAGTTATTATCTGGAGGTATCGACTGCGTAAGTTTGCTGCGCAAAATAAAGCAAAACACAAATCAATCTCGCCTCAGATCGACACCACTCTTCTGGGTACCCCTTCACCGAACTGAGTACGGCCAAAATGAACCACTTACAAGAATGCTTAGAAGTGCTAACAACTCAACTATTTTTGATTTAAGTAGTTCAAAAACTGCCCTTAAAAATGCTCTCCAATAATTATACCTTCATTTCCCGACCCAACTTTCTACCCAAACCTATTATTACTATTATTATTAATCTAATTTTAAGAATTTGTTTGTTTAGTTTTAAGTAACAGGCTTGAATTAAGCATAAATAAAATAAATAAATAAAATAAAATATAATAACCTTTGTTACTTCAAAATGATGTAAGTTTCACTTTTCAGTGAGATATGCCATCAGATCTTCAGTGGACATATTGCTACGAAAGACGTATTGCCCGTCATTGAATAGCTTTCATTCTTCTAAATATGTCTTAAGCTGATTGTTTGTCAACGTTTCCATAACCTTGTAGTTGTCGGTCATTGAAGGGGGGTGAGAATACCGCTTTCAATCCCAAAGTGTAGGACATGTGGAAAAGATTTCGCAATGGTTTTGGCATCGTTGAAACACACCCCTTCAGAACTAAAGGTTATATACAATCTAGACCGGCGGACTTGCGTATTTCAATATGTTTAAGGAATCTTGCGATTGTACGAGTACAGTGTAGGTTATCCAAACATATTTTTCATAGCAATATTACTATAGTTAATTAATTTGTGTAACTTTTAAGGCTATAACATTGGTCATGTTCTTCGAATATGAACTTTTGCAGGTTGGCTTGCTGTACTTTTTTCAGTTTTCCTCAATTAAATTTACTTTGTAGTGTAAAGTTGGGTGAATCTCCTCTTGGGATCCTCTTGGCGGATGTTCTAAGTGGTTTAAATATTCTAGTATAACAGACTCGGCGCGGCGAGTAGCCAAATAAACCTTAACCCAAAAGCAATGCTGCTCTGTAGGGCGTCTGATAAACTTAATTAGAAACTTGTCGAACCTCCAGCGAGTTGCTAAATAAAGGAAACGATTTGTTTGGTTTCAGAAATAGAAGTAAAGTGTTATCATTTTATTCTCTCTTTTTATACAAAAATAACTTGCCTTCGTTGGTATCCAACTTCCAACCATACTTCGATAACCGATAACGTTTTAACGATTTTCCAACAAAATGCACAATCAGCATTTGACCATACCATGCACTTTAATTGTTTTTGGGCTAGCTTGCTTATGATGCATCATATTATTCATAAGCCAATGACCCTTGGAAATGTTTTCAATTTGTACACAAAAATAATCCTCGAGCACTAGAAGTGTCATATGAGTATTTTTGTGTATCCTGTTTTTTATTCTATAGTTCGTGCACTGATGGTGCCGGTTGAACTATATGAGTATCTATAGACATATCTTGTGCACAGAGTGTGCCAACGAAATTATAAACATTATGAATCGGCTCTGCTATAGCCGGCAAAGTAAGTGCATGCGATGGATATGATGGGAAACCGAGTATCAAGTATCGAAGCAGGTTGAATGTGTCTTTTATTGGTTTGCGGCAAGTAATTAAGTGATCGCTGGTGCGATCCCTTCACAGTAGCACCGAAAGCTTAACTCTCTCATCCTGATAACCTTCTTGCACCTATAGTAACAAAAATTCTCTTTGGAACTTATTTCTTTAATGAAGGTTTTAATGACTGTTATCATATCGGCACTGGAATTTATATACATATCGTCGGCTCAGAATTACAAGGTTCTAACAGCCATTTTTACGAAAAATGAGTTATGGATTCGTATTTTCAAGCGCTTTCGAATGAATTCATAAACATGCACCTTAATTCACCCTATAAAGCGTAAAACCCAAAAAACAAAGGTTCTAAAAACCAAAATGAAGTTAATTTAAGAATAACAACGTTCTATGTAGCAAAATTGGCGGATAGAACTTTATAATTCTCTCTTTGACCAATAAAAAAATTACACATCTTCTTATTGACATAGAACCTTGTATTCCTTAATTTTGTACATAGAACCTTATAATTCTTATCGGATTGCCGAAAACGCAACAAAGTTCTATGTTGATCAATTTACCTTTGGTTTTTTCTTCGTGTTTTTGATATTGTTTACAAAAAGCTTGTGAAAAACTAGCAACAAGCAGTATCTCAAACCAAGTCTAACAATTTCAGAAATGTTTCATATGTATTAAGAGAACACAGGATCTGACGAAACTGTTAAATTTAATGCATATCGACAAGTTTTCAACACTCAATTTAACTTGGCTTTTCATAATCCAAAGAAAGATAGATGTGATTTTTTTTATATTTTGAATGATTGATCACAGTGCGAGCGTTTAAGAAAGTGGGAGGGGATTTAAAAGGAGATACCGATGCACATTGGTTTTGAATGTCTGAATATCACAATGGGAAGGAAATATAGAGTCGGGTAAGGCATTCCACATTCGTGTAGTGCGGCTAAAGAATGAATCTCTGAATTTAACAGTACGTCCGAAGTTGGGCTCAAGGGTAAACTGATGAGCATTCCCCGAAGCGCGAGTGTTACGGTTAAATTGTTTAAGGGGAGGAATGCAACTGGCTATTTCACTAGAACAATGTTTGTAAAAATAACGGTAATATAATGAAAGACAAGAAACATTGCGACGGTGCTCGAGAGATTCAATTGTTTCTGTTTTAGTCCTATCACCTATCAATTATTGTAAAGCTCTTTTTTGGATTCTATCCAAAAGACTCAAGTGGGTTATTGGATCACCTGCCCAAATATGGGAATTATACTCGAGTTTAGGACGAATATAGGCTTTATAGATTACAGCCAGATCAGAAAGGGTAAAAAATTTCTTGCATCGTCGAAGGAAACCTAAACACTTAGCAGCGTTTTTGGCAACGTCGAATATGTGGTCATTCCACACAAGGTCGTCTGTGATGCACATACCGAGAACTGAGATCTGTTCGGTTTCCTCAATGCAAGGGTCACTTATGGATAGCGGCATGGGGGTGGATTCCGCTTTAGCGACAGGAGGCAGCATTGAGTTTTTGAAACATTAAATCTATGCGAGGAGCATAAAATAGCAGTTGAAAACACCACTGTATCTGATGAGCTGGTTTTGAAATATAATGCGCATTTTCAGGAAAAGGAAGAGGCATACAAGCAAAGACAAGTTGACAGAGAAAATACAGTTCCAGTTTTGTGCTTTGACATGCAAAATGTACTTACCTGTCCAAAAGCTGATGTAAGCTCATTTTTTTACCACTCAAAGTTAAATGTGCATAACTTTACAGGACATTTTTCGCTTAATAATAACGTCTATTGCTGCTTGTGTGATGAAAGCACAATGGGAAGAACAGGAAATGATATTGCTAGTGCCTTGCTAAAGATTCTAAACCGTGTTATGTCAAAACCGGCACTTGTTGGTAAACTTCATATTAATTGATTTTCATAAGCATCAGCCAGACATCCAACATATACATTTTAAATTCTCTACTCCAGGACATTCTACAATTTAGGAAATAGGTAATACCCATAGCTGCATTCAACGCGTCTTACGAATCGCGATTTTCATTCACCCTTGTCATTCAAAAAACAAAATCTTACAGTTTTGCAAATGCAACCGTTAGATTTTAAAAATGTTTACGAGTGTTGTAAGATTTTAAATATTAAATTAATACCATTTTCGAAAGTTGTCCAACTTCAACTTACACAGAACCTTACCGAGGTGTTTTTTAAGACTTCCCATCTTGAAAAATCTCTTAAAAGTGTAGACTTAGTGTTCAAAAACCTTAAGAAATAAGAATATGTGGTCTTTTCAATGGCCAAATTTAAAAGAGGTACAATTAAAAAATGACCTTGCAACAAGAAAAATCAAACCATTTAAAGCAATGCTTAAATACATGCCTGCAATTTATTGATAAAGAAATTTCGAAAATATAATGAAAACAAGAACAAATATCCAATATGATTAATTAAAATTCTTGTTTGTTTAATTAATTTATAATATTCTATAATTTTCTTAAATGTATTCACATATTTACTTGAACTGTAAGATATATATAAAATATACTATGAAAATTAAAATTTTAGTTTGTTTAATCAAATTACTATTTATTTTCTTATTTATTTAAATGTTGTACCTTTAATTCATTCAATCAATAATTAAAATATTAGTTTTATTATATTTATTATTTATTCTCATTATTTTCTTAGTTACGTAAACGAACTGTTAAATATATGAAGTTAATTATATAGTGTACTAGGTGCTACATGCATTAAAAATACTATATAATATTTTCCTATAATAAAAATGTAAAAATCAGATTATTGTTTTATATTTAGTTGGAGAATCATTTCAGATACTCTATTTTGCTGCTTTTATACTATGAATACCATAGTTTTTTTCAACGACTAAACTAAATGTTAGAAATCTTCATATGATTAAATAACAATTACAAGGTTCTATGTGGTACATAGAACCTTCACCGAAATTTGAACTACATGGAATTGGCTTATAGAACTTTGTGCAAAAAAATTAATTTGCAATTAAAAGGAAATTCCTCAACACATAAACAAATAAATTATATTTTTATTAGTTATTATCAATAATCTTTCGTTTTTTATCATTCGAATGTAAATCAATAGCCATTTAATACGAAATCTGAGCATCAAAAACTTAAAAGTTGAATAACTCGAAATGGGGGTCGGTCGACATAGAACCCTGTAATTCTCAGCCGACGATATGTCACTATCAACAAAACATGTTAAACTTTTGAAAGAAATTGTTATGGCCGCCCGAATTGACTTTCTCAAAGTGACAAACGTTTTTCCTTGAAATTTTGTCCTTAAACTGGGATGGTGGACTATGAGAAATTTTCTGATATAATACAGTTGTGCATCGAGCCTAATGGTGCTAATTCACTAAAAGTGTATTAATCAGGATCAGATTTAAGGAACAGATCACCTTATGGTTTAACTCAACAAAGATCGTAACATATCAAAGGGCACGGTAGTGCCCAGCCAAGTTCTGGAACTACACCCTTTTTACAGGAACAAACTCAGGCGATTTTTGACCCCTCCCTATCATCAGTACCTATAAAGTCAGAACTTAAAATTCCGAATATTTGCTAAGCTAGTCAAGCACAGGCACAGGTTTTCCATTCAGGGGGCGTGGTATCCGCCCACTTTCTCCGAATTGGTGTAGGTTGAATGGAGCACTTAAATTACATACAAAGAAAAAAATATAAAATTTAAGTTTTCCATTCCAGGGGCGTGGTATCCGTTCGCTTTCTGAGAAAACGTTTTATTCATGTGGAGCACTTCTGATTGCTGTAGAATGACGAAATTAGATAGAGCGGTATAGCTTAATGTTCATTCAAAGCAAAAAATATAAAATCTAAGATTTTTCATTCGAAGTGTCTTTTTATTGTCATTTTTAAACTATATATGGGTCATTTTTTAAAAATTGAAATTTTTTATTGGTCGTTTGAAAAAAAAATTTCTTCAGTATTGTATTAAAAATTTTCTTTTCTTGCATAAAATAACAATAATCCACAAAACAAATACATAGTTGAAATTTTGTGGAAAGCAAATAATTTTAATAGGATAATTAATAAAAAAGTCGTTTGTTTACGAAATGATTTTGTTTAAAAGCATGAAAGAGTCAAACAAATGTTTTTAAATAACGACACATAACTTTCTTGGAACTTTTACGGTACCAATACTGTAAGGAATGATGAAATTCAGTATATTTATCTAGAATATAAAAAATTAATAATAATATGAGCCATTATAAACCAAAAGAACATTTATTAAAAAACAAATACGAAAATGGCCACGGAGATTATAAAATCGACTATTTCTTAATTTTAATATAGTCAATGTAATTCAATGTCATCCAAATTATATTAGGTGCAAGTATGATTAAATACTTTTCTTTTGGTGGTGGTTAGACTAAAAAATATTAATATGGTACAAAGATAATGAGGCCACGGAGATTACACTGAATTTTTACTCGGATGAAAAAATTATATTGTATGTAAATTTTAAAGGAATTAACTGCAATAATTAAATTATAATAAAACATGAAATTGAAGGTTTTTTGACGTACTATAAGATGATGCACCGTAAAAAAATATTAAAAATTGTTTAGTTGTGTGAAAAAGCGAAAATGTTTAATTATGTTTTTTTTTTCAAAATCTTGTCACACTCATTCAACTAAGTATTGGGACAACAAATTTTTTTTTTCTTTTGCATATCATAAAATTGAAGTTTAAGAGAAGGCCTTTCAAACGACAAGGCCCAAAATTAAAAAAAAAATCATTTTCATCATTAAAAATATTAATAAAACTGATTAAGCATCAAAATCACATCCCAAAAAGGCCACGGAGATTACACATTATTAATTACCATGGATATTCGTTACCATCAATCGATCTGCAAATTTTTTCTTATAATGCTGACATATAAACACAGTTCCATGCCAAATTTCAAGTTTTTAAATTGAAATGCAAAAAAAATAGAAGCTATAACGCTAAAAATGTAATTTTTTTAAAACGACCCATATTTATCTTGAAAATTCATGATTTTTCTTAGAATTAGAGTGCTCGATTTGGTACTCTTTGTTATGTTAACATGAATGAAAAAAGAAAACATTTGTATACCTGAAAAAACTATGAGTTTACATAAAGAAAACTCTTTACTTTGATGTGAACTATAATAAAACGATTAATTAATTAGGCTATTAATTGGTGGGATACCTTCATTTAAAAAAAAAAAGAGTTAAAATTGCAACAAAAACATCATCGCATCGTCAACAATAATTGCTTTTTATGACTTTGAACGGATGTAGGTACTAGTATTTATAATTAAAGTAGGTATGTTAGTGTTAGGTATCTTGCCAGGATAAGAAGAAACAATTGAAGCGCAATCAAAAGAGTTCACCCTTCTATCTTTCCGTATCTTTCGAGATTTTGACATAGCAAAATATTAAAATATTTGCAAAAAGGAGTGAGATCAGACCAAAAACATAAATGTTAAAAAATGAGCCAAGTTCTTCTATAATCTATACAAAAACCTTTGTGTAACAAGTCAGCCGTGAAAAGTACCGAATATATTGAAACAGCTACAATAATAGAGAAATTTTATTATTTAATGATTACTGACTAAAATTTGATGGGCTTACTTGGTAAGTTTTTTGTAGGCCCAATTCGAAAGGTTTTAAAAACTTGACCAGTGAATCCATCAAATTTTAGTTGAAGCCTCATGTTCACCAAGCCCCACTCATCCAATTCCGGAAGTAAGAAGTCCTTTATCATGGCCATATAATATTCGCCAGTAACAGAGACCGTATTACCGAAGTCGTCCTAAAAAAAATACGACGCAATCACTCCTCCCGCGTGAAAGCCGCACCCACCCCACGTTGACTTTGAGTTGATGTAATGTAATTTAGTTTATTGAAGAAACTGCTTAATTGTAAATTTACTCATCGCTCTTGATGATTTTCAATAGAAAATATTTTTTTTTTAAATTCGATATTTCTAAAACGCACTGCGATTTAATACGAGTGGTATGAACTTCGTTTAGGGCTTTATTTTTACACGATATAGAAGTCTCAAATTAAAAGTTAAGTGGATGTTAGAATTTCCAACTGTAATTGATAAAATAATTTAATTCTCGTTGTATATTAATTAAATAGCTTCCATCATACTAGTATCTGCATGGTCACTACACAATATTTGTCTTGTAATATCCAAAAAGTTATTAGACTTATATTGTTTTAAATTGATACTTCTAAATTGTATTCCCTAGAATTCATGACCACCTCAAGAAACCTAGGCATCGTGTTCAAAAGAACATTAACATGGAGCGATAACGTTTTTTCTTGTGTGGGGAAAAACTTATGAAGTTCTTAGATCTTTGTGGGCAGTTCAGCAGTTCACTCCATCGAAAACCAAAATGGTTCTTGCCAAGACCCAGTACTTACGTATGGATGCGAATTATACAACAGTTGTGATTCTGTGGGTAAGAAAAATTTGAAGATAGCGTTTAATAGTACGATTCGTTATATTTTTGGTCTTAGAAAATACTATCATGTCTTTCATCTGTCTATGAACAAATAACAACAAAATGTCGTATGAAAATTTTATTAAGGTTCGAACTTTAACTATTGTGAAGACACAACAGTCAGCGTATTTATACGAAATACTCCGATTTCCAGCATCAGACAGATCATATCACTTAATACTCCGTCGGTTCTCGTGTCTCACATCTGAGAGACAATTTTTTATTGCTGCAATTTGTCTTTGGAATTCACTCCCACAACACTTGCGAGAACTAAGCGGAGCACAACAGTTTCAAAATAGATTGAGATTTTCTTTTCTTAATCAAAGCAACTATGTTCTTTTAAATTTTCTTTTGCTTTCCTATCTTTACAATATTTCAACATTCTTTCTAACTTTATCTTTCGTTTTTTTTTTTTTTAATTTTTTCTCTCTCTTTTCATTTTTTAATTATTATATTTATTATGATTAACTTCATAAACTATCACTAGCTTATAAGAGAGTAATGTGTTAGTATTTACCCGAAATAAACTAATTTAAACTCAATTACTATTTATAAAAAAAAATCATTATTTTAATAAATTGGAAGGCTAATAACCACTGTGATAAGTCTCTATTCTACTAACAAATAAATTTTCAAACTGTTTTGGATAAAATCTTTTTAATAATTTTATGAAATATCTATTTTAATACATATTAAGATATAAGAAAACAAATTTTTTCAAGGGTAGGAAATTACAAAATCTCCAAGGGAATATCTTGTCATAAAATGTGTATATCATCGTAGTCACAACTCTGCGGAAATTGTAAGTTTCCAGCATTGGGGCCGACAACACGCAAACAATAATGGTTTTTTAATTGAGTTGAATTATTATTATAACTTATCATTAGTTGTTTTTACAAATCTTCGGTTCATTTTAATTTAGATTTAAATACCAATATTTTATTTAAATTCAAATTAAATATTCTCAATTTCAACCTAAACAGGTTTTACTTTTAAAATTTGTGATTTCCCAGGTTAAACCGAGTTATTAACAAAACAAAATTTCCAACATTTTATTAATACACATTACAGCTTTCTTTGACTTCATAAACAGATAATTTAAATAACCAAAATTATGAAACCTATAGTGTGTACTTTCTCGAGCTTGTATATAAAATCTGCTATGTATGTAATATGTATGTATGTACAGTCTTGGCCAAGAGTATTAGGCACCCTATATTTTACGCTCTATTCTTTTGGAGAATGAATTGTTCGCGTGTGCCGTGCAAAATGCCTAAGATCGGTTTCGGAAGACTGGATCCCATCTAAATCGTACAAAATCCTGCAGGAAAAAAGTAACCACGGTAAGAGAAGATCGGTTTTTAATACGAACCTCTATAAAAAAAACCGTAAAAAAACATCAAATGAGCTAGTTGCTGACATAACACAATATGGTGGAAAACAGATTTCGGCTAGAACCGTTAGAAGGAGACTCGGAGAAGTTGGATTGAAAGGTTGCAAGGCGAGGAAAAAGCCATGGCTCTCAGAAAAAAGCAGAAAGTTGCGACTAGAATCGGCAAAAAAATACCAAAACCTTACTGAAGAAGATTGGAGTAACTTTTTGTGGTCAGATGAATCAAAATTTGAAGTAAGCATTAGAATGAAGCCCCGAACTCGGAAACTTTAAAAACTGTTTTAAATTGCCATCCATTTAGTTATTTTAAGCTTTTGAAAAAGGTTATTTTTTTTTTATTTTTGCAGGTGTTTGGAAACCCTGGTGTAACCTTTGTCAGGCGGCGAGTTGGTGAGGAATACAACCCAGAATGTGTAGTTCCAACCGTTAAACACGGAGGAGGAAGCGTTATGATCTGGGGTTGCATGGCTGCGGACGGCGTGGGCAAAATGGTCATTTGTGAGGGTCGGATGGACTCAAAAAAATACATTAATTTAATGGAAAGCACGCTGATGGCATCTTTCCAGCATATTTTTGGTGATACAAATATGCGGGGGGTGTTGTTCCAGCGGGACAATGCACCCTGTCACAAGTCCGCCCTCTCAGTGAAGTGGTTTGCTGAAAATGCCATTGACCTGCTTCCATGGCCTGCCCAGTCCCCAGATCTGAACCCAACTGAGCATCTATCGGAAATTTTAAAGCGTAAAGTCCGACAATACCCAACAACATCAAAAAAATGCTCAAAAAGGTTCTTGAGCAAGAATGGCTCAAATTAAGTTCTGACGAATGCCGCAAGCACTTAAGCTCTATGCATAAACGAATAGCAGCAGTCATAAAGGCGAGGGGTGGCCATACAAAATATTAAATTTTCTTTAATAAAAAAAAATTTACAACATTTCTGCATACTTGTTTTTTTTTAAATTTTACTTGGTTTTAAAATTATGGCATCTTTTTGGGGGTGCCTAATACATTTGGCCAAGACTGTATGTACATATTGAAAGTATTAAGTATTAAACAAAACAAAACAAATCGTGTTTGAATTTGGTTTGAAATTGAAACAATTTTGTTTACTTATTAGATTTACTTCTTTGAAAACTACGCACCTACATATGTATACGTATGTGTACCTACTTAAGAAAAATTTCGAACGTAATTTTAGCATCTGGTTGGAATAAATTTGCAACAATAACATTGAAATATAAGCAAAATTAAAAAACAATTCATAAACAAATACAATTGTTTGCTATCTTACAATTGATACTTCAAGTGATTTAAATTACCTTTTATATTTTTATTGCGTGATTTTTGAATTTGATTTTTAATCAAGTGTTTACATCATGCCAGTTTTTCCAAGCAGGCATTAAGAAATGAGAGATTAATTAATGTCTGACCATTAAATTTTCACTTTTAAAAAAAATTTTGGCTATAACTTTGAGCTGAGTACCGACAATTTATGTCAGAGCCGAAATCGAACGACTGTCATGCAGAAGGTCTTGGGTTCGATTCTCAGCCGCTGCAAACAATTTTTTCAGGGTTGTACGGCCCTTGGGAGGAATAAACAAATCCTCTAAGTGTATCTCTTTTCGTGAGAAGTGCTGCTCATTAGCCGTTTGGAATCGAGAGAAAATTGTAGGTCCCTTCATTCCTGGTAACACCCGCGCAGGAATGGCTGAAAGTTGTAGGCTCTTTACGAGTCGCTAAGGCCGCATATTTATTTTTTTTTAAATCAAACGAAGAATAACCAGCTAATTTCCCGCTTCTTTAAGTTTAGAACAATAAGTGTAAGGTTTCCTTCGACGTTGAAAGATTTTTTTACTTTTCTGACCTGGCTGTAATATATAAGGCCTATATTCGTCCAAGGCTCGAGTACAATTCCTATATTTGGAAAGGTGCTCCAATAACACACTTGAGACTCTTGGATAGAATCCAAAAAAGATCTTTAAAAATGATAGGTGATAGAAGTATAACAGAAGAATTTGAATCTTTCGAGCACTGCCGTAATGTTAATGGGCTTCTATTATTTTACCGTTATTTTTATAAACAGTGTTCTAGCGAAATAGCCAGTTGCATTTCTCCTCTTGAAGAATTTAACGGTTATACTTGGGCTTCAGGCAGTGACCATCAGCTTAACATTCAGAGATTCTTTCTTTACCTGCATTACATTATGATATTGAGACATTCAAAACCATTGTGCATCGGTATCTCCTTTTAAATCCTCTCCAACTTTCTTAAAACGCCCGCACTGTGCTCAAACATTTTAAGGGTAATCAATCATAATCCTTTTATAAAAAAAGTCCTCATAAAAGTAAAAGAACCCCCATAGGACACTTAACATCTCTGAACTGCGGCATGTTGCAGACACATGGATCTTATCTGAGGTGGATGAGAATGCTGAGATCAAAATTCTCTAGGGATTACAGGCTGTACAACGACACATATCACGGCAAATAAGTAAAAGTCTAATGTCTGATTTGGCTGGGGTCATGTTGAGCGACGGGACAGAAATAGTGAGTATAAAGGAGTGAAATTTAAAGCTGTACTTATAGGAAGAAATACTACTCGAAGCTACAGCTAGTACATTGTGTTCAGCCAGTAATTCATAATACTATGCAACGATCGATCAAGTCAGTTCAGCAAAAAGAACGACATTTTTCTACCTAAAAGATGAAACTGCATTTTTTTAACTCAACTGTTCAATAGTTCTATCTGTATATGAAAGGGCCCAAACAGTGGAAAATTTAACTGATATCAGAAGCGTTCTCCAGAATATTTTTTTTTTATTTTTGTGGCAGAAAATTTTGAGATCTCAAAAACCTGAATAAGTTGGTTCTATAAAGGACAAACCGTTAACTATTATATAACTAGGTATATCATATTTTTTTCTCTAAAATTCAATTACCAAATACCTACGTTGCTTAACACCAATTTATTATCTACTTTTCAACATGCAAACGAAAAGTGTTCAAATATTATAAATAAACCGTTACGCTAGCAATATTGATAAAACCTCCTTTTTAAACCGAAATTGTGTCAATAAACTGAAATCAGAACAGCAAATAAATTACAATTTTCCATAACATTAAGATAAGGCAAGGGCAATGTCAAATCATTGCTAGACGCTAGACAGATTTTGAGAAACAGCGTGTGTCCATTATATACATATAACATTTTTACTATGCCGCTCTCCAGCAACTGCTCAAGAACATTTCATTTTTTGGAATTTTAATGAATAAAATAAAAACAATACAAACACCGTAAGTGTTTCAAGTCCTCACCTCGTATTGTTTTCTTAGGGATTAAGAGTAATTTTGTGCGCATTTTTTTGTTTCTTTTTGCAAACAGAAAATTATGGCAAATGAAAAATACATTTATCAGCAATATTAAAAAAAAAAATATATTACAAATTTGTTTGCTTATGAAGTAGATAACAGCCAAGGCTGTGAGTATCTGTCTTCAAGTTCACTTTATAAATGATTTAGTGCCTATGGTGTTTTCTTACCTGACATCAATTTCATTAGAATCAGAAGATTTCATTTAATTGGGATAACCACTTTCGTCGATAAGAATAAGAACGTCACGAGAAAACACTTAAATTGAGTTTAACACAGAGAAAACATAGCGTAACATAAAAAACACAAAGCATAGAGATTTGCTTGTGCTTAACTTCGCACAGAAATGATAGTGTTTTATAATCGCGTTGGTACTAACCTTGGTTGTTTTTATCAGAATATATCATTTGCATCCGGTTTTGTTGAGTTGTTTTGTTTAGTGGTACACTTGTTATCGATTGTTTTGTGGATTTTAAGGAAAAAACAGTGATTTATATTTACACTGTCTGTAGAAAAAAATACAAAACATAAAAAATAATACGATTTTAAAAAGGGCCGACGAAACTACCCTCACCTTTCAAGATTTTCATTCAACTAAACAAAGAACAGCTGACAGAATGTCAAATCAGAAACAAAAGTCAGTTTTGACGGTTGCTGTTTGCTATCACAGGGATGTCATGAGCGAAAAGGAAAAGTGACACGGTTTCTAAGGATATGAATGCACTAGCACTAGACACGATTTAGGGTAGACATACTTTTTGGTAATAATCGGAGACCTTGATGAATTAGAGGTCCCATAGTCCAGTAAAATTAAATTAATTAATTCAAATTATCTACAAAAAGTACTGCGTCGAATTTCGTTTCTTAAAGAGTACCTATTGGAGAGTGTAAATCCAAAAAGTTCGAACAAAAAACGCCCATGCGTTGTCCGCTATTTTGAAAAAGGCTTTGGAAAGCGTGAACTCGATTTTCTCGGCTCCTATTATAGAGCTGTATTTTTTTTAGGTTTGTACGCTTAAATATCTTCTTTAACTTTTGTTAAGAAAAAAATTTGAAACCTCTTTCCGAAAAAAATGTTATCGACAAAAAACTGTCGAGATTTTGAAGTAAAAAATGGTTTTTAACGTTTATCTCGCCTCATGTTCATCTGATCGATTGTTTTGTGCCTCCCAGATGTGGATCTTCAGAATAACCATCAAAAACTATAACATACTTTTGGCATACACATTCGAATGTTGAATGAGTGTCCCAAACCACCTTGTGCAATAAAAAACCACCAACTCTAACTCGGTGTTGGTGTTGGTGTGGAAAAGAGTTTGAACTGTTTCTTTAAATTTCATAAGATAGATAGATAGATAGATAGATAGATAATATAATTTTATTTCCATTCAAAATTTTAACAAAAACATGATAAAGCTGGTATTCAAAATTAAATATGACAATAACTTGTTTGTAAGTCGTCTGTCAGGTTCAAAAAAATTAATTAATTATTTCAAGCAAAGCTAAGCAAGTTTTAAATAAATTCGTTTATTATTAAACTACGATATTTAAGTGAGTCTTTTAAAAATTTATAGAGTTTTGGGTAGCAAAATCCATTTAAAATTTTGAGGAATGTTGGTCGATCTAGTGTAAAGTTTCCAAGATGTTTTTGTCGGTATCCTCTAAAGATGGGACATACACCAATGAAATGGTAAGCATTTTCTGTAGCATCCTGATTGCATAGAGTGCATAGGCCAACAGTGTCATTGCGAAAAGCTTTGGCATTTAAGCCCGCACCTTGCTTTGAAGATTAAATTGATCATATCACGGGCATTATTATCTTCAAAGTAATTGGGAACTTCAGCATATAGAAGGTTGCAATATTCATCGTGGAACTGTGACTGCAGTGCTTTGCTGGTGAAATCATCCCAATGCTTTTCTGCTAGCTTTTGCTAGGGTATTTGGGCTGTCATATATGTAGGAGAACTATGTCGTCCGCGTATAACAAAACGTTTATGTGCATACCATTCAATATGAGACCAGTTGAAAGTTCGGAATGTAGATCGTCAAGAAATAATACAAATAGAAGGGCACTCAGTACGCATCCTTGCTTGACTCCTTTGGATGTCTGAAAGGAGCTAGACATACTAGTTCCATCCCATACTGTAGCAGACGTGTCCTTGTACAATAAACGTATAATGGAAACCATGTTTTGAAGAGACACCTAGCTTCGACAATTTTTAGAACAAAGCTTCTCTGTTTATGTTGTCAAACGCTGCTGACAAATCTACAAAGAAAGCGTAGAGTTTTTTCTTTTGGCTCAGCTGAAGTTGTATGATACAAGAAAGGTTGTAGACTTGGTCTACTGTACTGTATTGACTTCTGTATGCAGCTTGGTATTCATTGAGTATGTTGTTCTCTTCAATCCTTCTTGTATAGGGGGAAAATTATAGATTTTCTGAAGGATGAAGGTATAGTTTCTGTTTCAAAGATATCTCTGAATAGAATGTGTATTTCTTCAATAAGTGAAATGCCTGCGTTTTTGTAGAACTCATTCGGAATACCATCAATACCCGGTGCTTTGTTTTCTTTTGTTGTTTCTATTGCCGAAGACACTTCAGAGAGTTCTATTTGACTATCAAGCAATGGAAGATGAATTGTTCTAATATCTGCTATAGGTAACGTGATACTTGACGATCCTGAATTCAATGTGCCATTGAAATGATCCATGAACTCGTTAGAAGTGATTTGTGTTCTGATTATTGTCGAATCTCCTCGTATTTCTTTTGCAATTCTCCACCATTCCTTTGCCGAATTCACAGATGCAAGTTATCGAGAGATATTTTGTAAGTATTCGTACTGTTTAAATTTTATATTTCATAATGAACATAATCAAGTTTGAAAATTTTCAAACGTGAGTAAATTTCTTCTTTTTGTTTTAAATTTTTGCAGGGTATTTGCCATTTTGACAGGTTATATATCCTACAGTTTGTGTCGCACATAAAATTTAAATATACCAAAATGTAGGAAATAAAGTGATCTATAAAAAACAACTTAAGCATTTTTTCGATCAGATGAACATGAGGCGAGATAAACGTTAAAAACCAGTTTTTACTTCAAAATCTCGACAGTTTTTTGTCGATAACTTTTTATTTGGAAAGAGGTTTCAAATTTTTTTCTCAAAAAAAGTTAAAGAATTTCAACGTACAAACCTAAAAAAAATACAGCTCTTTATATAATAGGAGCCGAGAAAATCGAGTTCACGCTTTCCAAAGCCTTTTTCAAAATGGCGGACAACGCATGGGCGCTTTTTGTTCGAACTTCTTGGATTTACACTCTCCAATAGGTATTCTTTAAGAAACAAAAAAAAAATCGACGCAGTATTTTTTGTAGATATAAAATACTAATTTGACTGGACTACTAGCCATAAATTCAGCTTTGCAGTTTGAAGAAACTGAAAGTTTATCTTCTGGGTCTCAGATTTAAAATCATCACTGACTGTGCTGCGTTTAAGATGACCACTAGGATAGGCTATTCTTCTCCAAGATTACGACTATGAGTTAGGACACCCAGCTGGAACAAAAATGAATATGTATGTACATATTTATTTTATAAATGTTAACTTTGTTGAAGTGAAAAGAGTTAGGAGACGAATTGAAAATTAAACGGACCGTTTAAAAGTTATAAGTATGGAGGGAATTTAATTATACCTATGTTCATATTTAGAAACAGGGCTATCCGAATGAAATTTCATGGCCAAGAAAGTGTTCAACGCTTGAAAGTTTCCCTTAGAATATATTGGTATCGGGAATATATTTTATATTTCAATTTTCATTTCATTGCATTTTTACTCAAGGAAATTTATTCTGAGATAGATTTTCTACAACAGAAATATTTTCTGATAAATATAATACCTACATAGACATACATACATATATCGAAAGAAAAAAAAATTCCTCTCGAGATTCACGACAAAGGTTCATAGCCCTGTTTGGTAACCTGGAATTTTGTACAGTTTTTAACAATTTTCTGTTAAAACCTACGGAAAAAATAACCGACAGTTGAAAATTTGTAGAAATTCCAATTTGTCAAACAGAGAGTCGGGGTTTATTCATTCCGTTTTTTAACTAAAAACACTTCTCAATTTTTAAGACCTTTGGGTTCATGCAATACAATTTTAAAATTTTATTTCGCTGTCGTATATTATAATTCATTAACGTTACTATCAACATTAGCATAGGGGAAACTTAGGGCGACAATTATTATCGCCCGTTAAGCTTTCGTTAAGCTTACGAGGCTCATAACACCAATATTACCACTTAATAATTATAAGTTGAGACAGTTAAAGCTTGGTTAATGCACCTCTTAACTTCATTACCACTTAATAATTATAAGTTAAGACAGTTAAAGCTTGGTTAATGCGCCTCTTAACCTTATTACTACTTAATAATATTATAAGTAAAGACAGTTAAAGCTTGGTTAATGCGCCTCTTAACCTTATTACTACTTAATAATATTATAAGTAAAGACAGTTAAAGCTTGGTTAATGCGCCTCTTAACTTTATTACCACTGAATAATTATAGCACTTAATGACAGGTGATCCCAAGTTGGGATTGTCATTGTAGACCTTATCTCACTCCAACAATAAGATGCATTTTATTATTTACGTAAACATACGATTTACAAAATTATACAAATCACATTTAAATATTATTTTTAAATTTCCAACTACCATCATTATATTAGAATTCAAAAATATTTGCAAAGATAGTTTAATTTGTAAAATACAGTAAGATCTGCTTTGACTGAGCGTTCCATCTCCTATGAGACGCTAAGATATAACGTGTGCATAGAAAAGGCAGCTAACTAACTTTTCCACACCGATGACTTTAAAGCCGACTAAAAGCACATCCGTTGTTTATATAATGACAATTTTTCCGAGCAGTTTCCTTGATTTTTGATTTGACACTCGCCGATTATCATACTATGGATAAACACAAACATGTTATAAACACAATGGAAGAAAGTCTGAACCTTAAAGCTTTTACCAGCTGTATTTTTATTTATTTAATGAAATGCTAATCAATAGATGGCCACTTCGAATTGGACACTTTTATTTGTCCTTGAATCTAACAATCACTTGTTTAATTATTTTTTAACCGAATCTCCTTTGACAAAAATGTGAATACTTAACAATTCCTTTAATTCTAAAATTCACTACAACATAATCTGTTAGTTCAGCTGAGAAATATGTTTATATGTAAATTTTTTTTAAATGTATACAAAAAAAAAAAACAAATATAATGTTCTTACCGAACGTGCAATAATTAAACTCTTATGAACATTAATAAAATTGATACCATAAAACTCCTGGTCTTATATAATACCTAGCTCAGATTTTTTTTTTTGTTAAATACATGCCTTAGAACAATGTTTTATTTATCTTTGATAACGGTTGAAAGCAATAATGTTTAAAATATGCAAGCAAGTAATTAGAATCAATATTTAAATAAAGAATTCCGGTAGATAAGCAATGCGATCTGTGCAAGGTTTTTCGAAAGGTAATTTTTTTTTTAGCAAAAACAAACAAATTTTATTGCACTTGGATATATTATATTTACTAGCAATACGAGTACCCTTTGAAGAACAAGGAGAGTGTAACACATTCTGTTGCCTTTTCTTAATTATTTTATTTCTAGATTAATATTTCATGATTGACAAAAACTGTAAATCCTTTGAACATATTTAAGAGGATGTGGATCGAAATTAATGCTGTGAATTTATTTATAACAAATGGATTATTAACATTTTTAAGGGTAGAAGGACAAAAAGATCAATTTACTAGGTAATCGATTGCTTATTTATGTTTATAAGGCTGTGGTAGTCTTTTCTGATGTATGTAAAAGAGATGTGGGTTTTGATAGAGTGTCATTATGGGAATATGGATAGCGTCAACGCATATTTGCAGAAGGAAAAAAAAGCAAATTTTGGGAGATCATTCAAACCCATTAGGAATTGATGACGCTGCGTATGTGGTTAAGATCTCTATCATACTATCGACTTGATGAACGTGCCTTTCCATCAGTGCTTCAAAATCAGTAAAACTTCCATTTCTGCATTGTTGCAGCTGGCCGCGGTCTTACAGTTTCTTGACGAAGGAAATTTTCAAAATCAGTTGAATTTTAATATCGGTCTACTCGAAGTACTCGGTCGAAGTACTGTGTCAAAGGTGTCATGGAAATCTAGACTTAATTTTTTTGAAAAAAAAAAAAAAAAAAAAAAATTCCTGGAGTCATAGAATGCATCGATGTGACGCGAGTCAAGTTCCAACACTATTCTTTAATAGAAAAGGATATTTTTCATTTTTTTTTTCTAAAAATTTCACAATAAATAATAAATTCACACAACTAGATCTGATCGAATTTAAACCACCTGAAAATCGAAAAAATCGAAATCTGGAACATGGAATTCGCATCAATTTCACTTGGAAAAAAAACTGAAATCGATATCGTCAAAAGCGAATTGTAGAACACTAAATTTTATTTTGTATCGATTCAATTCCATTTCGAGTGAAAGTGAAATGTAGAACCTGGCTGTAAAATTGTTCACTTTTAACTAAGCGCAGAGCGTGGTAAAGAATTCCAAATTCGCGTAGTACGGCTAAAAAACGAATCTCTGTACTTCACAGTACGACCGAAGTTGGGCTCGAGGGTAAACTGATGGGCATTCCTAGAAGTGCGGGTATTACGGTTGAATTGTTTAAGGGGAGGAATGCAGCTGGCTATTTCACTAGAGCATAGTCCGTTAAAATAACGGTAAAAAAGGGTGAGGCAAGAAACATTACGACGATGTTGGAGTGGCGTAAATGAGTCAATGATATTATTGTCACCAATCAGTTTAAAAGCTCTTCTTTGAACACTGTCCAAGAGACTTAAGTAAGTTACTGGAGCACCAGCCCATAGATGGGAGTTATACTCAAGTTTTGGGCGTATAAAGGTCTTATAGATTGTATAGCCAGATCAGAAGGAGAGACAAATTTCTTGCACCGTCTCAGAAGACCCAAACATCTTGCGGCATTTTTGGCAACATCGCGTATGTGATCGTTCCACAAGAGGTGGTTCGTGATGCACATACCGAGAATATCGAGATGTTCAGTTTCACTGATGCAAGTGCCACTCATAGACAGTGGCAAGGGGGGTGTATCACGCTTTAACGATATAAGACAGCATTGGGTTTTCGAAGCATTAAATTCGACGCGGTTTCTTATTCCCCATTGTACAATGCTGTTTAGGTCGTAATTTAATGAGCTTATCATATTATGTCGTTGCAGTTCCACATGCGAAGAGGAGGGATGTGAGTCTGAAAACGAATATGAAAAGCTAAGAGTACTATCGTCAGCGAAACAATTAATTGGATTAGAAGTTATAGACAGGAGATCATTAATAAAAATGAGGAAGAGAGTCGGGGACAAAACGGAGCCCTGGGGCACATCAGCGTTTATGTTGTGGGTTTCAGACTTGAATCCGTCTAGTACAACTTGTATTGAACGGTTCGAAAGAAAATTTCTAATCCAAAGAAGAAGGGATTCGTCGACACCGAAAGCACGCATTTTCGATAAAAGAGCAAGATGCCAAACTTTATCAAATGAAACTATATTGATATTTTTGCTTACCATTAATACTTCGTAGCATAACCATTGTTTTTTATAACGGAAATGCATCTGCGTTGCATGGAGTCCACTAAAGTTTGACACCTGTCAACTGGTATTGCGTTCCACGAATCTCGCACTACTTCCCACAATTCTTTCGAATTCTTCGGTTTCGCTTCATGAACCGCATTCTTAACATTCCCCGACAAATTTTCAATGGAGTTAAGGTCAGGGGACTTAGCGGACCACTCCATGATTTTGCCCTTTTTGAAGTGTGCTTTGGGTCATTGTCTTGTTGGTATACCCAAACCAACGGCATTTCCTCTTCAGCATAGGGTAACATGACCTCCTCGAGAATTTTAACATATTCAGCTGCATCCATTATACCCTTAATGGGATAGATAGGCCCAACCCCATAGTAAGAAAAGCAAGCCCATATATTATCATAATTTTCGCTCCGCCATGCTTCACTGTTTTCACAGTGTATCGTGGATCGTTAGCTACATTTTGTGGTCTTCTCACATACTCCCGACGACCCTTGGATCCAAAAAGAACGACTTTGCTTTCATCACTCCACAGAATATTCCTCCATTTCACTCGTGGCCAATCTCGATGCGCTTTGGCAAACTCCATTTTCTTTGCAAGCAACATGCCTTGTTGTCAACAATGGTACCTTGCGTGGCCTTCGGGCTGGTAATTCGGCATCCAAAAGACGTCTTCGTACGGTTACAGCGCTTACAGACAGTTCAAGCTTATCTTTAATTTCTCTGGAGCTTATGGAAGGGTTCTGTTTAGCTAACTGAATAATTTTTCTGTCAGTTCTGACACTCGTCATCGTTTTTGGGCTGCGTGTTTCCGACTTATTCGGCTTATTATCTTGAGAATACTACAAACTACAAATAGTAAAATTTTTACTTACCGAAAAATAAAAAAAGAGAATGTTTAACACTTTTTAACTTTAAATGCAACTAACTGCTATTTTTATGAACACGATACCTATTCAGAGAGCTTGAACAAATGCGTCTACAACGGAAAAAGTAAGGTTCAATTACAAACTTAAAGCCTCAAATATAAAAATGAAAGACCTTTAGATGCAAATAACAGGTTAATTTTTTTTGTAAGAATCTGCGTCTTTAAAATTATTGACTAATTAATAAAGTGTGACCAGCACTGCTATTTTTATGAACACAACTGTATATTCAACTGGAATCAAAACAGAATGAAACTGTCCGAAAACAACTACAATCGGAATAATTCATTGAGATCGGGATGTCTTGAAATTTGTAAGACGCATACATTTATGAAGCTAGTCTGTCGGACGTTAGCAACATTCAAAAACAATTTTTGCTGTTTGTTAAAAAAAAAACAAAGCAATTCATAAAACCTTGTCAGGTAATTTATTGTAATGGTGAAAAAAAATAGGCAGCTTTTACAAGAGATTAGTAAAATACTTTGAAATTTTAGATTTTTCTCACATTGTTTGTAAATAATAATAAACACTTGTAAATTACAATTTGTAAGTAAGGTAAATCAGGCCACTGAGTTTGAATTTAATTAATTTTTTTCAACAATAATATATATCTTTGATTTACCAAAACTTATTTATTCTATTGTATAGGTACTTTTTTTTCTTCACTTATAAAATTATATATATTTACATAAATATAAGCATCTTAACATTTTTAAATATAATAAAGGGGCATTAATGTCACTCCGTGTACTGTCATTATAATTTCGTACATTTTGTCTATAAAAACTTAACAAAAGCATTTAAGAAGACTACAATACCTTTGAACATTTTAACAAAATACAGATGATTTGGCGGATTTCATAAGAGACTTTCATGTTTTGATATTAGATCACTCTTAGTTGACACCAATATGTCACTGCACATAGCTTTGTTTCTTAGATTGATATCTTCAGTTAGAAGCATTACATTTTCAATGTGTGCTTTAACTTGCAAACAACAATTTAAGATGCTGTCATCTGGTGATGTTACCTTAATCAAATGCTTATTTTCATCTTCAGAGCTTTGAGCTGAAACGATAGAGTTTGTCAGAGGTTAAAATGTTTTTGTTTTAATAAAAAGCTAACCTTGAATATAGTGTGATCCCGATTCAAAGGCTTTATTAATGAAGTGAATGGCTCTTATCGAACGAGTTTTAATACTTTCGCTTGGAGAACGTATTTTCAATTTATCCAGCTCCTGGAGTACACAATAAGGTATGTATATAATAGTTCCAGCAGTATCTGAATGGTTGAAATAGTCTTGAAGTAAGAAAAAAAATATTCAAGCTAATACAAACTAACCACATAGTTTCATTGTCGTCAATTCGTCGACAAACGTAACGTTTTCGAGGAAAACATTTGTGTCGACAACGAAATAGAAATAATCTGTTTTCCAGTGCTTCTCCTGTTGCTTTTTATCTGCAGCCAATCTAAGAAGATTTTCATTTACGGTATCCCAATGTTCACTGCGGATAGACACATTTGATGAGCTAACATTCGACATGTTGGGCAAGGAGGATGACGTCGTCTGTAACAAAAAAAATAAATAAATCGTTAAGACTGAAATAGACATCAAGGTTACTACATTGTTGTTCAGGGGAGTGTCCTCGTAAATTGGTTGCCAGTCCATTGATTCACATTCCAAATGGGACGTACTTAAAGAAGACACACTTAAGTAGCTTGGATTGGAAACAACAGATGATGAAGGAGAATACGATATATCGTCCGTACGGTTAAGGGAAATCTGTTGATCTTGCAAAGATTTTCTTAGGCGTTGCAGTCTTTCATTGGCTTAAAAGAGAAATTAACCTAATGGAAGGGGGGAATTGCAGTTAAAATCCATGCACATACCACATCCTTTTGGCGAGGAACTGGATAAGGGTATATTGCCATTATTTTGTGGCATAGGTCGCTGCGCGTTCTGGTTCTTATGCTGGGAACCCTTTGGTACAAGTTTTTTGCTCTTGAATGATGGTTTGGAATTTTGTGAAAGATTTGATTTTTTTGTCTCATCATTCGGTTTGTTTCCTTTATGTGCTACTTTTTTAAAGAAAGTGGTGCAGTAGCCTTTGATTAAAGATATAATGGTCTTCTGATCTTTCGAAGGCTCTACGTTATCATTGAGGTCACATTGAACATTATTCTCAGAGTCTGGGCATGTCTTCTGTTGGTTAGTTTCCAACTCATGGGATATTCGAACTTTCTTCGGACTACAAACAAGGCTTGATGAATTATTTGCGGATTTGCTAAGAAGCTGCTCCTTTGTAACAGAGCTACATGAAGGATTTGGGTTCAAGACTTCATTGTGTTTCCGTTTTTCTACTTTTTTTTTAGAAGTATTATCTTGTGAGGTAGTCGGTTTTTTAGGAATTCGGAATATATTCCTGTCCGATTGGACACCATTTTTCTGGACATCAGTGGCAACAGGTGAACTTTGTTCGATGTTACTTTGCGATTTACTCTTTTTCACCGTTCGTTTTGATGTGCTTGTCTTTTCAGTGATTTTGGTGCTATTCGCGGAGGAAGTTTTTTCATTAGCGGATTCTGGCTTAACGGTTTGTTGGTCGGAGGATAAGTCTAGCCTACTAGTGCTTGAGCCATCTTTTGATTTGACAAGAGATGAATCTTTGTGCTTTGTTTTCTCTAAATTCTTTTGAAGTCGCTTGAGACGATCTTGTGCTGGAGTCCCCATTTTAAATTTCTCTAAAATTAAATATTAAATTTATATAAAAAAAAAGAAAAAAATATTTTGTTGCGCTTTACCTTTTGATTTCGTACACCAGCGAGTTTCTTTAGTCTTTTTGTTGAACATATAATATTGGCCAGGCCGGCTTTTTGACTGACATCTCGTCCAATTGTTGGTATTTTTTATTACGGACTGTTCATCCATAGTTATTTTATTTTGGCTATAATTTATAACTGTAAAATAGAAAAGTAATTTGATAACAAAACAAATAGAAAATACGTACGCACGTACAAATCAAATACTTTGCTAATGTCAAAAGATTTGAAAAGTGCTGCCATATTTCTTAAAATCTTTGACATGATGCTTACAGTGACGTCCTAAGAAAGAAACTCGTGCATATTCTAAATAAATTAATAATCAAATATCTATAAGGGTATTCATGTAACTTTCCGCTTTGTAGAAAGATTATAACTTTCCGCAGCATGTTTTCATGAACACCCCCTAAGAAATACTTGCGTAAATGTGGGAAATATTTTGTGAGATGTCAAATTAAAAGTCAGAATCCATACTTCTTTAGTTTACGAGGTTTATTTCCGCACTTTCCGCAGCAAATTTGTGAGATAATTTTATGAGATTTGCAGAAACTTTTTCCTATACAAATTTTGACAGCTCGTTTCTGCGGAGATAAAATTATCTGGTTTACGGGGTTTACGAGGGTTTTCCGCGCTTACATGAATACCCTTTATGTATCTTCAAAACCTGACATCTCCGAAAGTTCTGCATCAATTACTTTGAAATTTTGATATATCGTAACATTCGAATACAGTCGTGCTTTTTTATAATTTTTTTTTAACTGGTGGACGTATAAGCAACCCACGCTAAATTCGGCAGTGTCAGTTACAAATTACAATTTACAAAATTTATGAAAAAATAACCTTAGCGCAATACTAGGTGCGTTTTATTATTCACACTGACATTAACACATTCTAGGTATCTGAATTTATTCAAATTCCCCTAAAAAATTTAAAGTGTGTTCTTGCTGTGAAATTTATAAGAGTCGGTAGACATCGAGCAAACTGATGAGCCCACACTGTCGTACCTGGGCGAACCGCACTTTGGTCGCTTGAACTTAAAATTGAATTAGAGATTATAGAATAGCCGTGTTTTTTTGGAAAAGTTATCCATAGTACAGTAGGATTTTATATGAAAAACAAATACAACATCCGTAGTAGGATCAATGCCGATAAAAGGAGAAGTGAAATCCTACTGCGGATAGAGATTTGACGTTTATTCGAGTATCGGCAGTGATCCTACTGCGGATGTTGTATTTGTTATTCATATAAAATCCTACTGTACTACGGATAACTTTTCCAAAAAAACACGGCTAATATTGAATTTGTACACCAAATATAACAAACATTTCCTGGTTGAGGCCAAGTGCCAAGAGATGGCTTTTGGAATAGCTATTTGTTTTTATCACTTTGCACTATAATTGCACTTTATCTCCCTATTGAGTAATGAGAAGTCGAATTATATTCATTAGATCGTTTGCTTAGAAATAACATGCGACTGGCAGTCCATACATAATAGGTGCGTTTTATTATTCACAAAACTATCTGGATCCGGATCTGGATCATCCCTTGAAAATAAAACGATGCGGATCTTACTGACAGCAGAGTTATAAGCCCGTCTCTTTTTATCCTTGGGTTTGGAAATTTTAAATTATGTCTTGTCTTTTTTCCTTATGCCGCACCTCCATTAGCAATATTTATTTCCGACATTATATCAGACACTATATCTGAAGTTTATATTTCTTTAACTCTGTGGGCAAATTATGTCGTGATTATTCATTCCTCGCCATAATCTCAGCAGGTTAGTCACGTCGTTTGATTTTAGCGATAAACGCAATGGAACAACTGGAAGAGGCAAGACGGGAAGAATACAAAAAAAAGCACAGGTTTTGGGTCAATCCATTTTTGAGCAAAAGTGATTTGCACGACCTTGAAGAACATTTGCTCCGAGACATAATTGAGTAGTCCCACTAGCATGAAAAGTCTCTGAATGCCCTAACTAATTTAAAAAAAAATTATCAAAATACTTACTATCTTCAATGTTTAATTCTTTTAATGTTAATTTTGGTCTGCAAACAACCAAACAACATTATGTATGTACTTCAACAGACAGTAAATGGTGGAAAAATTACATCTTGGCTTAACAGGACATAATTTCTATACGTAGTGAAAACATAACATGAGTTTGTCAATGAAATGAAGGAATATTACATGAAAATGTGGGAATTGGTGTCAAGACTCGACGTGTGAGAAATTTGTGTCTAGTGAAGTCACAAGTCACGAAACGTCAAAATTTATATCTGCATTTATTTCTTCTACGAAGACAAGAAATAAATAGAAAAATTATGTCTAAAAATAACAAAAATCGAGACAAAAGGGGGCTCCACAAGAAATATTGGCTACATGATACATTTCTTGCAATCATTTATTTCAAGTGGAGGCTCAGTGTTACACTAGGTGCGTTTTATTATTCACAAATCTATCTGGATCCGGATCTGGATTAAGTTTTAACATGTATTACAAAAACAATTTGGGATCCTGTTTTCTATCGGGATCTATTTCAAAGATCCAAAAATTAGTTATTATACTGGCGAGTAGATGGCTTTTTAAGGTAAGGTAGTGTAAGCTATAGTGCAAAGAAAAAAGACAAGACATAATTTTACATTTCTAAACCCAAGGATAAAAAGAGACGGGCTTATAATACTGCTGTCAGTAAGATCCGTATCGTTTTATTTTCAAGGGAAGATCCCGATCCGGATCCAGATAGATTTGTGGATAATAAAACGCACCTACTGTAGTTTAAACTACCTTACCATAAAAAGCCATCTACTCGCCAGTGTAATAACTAATTTTTAGATCTTTGAAATAGATCCCGATAGAAAACAGGATCCCAAATTGTTTTTGTAATACATGTTAAAACTTAATCCAGATCCGGATAGATTTGTGAATAATAAAACGCACCTTATAAATCATTGATCTGCGCACTAGGCTCAATAAATGTTTAAAAATTAAATTATTATAGGGGTATTCACGATCTAATGCAACAGGTCTAGTATCATTGTAAAAGTGCAAAAGTGTAAAATCTTACAATCTTACAACATGTTGTAGTATTGTAAGATTTTACACTTTTGCACTTTTACAATGATACTAGACCTGTTGCATTAGATCGTGAATACCCCTTATGTGTCGTTTCTTGGTGCAACATTTTTGAGATGTGAGACCTCAGACACGTAAACAGACATAAATTTGAACTGGCCTCTTTCGTTTCAGCTCGCAGTTGTCAATTAATTTTTTGTGCAGTGGAAAGTGCGATAAGATAACACATTTCATCACGTAATCTGTCTAATTTTAGGAACCGGCCCTAGACTTTTTCTTCGAAATAATTTTAAATAAGATTTTGTTGTCCACCTTCACAGTGCTACTATTCATTTTATAGTACCAAGAAACGTCCATCATGATTAAGGTAAGTAAGCTTGTTGCATCCTTAGTTTCCATTATTTCATTTTGTAAAAAAAATAAAAATGATAAAATTTTTGCTAAATAATATTTTACATCCTTATTTACATCCTTATTTATTTCAATTTAACCAATTACTCAGTTAATTTCTAAATCTTGCGCATTAAACTAAAAATTCAGATAAATTTCATTCCGAGTCCAAAGTTCATTGCATTCTTTCATACAAATAAATCCACTTGCGGCCTTTAACTTGTTGAGTTTTCTACTATTTTCGTCTAGAATGCAGTATCACTTGTAACTGGGGGAGCTTCTGGATTGGGTCGTGCTACTGCCGAGCGTCTAGCACGAAATGGATCGAAAGTAGTTCTTGCCGATTTATCAACCTCTAAAGGTAACGAGGTTGCCAAGGAATTGGGTGATAATGTTGTTTTTGTCCCAGTCGATGTGAGTTCTGAGAAGGATGTCCAAAATGCCTTGCAGGTGGCCAAAGATCAGTTTGGACGCCTGGACTTGGCTGTTAATTGTGCAGGAACTGCTGTGGCCTTTAGGACATACAATTTCAACAAGAGCCTCCCCCATAAGTTGGAAGACTTCGCCAGAGTGTTGACCGTCAACACTGTTGGAACTTTTAATGTTATCCGTCTGTCCGCTGGCCTAATGGGAGCCAACGAACCCAACCAAGACGGACAGCGTGGTGTCATCATTAACACTGCTTCGGTCGCAGCTTACGATGGTCAAATCGGTCAAGCAGCTTACTCCGCTTCAAAGGCAGCGGTAGTTGGTATGACTCTTCCAATTGCCCGTGACTTAAGCACTCAAGGTATTCGTGTGTGCACCATTGCTCCTGGTCTATTCAACACTCCCATGTTGGCTGCCTTGCCTGAGAAGGTTCGTACTTTTTTGGCTAAGAGCATACCCTTCCCCCAGCGTTTGGGTGAACCCTCAGAGTATGCTCATTTAGTTCAGGCTATCTATGAAAATCCCCTCATGAACGGCGAAACTATTCGCATTGATGGTGCCCTTCGCATGCAACCTTAAGTTAAGTATAATATTTTCAAAGCCGAAAGTGCATTTAATTTGGAGTTAAAAGTTCCCGATTTGTATTTAGTTTCTAATAAAATATATTTGATATGGAAAAAAATATTTGTATTATTTTTACTGCCAATGGAATAACATTATCAGCAGTGGGGTGTGTTTTTTGTATTGTTATCAGTTGAAGTAGGTATATATGTATATGGACATTGGACTTAAGAGATGGACTCGAGTAACATTGGTATAATCAAGATTGATAGGTGAGGAGCGAAGGTTTTCCAGAAAATGTCATGTTTGGTAAATAATAAAAGTGCTATGTGGTGCAAGTTTGAATTTACAACGAAAATACACATCTACAAAATATTATCGGAGTCTTAATCTGACTAATTCTTGTTTGAAGTATTTTTCATGTCTTCGGATTTTCGGATTTCCTATCTTAAAAAGCAAAAAAGCTTTTTGATTTGATTTTGTCGATAAAATAAAAGACATAGAAACTGAAGACGATGAAATCATGATTTCATATGATGTTACAGAGCTGTTTCCATCAATTCCCATCAATGAAGCCGTTGAAGCAATCAAACTACATTTACTCAAATTCGATCTACCACCAGAACAAGTAAGTGCATATATTGATTGCATCAATATTTGCATGAAACACTGTTGTTTTCAATTCCGTAATGTATTTTACACCAACAATAATTTTGGATGCAGTATGGGTAATGGACTATCGCCCTTTGTAGCTGAAGCGTTTATGTGTAAATTTGAAACCGATTTAAATAAAAAAGGTAAGCTACCACGTATTTGGTATAGGTATGTATGTTGATGATACGTTTGCCGTGGTGAAAAAATCAGAAGTGAACCAGGTACTCGAATTATTCAACAGCTGATTTCCAAGCATCCAATTCACTTTTGAGAAGGAAGATGAAACACGTCACACTATACCATTTCTTGATTTAGAAATAAGACGAAAGAACAATAAGATCGAATTCAGCGTTTACCGAAAATCAACATCACCAGATCGCTACATAACATTACTACTACACATACCACCAAAAAATTGGCGGCTTCCATTCAATGGTGTACAGATTATGCCTTTATCGATTGAAAATTATATTAAAGAATACCAACAAATAATACATATAGCTGATGTCAATGGATATGAAAAATCCATGATTGACAATTTGATTAAAAAGCACTCGGTAAAGTTAAAACGAAATAGCATCAGTACATTATTTGAGCAAAACATATCCACACCTAAACATCGTGTCACTTTGCCCTTCGCCCGGACGTCACCAACAAGCTGATACATACATTTGCCAAATCTAATATGAGCATCGTTCATACCAACAGCAACAAACTTAAATCCCAGTAGGAAATTTCCAAAAATTCACTAGTGAAGAAGTAGGTGTTTCATCACGGAAAAGGAGCTGCACCCATGAATTTCCTACGGAATCCTATGAGGAATTTAACACAGGCTTGTCATTGCAAGGAGGTACACACTTTCTCGATGCATATTTTGTTGTGAAATCACTATGCTCACGGCATCTTCGATTTCATGGGTAATTTTTGTGTCTGAAAAAACTGGTTCTATTGATGTGATGCTTTCCTCAATGGAAATAAATTAATGAAAAGTGAGTCAACATTTAATCAATTGCCTCAGGGAAAGAATCATTGAAAATACTAATTATTCACTACAGAATTGTGTACATATTTGAAACTCGTTTTTTCAGTTTTGAAAAAAGGAATACATTTAGGCGATGTTTTATTAAGAGAAGGAATATGAATGAAATCATTATCCATTTCTTTTCTTATTTCATCAATAGAAGAAGCGGCTGAAATATATGCAAATTTATAGTTTGAATGAAAAAAAAAAAAAAAAAAACAAATTAAATTTGTGTTATGTACGTATCTATTTTATTAACTATTATAATACATTTTAAAGAAGTTAGTAGATATATATGTCTTACATTATCTTGTCTTGTTGTAGGACGTAACACAAATAGTTGGTCGAAAAACTCTCCTTTGACACTTGGTAGAATTTGGGGAGCAGCTAAGGGATTAATCATCTTCATTCTCCTGTTCATTTGAGATCTAAGAAAAAGAGGAATATTTACTTTTTGCAAATCATTCAAAAGAATATAGGGAATTTACCGTTGGTGAATTGTTTTCCTTCTCCATGGTTGTTATTTAATCTTTAGTAAATTGATTGAAAACACAAAACCCCGCACAACCGTTTTCTGTGATCACAAAATTGACACCATTCCAAAACAAAAGAAATAACTCATGACAAAAAAAGACCTATTGAGCGTCGCCGACCCATCGCGGGAAAAACCCAAAAAAAAGGATTGTTTATTGCAGGTCAAAATCTCTCTCTCTTTTTCCTCTCAGCTCGCAGACTAGAAAAGAAGAAGAAAAGAAAGGGTTGTTTTCTCTTTCACATCGCAGGCATTAACATTGGCATGGCTGAACACAATGGAGACGGAGCTGCAACTGGAGCTGCAACTGGAATAGCTGTCAAAATATTCAATACACGTAAATTCAATGTTACGAACACAACACAACGCAACTGCAGTCGGTGCTGCAAGAGTTGGCGAACTTTTAACTTTTTCGTGCAGCATTTTTGACATTTCAAATTTTATATATCTGTCTGTGATTTTAAGTGTTGTTTTGTTGTATTGTGATTTCGTGGTTAAATGTTAATTAAAATAATGGACGAAAATCTTCAATTTCAGTGTCCATTTTATAGTTTCAATTACTTAAAATATTTACAATTTGCCAAAGATTCAACACCTGACCCAACAAATGACAACAAAACAATGAAAGCTGTACAGCCTCATTGTGGGCACATAAAAAAAAGTACGTACGACACTTTTTGACAGCTCTTCCAGTTGCAGCTGCAGCTCCAGTTGCAGCATTCTATTGTGTTCAGCCAAGAAGGATATTGCTTTTTTTCATGTTTTCTTTACCTTCTTTCGAGAACAAAGCACAAGATGCTACTGGGATTGCAAACTACTGACTCATTGCATGACTTTCGATGCATGAAACCAATGCAGACCTACTACTCAATGAAAGTGCCTCGTGATTTCCACGAGGAATTCAACTTTATTTTTCCTTGAGGAGCAAATTTCCTACTGGGATTGTGCTTGGGATCCGAAAAAACCACACACCAACTCATCGATGCAGTGGCATTTATGAAATCTCTTGTTCTAACTGTGATAAAAAATATATTGGACAAACAAGAAGAGCTGCCTAGGTTAGATTCAATGAACGCCTTCGATCAGTGAAAAAGAAAGAGATCGACAAAGCTATACCAGCACACATATTTGACCCAAGTATAATGTAGATTCACATACCATTACTTCATTTGACAATAATTTCCGACTCATAAAGAAAGTAAACAACCCACACAAACTAGACGCTTATGAATCCATATACATCCACTTGACCGAAAACCTAATGAACTTGGAAGCTGGAGCAATTGACTCTCCTTTGTTCAGCGCAATTAAGAAGAGAAAATAAAAAACTGTTTTCATTGCTCTCTTACTATGTTTAAATGTTTAATTTTTCTTAGAGTCTAACTAAATTATCTATGTAACTTTATATGTATTTGTACCCGAACTCTTGTAATTGTTTAATTGTCGCTAGCTGATGATGGTTCCGCAGCTGAGAACCGAAATGCATACGTGCCAAATAAAAGAAAAAAAAATTTAAAAATTTAAAAAAGTCGTTTCGTTTTTGTTTTTTGGTTTTCTCTTCTTTTATTACGATTTTTGCGGTAAACAAGGTGCTAAAAAAACTTTCAATTAATTAATCTGACCACAAATCTGGCTATCATTCACGATTAAATTGCGAATTAAATTATTACTTATATGACTGGAATTTGTTTATAGAAATGTTGGTAGTAAAAAAATTTTTTAATTGTTTGCTTCAGTGGCTATTTAGAAAAAAAGGTTGTGTGTACTGACGTACGCGCGGTAGAAGTAAAACTTTTTTCCCTCAGCCTCCATAAGATTCTGCCCTTCAAGCGTACAAACATTTTGTATTCTAAAAGCATGTCGCTGATAGCGTGTCGTTTTGACATGTCACTGACAGCTGCATAGAAAATTTGTTAAGCTAAGTGTACACGATTGGTAGATCTTACAATATTGTAAGATCTTACAATGTCTGACAATTATCTACCAATGAGCTGACAAATAAGTTGTGTGTGTACACGGTTGGTACAAAATCTACCAATCTCTTACAATTAATTGTCAGAAGTTGGCTGACAATTCATTTTCAGATAGTCCGCTTAATACCTACCAATTAATTGTAAGAGATTGGTAGATTTTCTACCAACCGTGTACACACACAATTAATTGTCAGTTTTTGTTGGTTATGGAAACTGACAATTAAACCTTGGCTGCAAATTTTCTGACAATGAAAAAATTGTATGATGCTAAAAAACGAACATCTTACAATTTCTTCATTGTCAGAAACGTCAGACAACGATAAAAATTGGCAGGCCTGACAATAAATTGTGTGTGTACACGATTATCAAATACCTTACAATTTACCGTCTTACAATTAATTGTCAGATACATTTTCTGACAATTAATTGGAAGATTACACGATTGTCAGCTAGCGTACACACGATTGTCAGGTTTCTTACAATTAATTGTCAGACAATGATCTAACAATTAATTGTCAGACAAATTTTCTGACAATTAATTGTATTGTATTGTATTGTATTGACTACACGATTGTAAGACATTGTAAGCATGTTTTTCACTGACAGATCTGACAATATTGTAAGATCTACCAATCGTGTACACTTAGCTTTACCCTCAACGCCGGAAAAGAAGTTTTACTTCAAAAAGCGCTTTATTCAAATGACTCATAATATTTGGCAAATAATATTTTATTTTAAGATTTGTATTTCAAGAGTTGAAAAGGTGAGTAGTTATCGTTTTTCATTTTTTTTACAGCTTAAGTGGTTAAGTGCCAAAACCTTGAAAGTATAAATCTTACAAATTATTTTTTTCCACAGGTATACATTTTAAAAATAAACTTGGTAGATAATATTAAGTAATAATTCGTGTAAACCCCTTTTCACACGAAAGCCACATAGGAATCAGGACCAACCGATGATTTTTCTCTCTTTAATTTAAAATGATATTGGGAAGGTTTAAATTTTTATTACTTTCCTATAACTTTTAGACCATAATGTAATTATTATAATAAGTTCTTGCTAATATCCGAATATAATTTTGAGGTTTCTTTGCTGCTTTCAAAACGCATTTATTAGAAACTAAGATTGTAGTATAATGTGTAACAGGCAATCATGATAGCATTGATGTCCCAGGGGTGGTCCTATGACACTTCCTTGTGGTACATTGGCTTCAATCTTTTTTAGCTCCAAATACTACAAACAAATGTTAATAAAAAATAATCATAATTATTTTATGTCGCGGCATATACTTAAAAATATGAATAAAAAAAACGTGTGAGACTAAATATTTAAAAATTAATCTATCAAGTTTAAAAAAAAATTAGCCGAGACGCTTAGTAGTCGAACAGAGGCTTACTTTTTTCATTTTCCGTATCATCGTTATCTCAAGTTTGATCAAAATCTCGATTTAGTGTCTTTACGAATTCATAACTTGTTTATATGTTGTTCCTACAGTTGCAGTCAAAATAAAATCAGTAACCTTCCAATGAAAACTATGGTCAATTAAGTACATGCTTTAATTACTTTTTTGGTACTAAAGCATTTAATCTTTAGTCATTTAACTTATGGTATTATAAATATTGTTTTTTAAAGTATTATAATTTAAAGTTTTAAAATAAGCATGCAAAGCTCTATACTAATTACATATTTATACTCACTCATACAGTGTATGTAAACAGTGCACTCCGGAGAAGCGTCGAATCATTCGCCACTTCTTTCTAAAGGAAAAAATTACACGGAAAATTAAAACAAATTTCTCAACGAAAAACTTGAAACTCTTGGCAGAAGAATAGTTTTGTAACCGAAATCGGTAAGGTGGATTGTGTTGTGAGGTGCGCGAAGACCTTACCCCACTTACCAGATACTGAGATAAAAAAAGGAATCAAATTTTTTCTTTCAAAAAAATGTTAAGAAAAAATAATCTGAACTAGGATTGCCGAAATATTTTATAGACGGATGAAAACATGAATATATGCAACGCTCAAAAAATGTAGAATACGTGCCTTGATATACGCGAAAAACCGTCAAACATGGTGCATCTAGCATAAAAGTTTGGGATTCTTTCTCATACCATATGGTGCAGGGCACATATTGACTAAATGGTGTGATAGATCAGATAGGTCATATTTAAGTTGACATTCTTCAGGCAACCATTCTGCCTTACGTAGACGAGGAAATGCAAATCAGATGGGTTTTTGAATGAGACAATGACAGGAAGCACACCAGCAAAAAAGCTAATCAGTGGTTTTAGGTCAATAATATTAAGGTTTTGGATTTACCTCCCTAAATCACCTAACCTTAGCTCGATTGAAAACTTTTGAGAAGATATAAAAACAGTTGTTGCAGCTTCAAAACCCACCAATAAAAATCAGCTTTGAGTTACAGTGAATACCGAATGGAAATGTATCCAATTGGAGAGATATCAAGTTTGGTGTATTCCATTAATTCCATTCCCTAATAACCAATTAGGGGTCTAAAACCAAATATTAAAAATTTTCTTATTTTATTTGAATTGTGTTCCTTTTATCAATCTGTTTTACAATACCTTGAAGAAAAACTTTTTTCTTTTTATTTATTTGATAAAATCAAACCTTTTATTATCATTACATTGATTAATATTAATGTTGGTTAATAGATTAATTAGCGTTCTATGATTATTAAAATAACTTTTCGGAATTGACGCGTATTTGTTTATTTGTTAATTAATTTCCCTATGTTTCGAACTGATTACACTGTTTGTAGTTTCCTCTACTCTTAAATTAAAACGGTTCATTGAGGAGGCGATGATAGGGCTTGGAGTTGTGCATTGTGCTTGTGTACACATAAAGCTTATTACATCGGTTGGTTCATCGTTTTGTTTTTGTTTTTGCTTTATACCATTTATCAGAGGATCTCATATACCTTAAAGCTTAAAACTTTTTTCTCTGTTAAAATTGTGATGCTTTTTAAGAAGAAGGAAAAATGGAATATATTAAAAAATATAGGTTCAGTTCCGTGAAATTTATTGAATAAATCAATTGAAAGCTTTTTTAAATTAAAATTTCAAAGGCATCCCGAACCGAGGTACCTTAGTGTGATGGAAACTCTGGATGACAAGGTAATCTACGCTGACATTGGGTCAGACTACCATTGCGACTAAACGCCATCCCTACCCACAACCTACAAAAGTCACCACTGACAACTGGGCTTTTTAATTTTGTTTTTCGTCATCTAAATTTTATATAAAAATAATTAAACTTAAGTCACTGTATAAAGTTAGGTCTTATCTTATCTTATTAGTTGTAAGCAAAACTGTAAATAATATATTCAATAAAACAAAAATTGAAATTGAAGTTTAAAATTTTAAAAAAAGTTATGTATTTTTATGTTATTGAATTTTTACTTGCGATATACGTACATAGGTACTCTAAGGCAAGTTCTGCATTTGAAAAAAAAATCGTACTCGAGATTTTGATCAAAGTTGACATTAGGATAGCGAAGGCGAATAAAGTGAGTCCGACAATTCCGTCTGTCTGTCTGTACCTCGATCAGCCTAAGCCTTCTTCAAACTCGGTACTTAAGGGTCTTCGGTGATTCCCTAGAGGGGAAATTGATTTTTTTAGCTGTAAAACTAACGGTACCCCCATACACCCGTAATGCAAAATTGTATTTATCTCAAAAACGGCTCTAACGATTTTGATAAAAAAAATTTGACATGGACTACATTTTGGTCAGCAAACATCTTGGGGCAAAATGTTATTAACGGTTCCTGTCATAAAACCGTTTTTTTTTATTTTCGACTTTCTCATCAACGGCTCTAACGATTTTAACCAAAAATGTTCAGCAGGAGCCCCCTTAAATTTAAAATAATATTGTATATAAAAAAATTAAAAAAAAAAATATTTTTTGGGATTTTTGAAAAAAAAAATCCAAGTTTTTTTTTGAAAAATCAATATGTATATTTAAAACGTGTGAACGATTATTTCCTGAAATTATTTCCTAAAATATACTACTACTAAATTCTTTAAATTGGCATCCCAAATTTTTTTCTCGAAAAATGTTAAAGAAATTTGTTATACAAAAAATGACTTTAATAATAAAACGATTTTTAAACTTTGTTTGCATATACATAGGTTCATACTTTTCCGGGAATCAGACAGCAATTCCAGGAATTTGAACATTTTTATCTAATTAAATCCATGTTTTAAATTTATAAAATGTATTTTAAATTCCGAAGTAGGTACTTTTACATAAGATCAATTTCATGCGATCTAGTCATGCATTTTATTTTTTTTGTACTTCTTTTTTAATGCTATTATTTAGAATACAGCTGTATAATATCACAAGTACAAATTTTACAATAGACATTTTGCGCTAATAACATTGGTGCAAAATTTAAGTTGAACTAGTACGATGTTAAAAATGTTTTAGTATGATACTTGGTTAAAACGATGATTTTGCAAATTTTAATTCAGTTTTAGCATCATACTTTTTTTTACATTTTATTAGAGTTAATATCATCAAATAGCTATTTTATTTTTTTTGTTACGTCCTAACTGCATAATGACTATTTGAGATTTAAAAACTTCAAAAAGTCTATTTACTTTGTTTTTTTTTGCATGAACAGAATGTTTTAGGTGTGCTCAGAATTTATTAAAAAAACGGCCTTAGTACGATACTAGTTATAAAATGTTTAAAATTAAGAAAGAGTTAGTAAACTCCTTTAAAGTTAGCAAATTGTTAATTGAAAATTCAATATATTTACAAACGGGTGAAAGATTGTTGTGTTCTTAAATGTACATACAGTACGAACTCGGTTAACGCAGTTGCGTAGATCGAGTTTGTACTATATATAATTAAATATTAAAAAAAAATAATTATTTTCTTTTTGAAGCAAATTTCTATTTAAAAAAAAGAATGTTTGTTGAAAATGGTTCATAAACAAAATGTTGAATAACTCGAAGTCAATTAAGAATTTGAAACTGGCTTAGAAATTGACAAATAATAATTTTGTGACGACTCTAATAATAAGTTCATCAATTTTGCTGTTCAGATTTAGAACTCTTCAATTCACAGTTGGCCAAAAAATTGATAAAGATATAGGTAACCTAAATTTATAAAATTTTATTTAGAACAAAAATTGAGGCACCAACTATTTTCATCTTCTCTATCATGGATGTTATAATGCACTAAAATTTTGAATTCGAAAATTTACAAAAATACAAAATAATTAAAGTAGACAGATAGGATCTTAAATGTTGCAGAACTAAAAGCTTATTTTACATCTTCGAAAATCCTCCTAGCGCCACCATATAAATATTTGCATCTTCTAAAAAAGAATTTTCACAGTAGGTACTTAACAAAATCAAACCATTTACCCATTCATAAATCAACTATTTTTTAACTGCTTTGCTTTAAATCCTCAGGTATACCGATTCTAAAGAAACCTAAACACAAGAATTATATTTGACCACATAATACACATTCGGAGACAGGTTTATGGTTTTCAAAAAAAAAAAAAAAAAAAAATAAGAAACACTCATGGGAATAAACATGGTAACATAAATATTACAATCTTAAATCCCAGGTAAGATTAGTTTTCAGAAAAGGAATTTCCGAAATAAATATGTTTACTTTTTTTTTTTTTTTTGAGGGAAAAATGATTTTTGATAAACAATAAAAGATATTATTTTATTTAGTATTTATAAGACGTTACACGTTATTGGATTTGAAATTGAATGTCTCTAGTTAAAAACAAATTTAAGTCCCTAAAATGATCGTTTCGATTGCAATTAAAGCAATATGCGTATAAAGTACGCAATATAAAAAATTTAAAAACTCAGACTCTACAAGTCATTTCTTATTGATGTGAACACAAAAATTTATTTTTAAGACAATTTTTCCTTTGAAAAATGAAAAAATTAACATATATGTATGTACGTACATAAGTATAACTATATTTTCATAAGAAACAGAGTGAATTATACCAAAATAAGAATTATTTTTCTTTATTTTTGGGTATTTGAGTTTTTAGTGCATTTTACTGTTAAATATGATATCAAAGTGGCAATCTTGGACTTTATGGAATGATGTGCATTGTGATTGCATTGAAAATCATTTGAAACCAAATTTGATCAATTTGTGCACAGAATAAAGCACATTGCAGACATGGTAAAAAATGTGCTCTCTAGATTTACCTTAATACGTTCTAGATAATCAAAAATAATTCAAAAAATAAATTGATGAATTGCTCTTATGGTTCAAGGCTTTAAAGCGGTTAAGTTCCACATTGAAAATGTGTAAATTCTAGAGTAGGTACTAAAAGATAAGATTATAAATGTTTACTTAAATCTCATAACAAATATTACTAACCATTTTTAAAATACTATTAAATTTTTAAAAAACAATTGAGGTTTTAAATACAAAGAATACTGTTATATTTAAAAGCAATACAAAAATTAAAACAAAAAATATTTTTTGATAAAAATGTACTACATATACCAGGGGCCTGTAACACAAAGCTACAAGTCTACAAGTCAACAGCCACTTGTAGGATTATATTAATCTTACAATTGTAGATTATTTCTGTAACACAAAAAAAAACTTTACACTTGTAGAAAACAAAAATTTCCCTACACTTGTAGACATTCTGATTACAAGTGCTCATTGAAAGAAAGATAAGCAACGTGATAGCATCTTAATAAAAATAAAATGCATGACTGGATCGCATGAACTTGCTCTTATGTAAATGTACTTTGGAATTTAAAAATTATGCATGTGTAAATATAAAACATCGACTTAATGAGATAATAATGTTTAAATGCATGGAATTGCCGTCTGATTTCCGCAAAAGTATGTTGATGCAAACAAAGTTTAAAAATGTTTTATTATTAAAGTAATTTTCTTAAAACCCAATATATATATTTTTTTTTCGAATATTTGCATATACAATATTATTTTAAACTTAAGGGGGCTCCTGCTGAAAATTTTTGGTTAAGATTGTTAGAGCCGTTAATGCGAAAGTCGAAAATCAAAAAGCCGTTATGACAGATGCCGTTAATAACATTTTGCCTCGAATTTTTTTTTGACCAAAAAGTAGTCCTTGTGTGTAATATCACACCTATTTTTTTTATTAAAATCGTTTTTGAGATAAATAAGATTTTGCACTACGCTTGTATGATGGCGTGTACCGTTAGTTTGAGAGCTAACAAAAATTTCAATTTCCCCTCTAGATATTCAATGAAGAACTTTAAGAAAATAGAGGTACATACAGACAGACAGACGGAATTGTCGGATCCACTTTATTCGTCTTCGCTATCATCTTAATTCAACTTTGATCAAAATCTCGAGTTCCATTTTTTTCCAAATGCAGAACTTGCCCTATAGTACCCATATCGCAAGTAAAAAGGATAAAGAATCCGTTCGAAAATATGTAATTGCCGTCTTGGTAAGAATCCATGAAAAAAACATTCTTTTTGGTGCCTTTTTGGATTGGGATTGTATTTTTAATACAAATAAGCATGTTCTGTTCCTGGATCATTTCGCTTAGATTTTATATGTTTTCCATTAGTACTAATTTTTTTAAATACATACATAATATATCATTAAATAAAAATTTAATTATTTCTAAGTAAATCTAAGAAAAGTAATAGAATGTATTATTTTGTGTTATGTTTAATTTTAAGTTTACTGAGATTTAAAAATGTTTAACTTTTCAAAACCCTATAAAGTATAGGTATATTAAATTACCTATAACACTTTTCTCTAAATTTGCATTTATATACATATTGTATAACAATTATTACCGAAATAATTTACTATTGAAAAAAGATCACAAATATACACTTTACACAAAAATATATTCACAATTTGATATTGTTTTTTTGGTTAAAAATATCTTAACTACGAAGAAAAAAATTATGGAAATGGTAATTAGTTGAAAATACTGTTTTTTTCGTATATTTAAATACATCTTCTTCATCCTACAAGTCTTGAATCACTTGTAAGATTGAGTGGATTATTCTACAAGTACGATTTAGTTTTTTTCTACACTTGTAGCTTTGTGTTACAGAAAGAGGGAAATCATATAATTTCCCACTTGTAATGTTCGTTCATTACACTTGTAGAAGAGCCAGCAAACTTGTAGCTTTGTGTTACAGAAATTTGTTACACTTGTATTAATTCACTTGTATTACAAGTACTTGTAGTTTTGTGTTACAGGCCCCAGGGCTCTTCAACAAGTCAGTGACTTTAGAGATGGATGTCGCTCAGATAGCATTGAATTTTTTTCTCAGCTATCATTGTTTTTTTCCAGGCCTAGACAAACAAATTCAAATAGATCTGTCAATTATTAAAAGTTTTACAAATTCGAAAGAATTTTAGGTTGTGTTATTAAAAAAAATGAAAAAAACGAATTTCCCATGTTAGAGAAGAACTACTTTTTACGTGGTAAAACCAATAAAATACTTTGGAGACTCTGCTCCTTCGCATGGAATGTTCTAAAAGTGATTCACAGAATTTCGTTATGGTCGTATGGATACAAAAGACGCTGAGTCTTGTTGAAGTTGAAGTCACAACTGAAGAAATGGTCACCAAAATAAAGGATATTGTATCAGACGATCACCGGATCAAGGTTCGTGAGATAGCTAACATTATACTCGTAGCCATTTCAAATGATAGCGTTATTCGGAAAGAACAATCGAAACAGGTGAACGTGGACCCAAAAAGGCAAAAATTCCGTCAGCGGGAAAAGTTATTGAAATGGTTTTCTGGGATTCCCACGGCGTAATCTTTATTGATTATTTAGAAAAGGGAAAAACTATTACCGGGAACTACTATGTCAATTTACTGGATAGATTCAACGCAGAATTGGTGGGTCAGCGGGAAAAGTTATTGAAATGGTTTTCTGGGATTCCCACGGCGTAATCTTTATTGATTATTTAGAAAAGGGAAAAACTATTACCGGGAACTACTATGTCAATTTACTGGATAGATTCAACGCAGAATTGTTGGAAAAGCGGCCTCATATGTGAGTTGTGTTTTGAGATGCTATACCTTATCCCTCTATTCTCCAGACTTGGTTCCCTTTGATTTTTTCCTATTTCCAAATATGAAGAAAAAAAAGATTTTCATAAAATAATTAAGTTATTGATGAAACAAATGCATAGTTTGCAGAGTTTGATAAAACTTATTTTTTTGGAAGGGTTAAAAATGTTGATATCGCTGGAGGAAGGGCATAGCTCTAAAAAGAGACTGCTGAAAAATAAAATTAATTTTAAAATAAAAGACCATTTTCTCATTTCAAAGTCACTGACTTATCAAACAACCCCCGTATTCCAAGGAGCTTCTATGTATAGATCGAAATCAGTTCAGCCGTTAATGAGAAAGTTGAATTTAAAAAAAATTGTTATTTTGATAATTTGTTTTATCAAAATGTAGGTCATATACATATAACGTAATTATGTATCTTTTTCTGTATCATTGGATAGGTTTTTTTAGACCAATAACCCGTTTTTTATATTTTTGTTTATAGTGAAAACAAGACGAGACTCATCTCAATCTTCCCAATCTAAAGAGGGTCGTTAGGCATCATTCGATTAAGTTTTTTTCCACTGACAGGTTGAGCTAAAACATATGATAAAATAAGACTTATGTATGTATGTGTTTCAGAATTGTTATAAATAATTGGAAATTTCTAGAAAAATCCTTCAAACAAAGTTATTTACCACGTCTACTTTTTATCAACGTTATTTGTTTCAGTAAAATTTCTAAGAAAAAGAAAACAATTCTTATAAAAGTCTGTGAAGAACAAAAAATCTGTGTAAAATATATGACACGCACCCTTTATACGGCACTTTAGACTAAACTCAGGCAACCGTTTAAAAAAAATATATCAACTAATGTAGAAAATGCCTTTTTTAACAATTCGTCTACACATAATGTTATGACACGCCCACTTTTCGGGGGTATTTTTGCCGATATCCAAGAAACAAAAAAATATGTAGATACATGTTAAGCTTAATATATGAAGGAAAGAAGTTAAAAAAACCCTTCATTAAAGGTTTTTTTCTCGCCTACTTTTTGGGAATGTATTTCAGAAAATCAATATCTATAAATACCTTCTTTAAATACCAGTTTGTATATATCACATAATTCCCAAGAAATGTTCAGGTAAAAACTGCAAATATTTCTTTGCATATTGATTTAAAATGCACGCCTGGGTGGCATGAAGTTGTTTTTGTAGTTAAAATATTTTGGAATTCAAAAGATTTTTAAAAAAAAATGTATGTGGATATAACTTGAGAAAAGGCAGGAAATCCGTTCGCTAAATTACTACAACAACTCTTAAACAATTTTGAACACAACAAATATGTATACATATGTATATAAAATTTCTTTAACATTACAAAAAATGGTATGCCAACTTTAAGTGTGGTATAAAAATTGGTACAGTTAAAAAAGTGAAAATATTTGCAAATTTTTTAAGACTGAAGGAACTTCTAAATAAACATTTTGATCGAAATCCATAGGTATGGAATATACAATATTAAAAAAAAGAACATTTGTATGCGGGGTACAATTGAATAAACGGTGACACGGATCCGAGTGGTACGGTTTTTAATTACTCTTCCGCATAGACCCCACTAAATTTGAGCGATTTCTTGTGCTATTGTTGATTGTCGTTTATTCTCATACACCTGCGATTTCAGGAAATCCCACAAGAAAAAGCCTAGCAGGGTCAAATCGCATGACGTTGTTTAATTCACGTCCTCTCTGCGAGAGATAACCTTACCTTGAAATCGTTCATGCAGAATTTCGATGGTGGCGTCGCCTTTATGGCAAAGAACCGAATTTCGTTTAACGTGGACACCTGCTTAATTCCACGGCGGGCCTACCCACATTAACGGAGTCAGATTGAGCGCTGACCACCGCCCTGAGCTAGTACAAGACCAGCCCATCAGTAGCAATTCTGCAAACATGTTGAGGCATGTCCACACACCTTGCTGAGGAGCGAGACCTACCTAGCATCTCTTCAATCCAAGTAAAAACTTGGAAACCATTTGCTTCTGCTACCACAGCCACCACGATACTCCCACAAGGGGGCCTACCTCATAGATAGTCTGAAGCAGAAGAGCCACGTGTCTTGCGACACGAGAAACCCCCCTACCTCCTGGGCAATATCTCCCGTGGTACCAGAATATAGCTTCCGGTGGAGCTTCGCGACCGTGAAGGTCACTTCTAGATGAGTTCCACAAAACTCGAGGCCTAGCAACCTCGGATGTACACACCTAGTCATCGACCAAGGTAGAAGCCAATAACTAAGCGTGCACACCCACACACACAAACACAAACCTACCTAAGGTCCCGCAAGAAAAACTACCTGAACCCCTCGCCGAAATCAGACGGGGACAAGCACCATCCGAGTCGATCAACACTACAACAAAGAACACATAAAAACTACAATCACCAGCTGAGTCGGTGAGAACACGCACCAGCCGCAAGTCACTATGCTGGGGGTGTATAGTAGGACCTTATTCAGGCACTTTTGATCAGGATAGTTCAAGGCACATATTAGGCACCCCCAGCCTTTATGGCGCGTAGGTTCATCGTTCTGCAGCGCATGCCATTGACGGTAGACCGCTAGACCAACGTGGTTTAAAAAAAATACGGACCAGTGACGCCGCCGTTGAATTCCGAATAAGGTCCTTAAATTCTTTTAAAATATAGTCCTTGTACAAATTTAACATAAAATGGCGTTTGATCATATAACCAATTGTTAATCACCCTTTTTCCGGTAGTCGTTTTAATAAAACGCCTTTAAAACGAGAAGGCTCCAGAGACCACATTTTGATGTTTAAATAATACGAAAAGGGCAGCGTTCTCTATGTTCTTCACTTTTCTAAGCATTATGACGATAATCGTTTCAATAAAATTTCAATTTTCGTTTCTAGAGCCTTGGAGCTGCACCGTCAATACTCCTCTCTCTCTGGTAACCAAAAAATTTCATCATGTATATAAGTATTTAATTTATAAATAAAACTTTACATATTTACTAAAAATTTTATGTTTTTACTTACATATATTTATTTTGAAAAAATATTTCGGTTTCCACGCAAGTAATCATTCCGTTTGGATCGCAAACAAGTTCAAATTCACCTAAAATCTGTAATGTGCTCTAATATAGTACTTTACTCCACATTCATGCATACCTAACGACTGATTTGTTTTCTTGATAAAAGGACACAAAAGAACCACTATTTTGTTATTGAATACATACAATAAATTGTAGGCGTGTTATGTCAATACCTCTTGAACCGGCCACAGGAACACTCTTAATCCCAACAGATCGCACATCAGAGACTTCCACAGCTCACAGTTAGATGTTAGAGAGCCAGTAAATTCTTCTTCTCTACCTGCTGAAACCGATTCTGATTCCCAAAACTGTGTGCGAAAAGGCAAACGGAAATCTTGGCTCATGGTTCACAGGTTACTTTTTGTTTCTGGATTTCTAGTTATAGTTGATCCATTGACAAACAAAGAGCTCTTCGGGAGTTGTGCTTGTGCATGCGTGTTTTTTTTTTTTTTTGTTTATTCAATTTCTTTCTTACGAGAATTTGAAATAAAATATAACGGACATTATTTTGGGAATCCGGTTTGTTGTTACAGAAATCTGTTGAAGAATTATTTTAAGTGGTTAATATTTGATAGGCTTGCCATGACAGAATCCACATTTCGAATGAAAACTTTGCAAGATTACGAAGTAATATCTGTAATCGGGAGTGGTGCATTTGGGACGTGTTTCAAGGTGCGCGATAAAGACAGTGGAGAGATCTACGCCTGGAAAGGAATTGACTATGACGAACTCAGCGAAACGAAGAAAGAATCTTTGATCTCAGAAATCAATGTTTTAAGGCAGTTGAAACATCCAAACATAGTGCAATACCATCATCACATAGTGAATCATGAGACGCAGTCAATTTTCATCGTAATGGAGTGCTGCGAAGGTGGTGACCTTTCACAACTCATCGAAAAATGTCGAAGGGAAAAGGTGCGTTTTGAGGAGAAATACATTTGGAGGATTCTCTTTCAAATTTGCAAAGCTCTACAGGTTTGCCATAATAAGATCAAAGAAGGAACAATCCTGCATCGGGATATAAAGCCGGCCAACATATTTTTAGATAATGAAGGCAATGCAAAGCTGGGTGATTTTGGACTGGCTCGCGTTCTTCGAAGAAATGAGAGCTTCGCTGAAACTTTTGTTGGAACCCCATACTATATGAGTCCAGAAATTGTTAAAGGTTCTAAATATGACCGAAAGTCGGACGTATGGGCTGTAGGTTGTCTTATTTATGAACTGTGCTCACTTCGTCCGCCGTTTAGAGGACAAAAATTTGAGCAGTTATCGAAGAATATTTCGGGAGGTAAATTCCATTGTATTCCTAACTGCTTCTCTGGCGACATGCAAGAAATCATCTCATTTATGCTTGAAGTGGAAAATGACAACAGACCCAGCATTGACATAATCACACGACATCCAGTTCTGATAAGAAATATTGTGGATATTCCAAATGAATTTCCGAAATTTATTTCAATTGACGAACCCGAAAAAGACTCCAAATGGAAGCTGACATTTACACCAAGAATAGATCTTTCTAGTACGGCGCTAACTCACTTCACCGTTGATGAAGGAGCCGATAATCATGTGACGGGAGTTTCAACACCAGTATTGCGTTCGGAAATATTTAATTCCACCAAACGAAAAGTAATTCCCCGAACTCTGAACTGCTCTGACCCGGAACTCTATGAGAGTATACGACAAATTGAAGAGGAAGACGACCCTACAATCAAACCCACAACAACGGGCTTTAGTCCAACTGTTATTACACAGACAATTTTTGAAAAGACACTGCAAGACCGCTTGCATGCAATACGGGCACATGAGAGCTTACTTAAACACAGAGAAGCAAATCTTTTAGTGCGTGAAAAAAATCTAAACGAACGCGAACGGCGGATTCAGGAGATTGAGAGAAACTTAGAGGTAAAGCAGGCTGCTTTGGATCTTATTACTAAGCAAAAGCATACCATGAACCATGAAAGAATACCTAATCCTCCTCGTCGGACATTATCAACACGCAGCATCGCCCCAATTAAGGATTGTAGCAACGATACATATTGTAGTATCGAGCCTAATGAAACGATCGTAGCGCCCACTGTTGCAAAACTCAATTTAGCCGCTATGCTGCCACCAAAATCCCTCGCACGGAAAGTAACCTTTAAATCTCCAAAGAAATTTACAAAGTACGACATTGAAAATATTCCACCAGCTTCAATAAATGGCGGACGTGACTCCAAATGCAGTACATTACGTTCAAGTGTATCTTCGAAAACAAGCGATGAATCTGATGGAGGGCATAACCATAAAAGGAAATCAATTCTTTCAATCTTTGGTCTTAGCAAGGTGAACAAGGATAATAAATCAACAATAAATCAACGAGAATTCAAAAATTCCCCAGAAGTAATTGATAACTGTCAGCCAGAGGAACTATCTTCAATTTGGACTTTGGAAAATAAAAGAGCTGCTTTTGATATGCTGGCAGCAATGAATGCAGATGCTGAGAAATTCGGAACAAAGGATAATGGAAAAATTGACCTGCGGAAATGTCGTCAGTCAGTAAAAGAACGCGGAGCATCTTTGCGTCGAAGCCAACATATTCGAAGGTCAGTTATTGGATTTTCCGCTGGACTGACGAAGGTACCTGATCATGGATCTCGTATAATTGTATGAAGATTTTGTTTTTGTTTAATCTTAGTGTTTATATAAGGGCAATACAAAATGTAGTTTGGGTTTGTGATAACTGGCAATGTGATGAAGGGATATTCCCAGATTGTAAAAGAAAACAAAAAAATGAATAAAATATTTTTGAAAACAAAACTGAATGTGTGTATTTAAGTTTTTATTTCTCGAATGAGGGTTTAAAGATGACATGGATAGGTGTGGACTAATTTTGGTAAGATAAATGTATGTGAATATTTTCAAATTGTATACCTATTTGATGTGAACCTATGATCACTCAGAATTGAATTGGCTATTCAATTGTATTACTTAATTTATTGATAAAATTTATTAAGGTCAACCATGGGTTATGTTTTTTGAAAAAAATAACCAACTAACTATTCTATTCGTACTCAGATTAGTTAAGAGATTTTTGTTGCAACATTAGATCTTGATTATTAAGACCAATGAACTTAAAAGTCTGTTAAAAAATATATACAGCTGCGAGCAAAAAAATAGCAGTGCTTCAAAAAATAAGTTTAGTTGAAAAGAAAGACGAATAAGAACTATGATTTTAAGAAATTTTTGACGTAAATTTTGACTTTTTTTCAAATATCTTTTTGACAAAAATTTTACTACAATTCATTGATAATATTGATGAATAATAAAACAAATACATTGAGCAGGCCACTCCATAACCTCAATATTGTTGTTCAAAAACCATTGTTTGGCTGTTCTAATGGTGTGTGCGTCAGCCCAAAGAATATTTCTCCACTTTTCAGGAACCCATTCTAAATGCTCTCGTGCAAATTTCAACCGTTTAGCTACGTGTATTTTTTTCAAAAGCGGGACTTTACGTGGACTGTGAGCGTTCAAATTGTGATCTCTCAATGGTCTTCTCACAGTATGAAGACCACACGTTGAATCCATTTCGCTTACTATTTCCGTAGATGCTGCGAGAGGATTTATCTTCGAAAATTGAATAACTCGTTTTGTCATTGATGGTGTCAGAATTTGTTTCTGCCCTCGAGTTTCGGGTTATTCTTTGAACTGAAGGGCATTTCTTATCATTTTTGCAGAACAGCCAACAAGTTCCTGAACTTCCTTGTAAGTATTTCCTTTCTTTATTAATTTTTGGATGAGTTGGCGCCTTTCTGTTGTGCAGTGTTTTCCACGACCCATTTCATTAAAAAAAACTTAAACTTTAAAACAAATTCCATAAAAATTAATAATAGAAGCGAATGACTTGCTTTTAATTGCAAAAAATATTTTTTAAAGCAAAAAAACAATTTTTTAGACAGATATGTCGATCGCTGTTATTGTTTTGCTCGCTTAAAACACTTTGAACAGATTAAAAAGAAGAACAATGAAACAAATGAGAGAAAAATAACCGTTAGATTAGGCTCCCAACGGTTTTTTCACAAGCCATGAGTAAACTTCATAAAAGTGGGAATTAAAAAAAATGACACATAATAAAAACGAAAACTTAAATTTTTTTTAGTTTCACTGCTATTATTTTGCTCGCCAGTGTATCTTAATGAATAGTGGGAAAGTGACTGAAAATCGCCACTTTTGATCACTCTGGATTTGGCAATGAAACAACCAAATTCCAAATGGCAAAATATGAGTTAGAGGGTTTATAAGCGTTTGAAATGAATAAATAAGAGGCCATGACGGCTCATAGAGAGCCTTAACTTAGTGACTTACAACTCTCAACCATTTTTGTGTGGGTGTTTGGAGAGATGAAGGGGACCTACAATTTTCTGCAGATTCCGAACGGCTAATGAGCACCACTTTTCATGACCGCAGATACTCTTGAAGTATTTGTCAATTCCTCGCAAGATGTAGTACACCCATTTTGGCAGCGGCTAAGAATCGAACGGAAGACCTTCTGCATGACAGTCCAACGCGCACTAATTTATATGCTATAGCAATATCGAATGCCTACAAGGATTTATTTTTGCTGATATTTGGCTTTGTATTAAATTTGTATAAAATCTTCAAAAAGAAGACGATAAAAAGCTTATTTTTTGAGTTTTATTTATCGAATGATCAAGCAAGATTTAAGTCTTATGACTTGAAGACACTAAATGAACATCATTTTTACTTGCGACTTATAGGTACTATAAGGCAAGTTATGCATTCGTAAAAAAAATTGAACTCGAGATTTAGATCAAAGTTGACATTAGAATGATGGCTTAGACCAAAAAAGTGGGTCTCGAAATTCTGTCTGTCTGTTCGACTACAACTCGGCCGATTTTCTTCAAACTTGGTAGATATCATTTTTAATTTTGTGCCCCACACGTTTTTTTTTTTTTGTATACCAAAAATAACGGTACCTGCCATAAGATTTTGTTTTCGAAATTTTATAAATATTTTTTTCCTCAAAAACTGGTTATTTTTGGTCCCCCCTTGGAACCATTTTTTTTGTTTTTGATTTTCTCAAAAATGGTACCACCGATTTTGATATTTTTTTTTGATGTTAAGGCTCCCCAGCAGTTTCAATATTATTGTGTATTCAAATTTTCAAAAAAAAAAATTTTTTGGTTTTTTAAAAAAAATTTCAAATTTTTTTTTAAAAATCCAAAAAAATCGATTTTTTTAAAAACTGGATAAATAAAAGTTGGCACGAGTACGATAACTTGGCCGCCAAGATTTGATGACGAATTTTTGTAGAGGGGTCAAAAACAATCACTTTTAACTATGGGATGGGGGGTCTATTTCCCCCCGTTTAGGAGGTAGGGGCACTTTTAGAAAAAATGGTTTAAATTAAAAAAAAAAATATATTAAAAAACAACGGCATTACTTACAATAAAGTACTAAACTACATTTGAAAGCCAGAAGTTTATTCTATAATCTTGCATTTAAAATAAATTACTCATATCAATGGTTTTTGAGAAATTTGCATTTAAAGTCCAAATTTTGATAAAAAAAAAACGTGAAAAAAAAGTTTAGACCGATTGTTTTCAAAATTGTGAAATGGAATTATAAATAAGCTTATATGTGTTTTATGTAACTATTAGTTCTTAATCGAACACAAAAAAACGCATGGTTCTATGTCTTCTAGTTTTTGAAAAAATTGAAAATAACTAAAACTTCTGGCTTTCAAATGCAGTATAGCACTTTATTGTAAATATTGCCGTTGTTTTTTAATATTTTTTTTTCAATTTAAACCATTTTTTCTAAAAGTGCCTCTACCTCCTAAACGGGGCGAGATAGACCCCCCTCCCATAGTAAAAAGTGCTTGTTTTTGACCCCTCTACAAAAACCAGTTATCAAATCTTGGCGGCCAAGTTATCGTACTCTCCCCTAAAAGTTTTTTTAATACAAATTATAAGATGTAAAAAAAAAAACTATTTCACCTAAAAATAACGGTACCCTTCATACAAATGTTAAAAAATGGTTTTCGAAAATCGTATTTTTCTCGAAAACGGTTCTGAGAATTTTGCTAAAATTTTTTTTCTTTTGATTAATTTTTACGATCTATAATCAAATAAAAAAAAATTAAATCAAGATATTACTGTGACTGTACCTACCATAGAACCATTTTTTCAAATTTAGAATTTCTCATTATAGACAAAGCGGATTTTAATGAAATTTTTTATAGAGAAGCTTCTAAAAAGTTTGAAAATCATTGCATTTCAAAACTTAAAAAAAATTATTTTCGAGTTTTTGAAAAAAAAATCAATTTTTTTTGGAAAATTCAATATCTCAGAAAAGGCTCATTATTTTTGTTTGTAGATTTAATTTTTATTTGAAAAAAAAAAATAAAAACTTTAAATTGGCGTACCAACATTTTTTCTCATAAACGCTTTCAAAATTTTGTATATAAAAGCTTATTTTTTTAAGAAACCAGTACAGACTTATAAATTTTGTTCTTGCATAAGCTAATATTTGCTTGAATCACATGGCATCCTGTTTTTAGCTCCAACTACTAAAGGAGTTGTTTTAGTCTATTAAAAAATGAATTGTATGCTTATGAACAGTTTTTCTATAATAACATTCATTTTTGAAATTCTTTGTCGTTTACATAAGAGCAAGTTCGTGCGACCCAGTCGTGCATTTTATTTCTGGTTGGGTCAATGCCTGACCGCGATAACTTTAATCAAAGCTACGAATTTTTCGAGTCAAAATAATAGCAGTGCATGGCTTGTTGTGAATAAATATTATTTTTCAATCCTTTAAACGATTTCAATGAAAATTTTATTAGATATTCTTCAGGACTCGTGAACAGCGTGAACTTATTAGAATACTGGTTTGGAATCGGCCATTACCTAGCTTTAGTTAAAGATTTTTTTTTTTTATTTTTTGTTTTTTTAATATGTGGAACAGTTTTTGAGAAAAAAAATATGTATTTATAGTTTCGAAAAAAATTTGTATGGCAGGTACCGTTATTTTTGGCCTTAAAAAAAGCATGTGGGGGAAAAATCAAAAATGGTATCTACTAAGCTTAAAGTAAATCGGCCGAGTTATTTAAGCTGTAGTCGAATAGACAGACAGACAGAATTCCGACTTACTTTTTTCATGTTCTCTACACTCAAAAAATTTCTTGTGTAAATAGTACTAATTCATGCGTTCATTCTACGAATTTTATTCGTCGTTTTCAGCCACGAATAGTATTCGTAGAATGGACGTTTATTAGTACATTTTACGAATATTTTGTTAGTATTCGTCAAAAAACAAACGTATATTTTACGAATACTGTTGGTACAATGTACGAATATTATTGTATTATTTACCAATGCCCTTATAATTCATTCGTAAATTGTACAGCTCTATTCGTATATTGTACGAATATCATTGTAATATTTACGAATGTCCTTGTAATTCATTCGCATATTTGTACGAACATTATTGTAGAACTTACCACAAATAAATATATTCTCGGAAATTTCCTAAAATATCCATTATAAGAAATAATAATAAAACGTAATGTATTTTTTAAGTTAAAAATAGTGTTTTAATTTATTTTACTGTCATATATATGTATATGAATAAAGTTAAAAAAAATGAAAAGTATCTTAAAATTAATTAATTCATTATAAATATAATTAACAATTAAAGTAATATTTACAAACTCCTCATTTTCAAAGGGCCACTGAAAATAAATTTAACATTTAAAATCTTCCGAAAAAAAATGGTACTTACATTAAAATTCTTTTAGTAAAAAATTCCCACATACATGTATGTATGCTCTGCTGCTTCTGGATGCTGTATGTAAAATATAAAATAAGCTTTAAGGCATATGTACATATGTCTAGGTACTCATATCGTCTTTCGGAAAAAGCAGATGTTAGTCTGGTCCTCAAGATTTGTATCCTATAGACACACCGTATGAATTTACAAAACTATTAAATAATTCAGACCACTGAAGCACTTTATAAAGAAGTCACGCACTATGCAATAACACGTTCCAACGTGTCGACGAATAGAATACATTTAATTTTTAGAGCTGAACACATATTATCTCCTTTACTCATGATTAGTAAATACATAATACTAATGCACTTAATAAAAGTACGAAGTTATTAGTACATTCTACGCATAATGCCTACCGTCAACTAACGAATGGATTCTGTCTACTAATATTAGTTTTACTTAGTAAATAGTACGAATTTATTAATAAATACTACGAATGCAAAAGATTAAAGAACGAAGTCATTCGTACAAGAAATTAACGAATGTTATTAGTTATATGTACACAATAATTCGTACAATGAACTCAAACAAATTGTTTACTTCTTGCTTACGAATAAAATTAGTTTATTAAACGAATAGATTTGTGCATACTACAACAGCTATTAGTAAAACTTTACAAACGCATTCGTACAAATACTTCGTACATCTTACGAATATTCGTACAATGCACGAATATTTTCTTTACGAATTTCATTCGTAGCCATTTTATTAATAAATTTTTTGAGTGATATCATCGTAATGTCAACTTTGATCAAAATTCCGAGTTCGATTTTTTTTTACGAATGCATAACTTACCTCAAAGTACCTATAAGTCTCAAGTAAAAAAGAAACACATTGACTGGCCTGCATCAAAGTGGAGCAGTATTCTGTTGTTAGATGAGTCTAAGATAGTTTTTTACAGAATATAATCCACGTTTCACAGCCAAGGCCATTAAACATGGAGGATCCAGCATATTGGTTTGGGTATGTTTTTCATTTTATGGTCTCTGTCCCATACATCAAATTGAAGGTATCAAAGGTATCATGGATCAGCATGTTAATGTTGATATCATGGGAGAAATAATGTTGCCATTTGCTGAGTATTAAATGCTACTGAAATGGGTCTTTCGGCAAGATAATGACCCAAAACATACTATTCCATACAAAAAGTTAATGAATGGACCGCACCATCTCCAGACAAACCCATTGAGAACCTTCGGTGCGATGTACAAAAGTATGTTACTAGTAGTAAACAAACCAATAACAATGCTCTTTGGAAAACTATATAGGATTCGTGGAGGTCGATACCCGTAGAAAGGTGAGAAAAAAAATCGATTCCATGCAACGTCGTTGTACTGCTCCAGTATTTCCAATAAGGGTTATTCGACTTAATATTAGTTTAAGGTACAAACACGCAACTATTTTTTATGATATAAATTTTTCAATTTTTTTTTTTAAATTCAGTATTTTGAAAACACCATGCTCGATTTTTTTAAACTTTACAGTTAAAATCTAAATCTAAACAATCTAAAAAATGTGAAAAAATTTAGCCTTAAAATAACTGTACCCACCATATAAATGTTAAAAAAATGGTTTTCGAAAATCATATTCTAGAAAACTAGAAAGCGGCGCACTATGGGACCAAATGGTGCAAAAATCCATAACTTTTTCGTTTCTCAATATTTTTTTTGAAATTTTGCACACTTATACTTGTATAACCAAGAATTTAAAAATTTAAAAGTTTTAAATAGAAATAAGTTATTATATTTTTTTTTTAAATAAAATAAAATAATAAATTTGTAGATTTTGTTTAATTTATATGGGCAAAATTTGTTGGAGCAAGAATTATTGCAACAATTTGGATGAAATTTGTACAGTTTTTTTCTTTTACCTGTGAAAACATTTGAAAGTAGTTTTTATAAAATCAGCCCACTACCACGCCCATATTTTTTTGATTTTCGTTATTTTCTTATTTTTAGTAAACAGGAACCCGAAAATTTTTATTTGAGGTTTTTTAAACTTAAGACATCGCATGTATATTTTTTCTGCCCACTTTCCGCCTACTTTCACTCCACTTTTTTTTTTTAATTTTCAGCTTAAAGTTCATTAAAAGCAAGCATTTTTTAAATTATTAAGTTTTATATGTAGAAGTGAATTTATGAAGTGTTATTTTTTTTAGTAAAATCCGTGTACTGCCACGCCCCTTTTTGATATATGAAAGTTTTTGCCCTTAAGACAAAAAAAAGGTAATTCAAAAGTACACTTTAATACTAGGTACATATATTAATTGATATCTAAAAGTTCCTTAGCCTCGTCAAACAATTCTTTGGTATCATTTTTTGTTCTTGGTTTTCTCAGACTAGATATATTCAGATCAGATGTATATAATAAAGTGGGTAGAACATCTTCGTTCGTAGCTGATCTTGAACATTTCCGTGCATGATGCAATCTAAACCTTTTATAGTCTTTGTTTCGTGCTTCCTGAGCATCTTCTGATAACTGCCCGATTGGCAAAATTGCAAAGTGCTCTATGATTTTTGAACCATGTACTAAAATTTTGTGCACCGAAGATGGCATGTGGTACTACTTATATTTGCTAACATATAATTACGCTGTCGCAAGGGTATACTGGCCAAGTTTTGTGTGATCAATATTGAGTCCTGAAGACATAGTTTGTAAGATATGTAATATACAGTTTTTTTATTAATTCTTCATCAACACCCGTTATCTTAGAAGAGCAGAGTAATTTTGAAAATACCTTCTGGCTGTATTACCATCGTTGCTGTTTCCTGAACCTTTCGAGGATTGTCTACATCCAACTCGAGGACTTCACGAAATCGGTTTTGCAAAATTTTTTTTGTCTTCCTTATTTTTTTTTGTTTTCAACTGTCGTTGCAGACCATTTTTCAAAAGACAAATTATAAGAAATATGAAGTGTCATCTCCATAAATCGAATCCATGCATGCAAAGTAGATAGCCCGTATTGGAAAGAATTTTGATTCAAATTTCTTTTTCTTACATTGATCAAGTCATTCATCTGCTTAGGAGTTGCGCCACAAAGATATAAAAAAAAGTAATAAAATAATAGTCTAAAACTTTTCGGAATACACCTTTATATGCGTCAGTAAAGGTATCACATTTTTGCCAAATTTTAATTTTTTTCATCACTTAACACTAAAGTTATAAGAATACGAATTTTGTATTCTAAAAACTTATTTTTCTTTCTCATCATACGTTTTTTCTTCTTAAACAAAAATGCATTAAAATGCGAAAGTTTTTATTTTTTCTTCCAAATTTATAATATTTTTAGAATACAAAACAGCCATTAACTAAATGGAGAGAAAACAGAGAAAACTTCAATTGAAAACAAAAAAATGAAAAAGATACTGCACCTTACTCATTTTTTTTATTAATTTACTGGAGAACTTAATTAAAAAAAAAATATAACTGTTTTGTAAAGAAGAGGGCTTGTCCTTTTCAAAAATGTTTAATACTTATACATTCTGTCCAGAAAAATGCGAAATAATTGACTTCAAACTCTCACTTCTAATAATTCTAAAAATAAAAATATCGAAATGTCATTTTTAACGGTAATTTTAGGTACCTAAAACAAAAGTAAGATAAAAAAAAATTTACTGTGTTTGGAAGAACCCTATTTCTAGTATATAATCCCACCATTAGATTTTTCAAATTGCGAAATTCACCAAAACCATTTTTGAGACGGATTTCATCATTTGGTCCCATACGATCATTACGATCTATGTATAATTTAATAAACAATATTTTGAAATTATGATATTACTATATATTTTCTGTTTACGTGACCTATTATTAAGATATTACTGACTGTACCTTCCATAGAACCATTTTTTTCGAATTTTGAATTTCTCATTATCATATTCAATCACTCCACTTAGCAATGAAATATTTTTTTTATTTCATATATGTACCTTCGTTGATTTCACATTATCGATATAATGGAATGTAATGAAATTGTTTATAGAGAAGCTTCTAAAAGGTTTGAAAAGCATTGCATTTCAAAATTAAAAAAAAAATATTTCTTGAATTTTTGAAAAAAAAAAACATTTATTTTTTTTTTTGAAAATTCAATATCTCAAAAATGAGTCAATCGTTTTTTTTTTGAAATTCAACTTTTATTCGTACAATAATAAAGACTTAAAATTGGCGTACCAAAATTTTTTCTTAAAATTGTTTTTAAAATTTTGTATGTAAAAGTCTAATTTTTTTAAGAAACCGCTACAACGACTTATAATTTTTGTTTTTACATAAATTCATATTTGCTAAAGATATCACATGGCATTCTTTTTCTATCTCTTACAGTTTATGAACAGTTTTCTCTGATAGAATTCATTTTAAAATTCTTAGTCTTTTACATAAGAGCTGTCGTGCATTTTATTTCTTATTGGTCAATACTTTGCTCAGCATTTTTATTTTTTTATTTCCAGATTTATCGGTCGATCCTTCGTATTCATCTTCAGCAGAAATTGTCAATTCAGGTTCTGCAGCACTTGCAAAATCAATAAGCGATGTTCAAGATATTTTATTCGCTGCGAGGGACAGTGTTTAATTTACCGTTTTGCTCGTTGCGAAAGTAGCTCAGTTTTGATCGATCGAGACGAATTGTGTAGTGTATGAACCTGCTTTTCACGTTATAGACACTTTTAATGTTAACTCTATATAGCATTCCGTATAAAATGGGGTGTTCACGTTTCCCAGGCACCACTGTATTTAAAAAAGCGCTATATAAGTTTAAAATTTTAACCTTTGCACAAATTCATATTTTCTTAAAAAATCACATACCATTATTTTTTGAACTCAAACTATTAACCTTTTAAAAAATAAGTTTCATGCCCTCAAGACTTTCCTCTTATAACATAAGAGAGAAAGAGCAGGTTTGTGGTGCATTTTATTTTTTCTTGAATTAAATATTTTTGCTTAAAGAGTTACCTATATAAACTTATTTTTCTTAAGTTTTATTTCAAGGCTGTATTCTTATACGCGAACTTAAGATGCTAAATATTCATTTAAAATCAGTTTGCTTGAGTGTGGCACACATCTACCAAAGAGGCGGGTAACAGTCATAACACTTTTAACCCGTTTTAAAGTAACCTCTGGGTTAAAAGTGAGTTTAACTCACCCAAGTCCATAATATTCATTCCTAAAACCCATTCATAAACCTGACTGCGTTAATTAATAATACAATCAATTTAAAACAAACAAGTTAAAAATATATTATTATTTGAGATTTTAATGAAAATTAACAACTCATTTATTTCAGTTAATTTCACGATAGAGAATGTCTCAGGTCAACGAACTAAAAATAACTCTGTTTTAAAACATGTAGCTTCAACTTCTAGGAAATTATAACAGTAAATGAAATTGGTTTAATGATGAATATGCAAACATTTTTGTTTGTATGCTTTAAATATATTTTTTCCAAAAAAAAATCCATAAAAAAAACAAACATAAATGTCGTTTTTATTTGGCAATCCGGAAGCCTTCTAGGCTCTTCTGAAAGTCTTCACTTGAAAAAAAAAAGATGTTCTGATTCTGAAAAGAAGAGAATTGAAATCACTCACACATTCATATACTTAAAAGTGAAACTCGACAGTTGTGATTTTGTGTGTCCTAATTGTCCGAAGTGATTTTCTTTCACATTTGACATGTCACATATACATACAATCCCAATAAACTTCAGAATCGTCGGAATAAAAAAAGTTATCAGCGTTACCAATTCCGGAAAAAAAGTCGAAGTAGATTTGAAGAAAAAAGTGAAGTACATCGAGAAAGTAGATTTTAAAATGACTTTTTACTTGCTTTTAGAAAAATTTTAACTCAAGATTTTCATCAGTTGACATTACAACATGAAAAAGTAGTGATTCCGTCTGTCTGCAGGTCTGTACCTCAACCTGCAGCCTATAGGAGAAATTGAAATGGTTTTTTTTTTTTTTAGCTTGGTTTCTTCCATACAGCCAATACGAAATAGGTATATCTATTTCGAAAACGGATCTAATGATTTTTATAAAAAAAAATTATGTTTAGACCATACCAATAATGCGGTCTACATTTTGGTCAAAAGAAAAGTTATTAACGGAACTGTCATGAATCTTTTTTTTTGTTATTTTCTACTTTCTCATTTCCGACTCTACTGATTTCGATCAAAATTTGTACATATATCGGAGCTTCTTTGATTTTGAAATAATATTGTATACAAAAAATATTTCCTTAAAAGTAGATTATTAAATATGTACTTAAAATTGTCTAAAGAATAACATTAAAATTACAATAGTTAAATATAATTGAATTTTAAAATAAAAACACGCACGCAAGCGAAATTTTCATAAAATTCGTATACACATGAGTGTGGTGAGTTTCTAAGGTTTTAAAATTACTCATTTGTGTACTTTTATTGTGTTGACATTCATTTTTGATTGGGAATTCAGGTGCTACCCACTACCTAGAGTGAAATAGAGAAAAAGAAGTAGATTTGGGCATTTGTTTAAAATTGAAGTAGGATGAAATAGAGATTTTTTAAATCAAGGATACCGGATGGGAGAGAGATTCCGGATTGCCAAGTAAAAACGACATAAAACTGCCATTTTGGTTTGCTTATACCTTTTTAAATATTTTTGTTTGTCATTCATGATTGTTCTTAATTTCTTACTGTTTTCAGGTGTTTTGGATGTTTTGAATTAACTGCAATACTCCCATTTGAAATTTTAAAACTTGTTTTTCGTTAAATTTTCTCAGCGATGGTAAAACTCCTTTAATAAATGAAATGTGTCGGTCTTCTCGTTCTCCAGAATTAAATAATTGGGACACTTCCGATTCAGCACGATTGGATATTGTGCTTTGAGGAGAGAATGAATAAGAAGGCATTTCAACATAAACTGATTCTGGCTTATCAAGGGGACTATGTTTGGCTTCATTATTTCTGCGAGTACTAATCTCTGGTTTGTCATTAATGCTATCAATATCAGTTTGGTTATGACAATCCGTTTCATTTGCTTTTAATTCTTCCTTTATTGTATTTAATGATCCGGATTTAATTTGAAACTCTGAATGCCTTGACGATTCTTCATCAGTTAAAGTTTCTGTTGTCGATGAGGATTTTCTTTTTTTTTTTGGTTTTATTTTCATTCCTAGTTTCAAGAATAATAATTGCTTATCATAAATATATTTCTTGTGACCCGCTTCGCCCTTCATCGTTTTAATCAAATTTTTTCTCCAGCTGTCTTTTACATTTCTCCATTTCCTTATGACTATGCCACCTGAAATAGAAGAGAAAATATTACATAATTTCGATTGTCAAAACAATTTGATAAATTTAATATATTAATTTATGTTGTTAACATATAGGCCGCACATACACATGTGGTCATTAAAATAGGAACTCTTTTGGATCAAATAAAAAACGCAACAGTTAAGTTACATAAATTTGTATTTGAATGTGTTGGTTATGTTGTCAAAGCAACAACAAAATTTAATAACAGTAATTTTTATATTTCCAACAAAAAAAGTGTTGCCACTTATAAAAAAGGTAAAACATAGTCTTTGAAAGAACACAACGATTTTAGTTTAAAAAATGGCGGTACCTATTTTAATTACATGTATATGTATGTAATTTATTCATATACATATCTACGAAATTATAAATTTCACTGATTATTTTTAAAGGAACAAACGGATGCAATACTTATAAATGTAATACGTAACAGTCTTAAAAAAGAATCACCCTGTATCTACTTACCTACACATCAACATTAAAATAATATACTACTTACGATAGTTATTTCTCTCTGCTTGACTCAAATTTGCATACGCTTCGTTGTAGTCGGAACAAATTTCATCCCAAGCAGCAAGGGTTGGATCTCTATGTTTAAACAATTTTTCACGACGGTCCCAAAGAACAGGTTTCTTTTTGACTAATGGAATAACTTCTTGAATGTTCACTTCTCTGTTGCCCTCACCCTCATACATTGTATATTTTGTATATTACAGGTACTCGTATATAAAAATAGATAAATGTGGATTGTGGATTCGCCTTCATTCAAAGCTAGAGAGTGACTGATAAGGATAACTGATTGACTGAAGCAATGATACTCTTGCGGTTGCCGACCGGTACTGCCGAACGGAATTTATCTCATAAAAGTAGCAGCCAATGCGGTGACTGCCTATTGCCGGTCGGTTGCAATCGACCGCTTTTTGGAGGGATGGTGTGGAGCTGTGTTACTACGTTTATATGGAGAATTGAATCGGAATTGAATCAGGATTAAGCTCCGTGTATACCTGGATCGGATTGAAATAGGATTTCTCGATCCGATCCCACTAAACGAGCTGAATCGAAAATATGCTTGTATACCAGAATCGAGGAATCGAAGAATCGAAGAATCGAGTGTATGTACAAAACCATATTGTCATTTCGATCCCATTTCAATTCGATCTCTCGATCCAGTGCCACCATATACCTGGATCGAAATCTCAATTCGGATTCGATTCGATTCCTCAATCTTCTCTTGTAACCGGGGTATGTATCTATGCATGCATTTTCGTCATCGTCAGTAAAACTTGTTCATATCCGGTTGACTGATGTCATGCATGACAGGGTGCTGTTGTTAGGAAAGAGGAAGGAGAAGCGTCGGTAAGGTAGATAAGTAGGAAAAAGCATTGGCCGCGTTCACTTCGTAGACCGATAGGGTATCTAATGTCGATTTCCTTTTACGAAGAAGGAAAAACGAAAAATAAGTTTTTGTTTTTGTTTTTGTGGACTGTATTGATTAAATCAATTTAAAGTTTTTTTGCGACTTTTAGTCCAAATGCGTTTCGCCCAGGTAATATTTTGCGTCTTAGAAGGGTACGGCAGCATCTAACTGATGAGCCCAACTGTCGCACCTGGGCGAAACGCATTTGGACTAAAGGTCGCAAAAAAACTTTCGATTTCCTTTTACACTAGGGATTTTAGGGATTGCGATCCCTTGTCAAATTTTGACTTTTACCACAGATTTTACGTTCCTTCACACCAAAAAAATCGATTTTTTTTTTGACAGAGATCAAATCCTTCGAATCCGTATTTGGAGAGGGATTTACATGTATACGAAATACCCACACTAAAAAGACAAAATTTGACAAGGGATCGCAATCCCTAAGATCCCTAGTGTAAAAGGAAATCGACATAAGATACTTTAGTATCCGATTCGTTGGCGAACGACCAAAACCGGATAGGTAACATTTACTGTCAAAGTCAAAAAAATTAATTTACTACAATTTGTTACGTCTGCTACATATCGTCACCTGAGTTCTATCTTGTTCAAAGTCCATTTTGGAAAATGTTGGGAAAACGATTTTTTAACTTCAGAAGCAAAATTTTTACTTAAATTTGAAAGGAAGTACTGTGGAGTTTTTTTCTCCATTAAACTCAATAATTTTTGTTTGCAAAATGATTTATAAATCTAGGTTTTATTAAATCCTGAAATAGTTAAAAAATAAAATCAAGTGGGATGTCATTTTGGATATTGAACAACGTTGTATGGGCTGTAAACAAGTTGATTAAATTGGTGGATATTGAACAAAAAAGCTAAATATTGAACAAAATAGAAGCACTTAATAATTAAATCATTGAAACTACGAAATAACTATGAAAATAGAACAAAAAATTCTAACTCATTCTTTGAGTTAAGCACTAGAGTATTATGGGGGATCAGAAAAAATATTGCTGCTGCTCGGTAGGTAATGAAATTCAAATTTGTTAAACATTTTTTTGAATTCACTTTTTACCCTTCTTTTTTCAAATAAATACATTATTTATTTTACATACAATTTTTAATTTAAATTTTGTTATAGTTTTAAACATACTGGCGCAAAATTTTAATTAAATTAGTACGATGCTAAAGCTGTTTTAGTATGATACTAAAATCGTCGAATACCTATGTATATTAGTTTTTAGTATCGTGCTATTTACAAACGCCACACAAGGACTTAGTTCTTTGCACGAACTTTCATTGTTTTAGGTGCAATTTATTAAGAAAATTGCCTTAGCACTATAATAGTTAGAAAATTGTAAGAATTAAGAATGAGTTAGTAAACTACTTTAAAGTTAGCAAATCGTTAAGAATTATCATACTAATACCTTAATAAAAGGCTGTTTAAAATTTTGCGCCACTGAGTTTTATTGTAATTGGTTTCTTATTATTTTTTCATAAAAATCGTTGTTTTAACCTAGTTTCATACTAAAACAGATTTAACATCGTACGAATTCAACTAAAATTATGTGCCATTATAATTTTATTTGTAATGCATTGAAAGAAGATCAGGGGCCTGTTGCTCAGATCATACACATCATACATTTTATACAACATTTTTATACAACATACACATAATTCTGTTTCTCAGATTTCATTGGAAGTGTTGTATGACATTTGTTTTGTTGTGTATGATGTGTATGATTCTGACATTTCATTATTATTTGAGTGTGAGGTTAATATAAATCTCAATTTTCGGTGAAGACTTGTTGGAACTAGTTGAAATTAATATATGTACGTGTCAGATGACGCCTTAAAATAATAGAAGAACCTGTTAATTTCAATCTTAAAGATCCATATTTTATTGAAAAATTTAGATTGCCAAACATTTTTAGTGGAAAAATTGGAAAGATCAATTGTGCGTTCAACTAATTGCAACGAAGCTTTGTCACCTTTGCAAAAAATATTGTTAACCCTTCATTAGCTTGGAAATGGAATCCATTATCATGAAATCGGCATAATGCAAGCCCATAAGACAACCCCAATGAAACTACCTCTCTCTATGTCCTACAGGCTCTACCATGTTTTGTGAATGTCGAGCCAGAGAACTTCAAAAATAAATTTTGTTTCCCCAGCATTGACTGATGAAACTATACAACAGAATTTTGTGCTGTATTAAATGTATGATCATTTATAGGTAAATTTGCTGTATGATGTAAATGACACATTTCTGAATCATACAGCATTCCAATATTTCCAGTGTAATCTTCAGTCACAGTCATACATTAGGTGCGTTTTATTATTCACAAATCTATCTGGATCCGGATCTGGATTAAGTTTTAACATGTATTACAAAAACAATTTGGGATCCTGTTTTCTATCGGGATCTATTTCAAAGATCCAAAAATTAGTTATTACACTGGCGAGTAGATGGCTTCTTATGGTAAGGTAGTGTAAACTACAGTGTAAAGAAAAGAGACAAGAAATAATTTAAAATTTATAAACCCAAAGATAAAAAGAGACGGGCTTATAACACTGCTGTCACTAAGATCCGTATCGTTTTATTTTCAAGGGAAGATCCAGATCCGGATCCAGATAGATTTGTGAATAATAAAACGCACCTATTGTTGTATGACAGTGGATCATACAACAAAATTGAGAAACAGAAATCATACAGCAGAACTGTCAATATCATACAATGTATGATGTGTATGATCTGAGAAACAGGCCCCAGATTGTCGATATTGTATTTGTCTACATTGAAAGTAAACTTTTTACTTGACTCTCTCTCTTTCACTTTGGTTCCGATCTTATCACAAATTTGGAATAAAACTGTCCTTTTTCAGACTCTTTTAAGCTAGGCGCGCAAATTCAATTTTTAGTTTCGATGAAACGGAACCTTCTGCTGGTACTACATTTTCCAATGAAGGTACTAAAATGACTTCTTCAGATAAAGGAGCTATATTAGAATTCTGAATCATAGAATTCTGAAATATCAGATCCTGGATGAGCTGGATTTATCATACTGTAAGCGACAAATATTGTATTCAAAAACTGTCTAAAGATAAAAGGGTTTCTCAAAATACCTTAAAAGCGTTTGAAGATTACGCTCCAACTTTTCGCTTACATCACATTGTGCTTACAGCTTCCAATGTTATATCAGTATTAATTTTGTGTTGTACATTACAGTGCAGTGATATTGAACAAAAATGCGGTTTTCCGTCCGCATAACTTTTTTAATAGGATTTTGTTCAATAACACACAAAACTAAATGGATTAGATATGGATATTGAACAACAAAGAAATACATGGTAGTTTTTTTTAAAGTTAATATAAAATTGTTCAATTTCATATAAAAACAAAAAGCAGTGGTTGATTGAATAAAAAAGACACTCAAAATATTTAATAAAGTGGTTTATTGAACAAAATAGTTCTTCATAACTTAAAAACTAAACGAGATAGAAAAAAATGGAGTACGCCATTCGAAAGAGCAAGAAATGTTTTTTATTTATGAAAAGAGTTTTTTAAAAAAAGAAAATCAACTTTATTCAATGAGAGTGGGACAAAGACTAACTATAAAAGTATCTTAAGAATATCTTAAATAAATCGAGTGTTGAATCTGATGTGTTGGTGGTGGTTGATTTTTGATGCCTTAGAGATTTTTATGACCACTTGATGAATATTGTTTATGGTATCACTCTCGGTCTATGATGCTGAAGTGGATCTTTGTTAATGTTATCTTTGTTTATATTAGATATCGATGTCGACTCCAATGCTGAAGTGGAAAATGATGCTGTGGTATTGTGTATTGTTTCACATGGAGCTGACTCTGCTATGTTTGTATCATAAATTAGGGTTGGATACATAACTCCCCCCTCCTTAGAATTGTTGTTCCACCAGGGACAATTTATTTTCAAACTGCTTTTGTATAGGAGAATTATTATTATTACAAATATTGAGAGTATTATAATACTATGCACAAAATATGATATGCTTGAGTGTTGTTGGAGTTTATACATTTTTTCGTCAATAATACTTATGTTTTCAATGTCTTCTAATTTGGTTTCCTTATATTCTTTAAAGTTAGATATGTTTGCATATAATTCAATATTATCAAGATAGGTGGATTTTTCTTCAATGTTTATTAAGTTAACAAATGTTTGATCATTGACACTTACTTTACAATTTTCAAAATTAATTAATACGTTATTTAATATCTGAATTTTATCTCTTTCATCACACCCAGTTTTTAAATTGACTGCAGCATTTTTTATTAACAATTTTCTCTGTTCCATTTCTATTACATTATTTTTTTCTTTATTGATTATCTTGGTACAATTCTTATAATTTAGGCAATTTTTATAATTTTTCAAATGTATTAATTCTTTTTCTTCAAATAATAATTCTTTATTTTCATACATTAAAATATAGTTATCATCTAAATTTAACATTTCTTGGTTTGCATTAGGCAAGTTTGTTACAAAATATTTATTCATTCTTAGTATAATCTTTGGAATACTGATTACAAAAATAATTTCGTCATTAAATGTAGCGGTGGATAATTTAATATTTTTTAATTTATCAAAATCTATTTCATATCTTTTTATTTCTTCACTGTTTAGCATTGATCCGATCATTAGGTTTAATTTACTTGAAAGAATATTACTCTGTATCTTTTCAACAAAATATTTTATTTTATTTAGTTTTAATCTTATTTCTAATTTTATTAATCTATTTACATAATTTGTACTTTCTTTTTTTGAATTAAGGAGATTAAACTTATGCAATTCTTGAAATTCATGGAAGATTTCGTTTATTCGTTTATGGAATATGTTATTTATTTCAACTTGTTTATTCATGTTTACAATTAATTCGTGATTATTTTCTTTATTTATAATTAACATATCTTCAATATTCTTTCTGTCACTTTCGTCCATAGTACCAAACAAAAACATTAGCACATTTCCCCCTATGTTCATTAAACTTCTTTTTACTCTGTGTTGAATTACACTTTTGATTTCATATCTTATTTCGTTTATTTCTCGATATATTTCTTCCGGAAATTTTATGTCTTTAAGAGTGTTTATATTTGTTACTACTAGATTTAAAACTTCATCTATTCGACTTGTATTTATTCTATGCGCAATATGGATATAGTTTTTTACAACTGAAACTTTATTTAGTTTGATTTTGACAAAACCTTCTTGGTTATTTATATTTTCAATGATAATTTCACTGCTTACTCCCAGAATTATTAAAATCAATATTTTTATGACGGCCATTCTATTTTCTTATATTGCTACAACTTGGAATATTATCCGGATCTAAAGCACTATCTTCTATTCTGCTTGAACTTCCAAAGCTAACTAAAACATCGGAATTTTTATCTGATTCTTCTTCGCTTCTATTTTTAGATTTGTTTATATTTTTATCTGCGATATCGTTTATCAAAGATGTTGTTGTTGGAACAATTGATGTCGTTCTCTTCTTCTTACTCTTATAGAATTTATTTGGTATAATATCGTTTAGATTTTCGTATTTAGTTTTTCTTTCCCTCTGTATGTTTATAGGGTGTTCTTGCTTTGTATTTTTATAAAAGAACCTTGGAGCTCCCTTGTTATATTTCTTATGATGATTTACAATAAAAGCTTTTTCCCTAGTTTCTTCGTATTCTTCCCTATCCTTATTTAGTTCGTTAATTGTCTTTTCTTTCAAAGATTTATATTTTTCGAATAATATTTCTTTATCAACTCTACCTGTATGTATATCAAAAGGTTTTTGCTTAACTGTTGTTAAAAAAGAATTATTGTAATAATAGACTGCTTTGTAAACTAGATTAATTTTATCTAAAATATTTTTTGCTTCTTTTCCATTCAGTAAACACCTATATTTTTCCTCTATTGTAGAATGAGCTCTTTCAATAGGAGAGTTTCCCGTATGTGATCTTGGTTTGGTAAAATGAAATTCTATATTTAGATCCTGTAGTAAAGCCTTAATTAAGTGTTGGTCGAATTCATTATCTGCTACTATCTTCGTGGGTTTATCATGATGAGCTATATATTGCATTAATGCTTCTTTAATGTTTTCTCCTGATGAATCGTTTAATAGAGTTAAAGTTACTCTCTTACTAAATTTGTCAATTGTGGACAAAAATTTAAGACTAGCTAGAATAATAAATAATAATGTCAATGTGTACTATTTGATTAATATCATGGGGAATCTCTGTTACTTTAAACTTTGGTTTGATGGGGTGACGATCATATTTATTTTGTCTACAAACATTGCAACTGTTTATAACTTCTATTATAACTTTTCTCAAATTAGGAAAATATATGTGATTCTTTAATCCAACGTAATTTTCTTCAATTCCAGAGTGACTGGTTTCTAATTCGTGATAAATTTTGATTTGTTCTGTAGCTTCCTTTTCGGTTCGAATTTCTTTTGCTAAATAGCTACATTTATAAAATTTAATTTTTGTTGTATTAAATAGTTTTATTAACTTCTGTTGAAGTAAATTATATAGATGTTCATTCTGGCAATATATTCCTGTTTGTTGTATTTTTAATAACTCTTTAATCCTTTCCTCAAATTCTGAAGATTCAATTATTTTTGGAGATAATATAATAACGGTTCTATTATTGATTAAATTTTGGCTTCTTACTTTTCTACCATTATATTCGTCGTCTACAACAATTTGTTGTTTGAATTGATTAACTGCTTTTTCAACTATAGGGAAATGGTCCAGTAATTCCTCTTCTTTCGAATGCCTTGTGGCTAAATCTGATTCCGTTTCTAAATGATTTATTTCGTTTCTACTTTCTCTACTAAGGTAATCTGCGACTGTTTTTTGTGTACCTTTTAAATAGTCGATGTCAAAGTTATATTCTCCTAGAGACAAAATCCATCTCTGAAGCCTTGGCGAAATATCTTTACCTAAACTTTTTGTCTTAAGCCATTTAAGAGGTTGGTGATCAGATTTTAATATAAACTTCTGTCCATATAAATAAGGTCTTAGGTATTTTGTTGACCATACGATTGCTAATAATTCCTTTTCGGTAGTGGAATAGTTTCGTTCATGATCATTTAAAGTTCGACTTATGAATGTAATTGGGTGTTTGTCCTGGGATAACACGGCTCCAATAGCGAAATTGCTAGCGTCCGTAGTTAAAACAAACGTTTTACTGAAGTTTGGATAAGCTAATACAGGAGGGGATATAATTGATTGTTTTAATTTTTCGAACGATTTAATGTATTCTAAATTTTGAATATCAATTTTGTTACCTTTCTTAAGGAATTTGGTCATAGGACATGCTATGCGTGCATAATCTTTGATAAATTTTCTATAATATCCCGTGAGTCCGAGGAACGATTTAATCTCTGTAACTGTCTTAGGAATTGATATTTTTTGAATAGCGTGTATCTTATCCTCGTTAGGCTTTAAACCGTCTTTAGTGATTATATGTCCTAAAAATTTGGTTTCCCTTTTTAGAAATTCGCATTTATCAATTTGAACTTTCAAGTTATATTTTCTTAAACGATCAAATATTTTATTTAAATTGATCATATGTTCTATTAGAGAAGTACTGAAGACAAGGATGTCATCCATGTAAACTACGCATATTTTATTTATAAGTCCCTCTAAAACTTCGTTCATCATGCATTGAAATGATGCTGGGGCGTTTTTTAACCCAAATGGCATTCTTAAAAATTCGTAGTGACCGTTAGGTACACTAAAAGCTGTTTTCTCGATATCCTTAGAACTAACTAGTATCTGATGAAACCCTTTAGCTAAGTCTAGAACTGAGAAATATTGAGCTCGTCCTAATTTGTCAAGAATGTCATCTATATTAGGAAGCGGATATTTATATTCAATTGTGTTTTCATTAAGCTTGCGGTAATCAATTACCATACGCCATTTATCTTTCCCTGAATTATCTGTTTTCTTTTTTACCATCCATACTGGAGAATTATATGGAGATATTGATTTTCGTATTATATTGTTGAGTAACATTTCATCTATTTGCTTATTTATTTCAATTTCGTGTATCTTAGGATAACGGTAAATTTTAGTAAAGATTGGAGTTTCATTTTTTGTTCGAATTGAGTGAACAGTTTGCGTTGTAGCACTGAGTTCTTGACCATCTTTATAGAATGTATCTCTATTATTTTTTAAAAATGTAATAAGTTCATTCTTTTCTTCATTATTCAAACCATTGTGTAAGAATTGACTCATGTCATTTGAGTTATCTTCTAACGTTAGTATTTCATTATATTCAAAAGGACACTCATTTACGTTGATTGCCTCTACTTTATTTGTTGGCGAAGAAATGAATTTAATTTTGTTTTTATTTATTTCTAAATATCCTTCTTTAAGGTTAATGATACCTCCTATTGAATTAAGTAAATTTGTACCTATAATTCCCTCAAAATTCTTCTGACTAAAATTGGTTAATTTCCAATCCATTGTTGCATTGCAATTAAACTCTATTGGAACATTTGTTGTTATTTCTTCATCGATAAACAAATAAGAATTTACTGTGTTAACTTTAACAGCGTTTTTTAATTTTCTTCTTCTTATATTTTTTAACTTATTTTGATCTAGAAGAGTCATGGTAGATCCGGTATCTACTAAAACTTTCAACTCTTCGTTTTCTACTTTTAGTGTTACGATTGGTAGTGAGGCTGGCTCCCTATTATAAAATTTACCTGTTCTTCTGAGTTTAAATCTTGTTCAGTGATTCTATTAACTTCCATTGGTTGTGCCCTATCATTCTCGAATCTCCTATTCTGACTTTGATTTCTATTCTGATTGTGATTAGAATGATTAAATCCAAATCTAAAATTATTTGGGTTACTATTCCCGAACATTCTTTGCCGATTTTGTCTAATCTGCTCAGATGAAATTCTATTGTCATACCTCGGTCTAAAATTGTTATTTTGATTGTTTTGTCTGAAAGGGTTAACATGATTGTACATATTATTGGAAGGGTTTTTTTGTGGGGCAAAATTTTTATTTGGTTCTTGGACTTTTTTTATCATATTATTTGTTTCAAGAAGGTCGTATGCCTCCATAATAGTTTTTGAATTACTAGCAATAACAATTGCCTTTTGGCTTGGTGACATTGTATTTTTAAATGCTTCTAAAACAATTGTCTCATTACTATTTTGAGTATAGATTATATTCGGTTCTAACTGTGATTTTGTTTGCAGTTCTTGCAATAAGCTATCGATTTTTATATAATTTTTAATTGTATCGTTTTCATTTACAGAATTTATTTCGGTTATAAGTCTTAAATATGATTTTTTGATTCCGAATTTTCTTACCAGTTGCTCTTTAATCTGTGTCCATGGTGCAAGGTGTTGCAAACTGTTAGTTGCTCTAAGTGCATCATCTTGGATTTTCTGGTGGACAACGAATAAAGCTTGTTCAATGTACATCGGCTCCCAAATTCTGCCTAATAGATACTCCATCGACGATATGAAGACTGCTAGGTTGTCTTGTGTTCCTCTGTAGGGGTTCACCATTCTGAGTTCTTTCAGGTAGAATTTTTGCTGTTCCAGGTGTTGGACTTGGTCCGTAGGAACCTGTACTCTTGCTTGCATTGCGGCTAACTCTTCTTGTTGCCGTGCAAGCGCAGCTTGTTGAGTTCTTCGTTCTTCCACATTCATTTTGTGTATATATGTTGTTCTTATTAAACTGAGTTATTTAATTTTATTTTTAAATGTTCTTTTTCAATTTAACACTTTTGTTTAAACACTTTTCACTTCTGTATATTTCAAGTTAGGTGATTAGGTACTCTCTCTACGAGATAGTGCAACATATATTTATTTATGAGTTGCTGTACTTTTTACTAACTGTTTTATGTATACTTTTTGTATTTCTGTTTACCGTATAATAATTTAAATTTACTACCGGGTGAATTTAATTTTCACTAAACAGAATAGGTTCGTATCACTAGATTTCGTCTATCAATCAATTTCCATTTGATATCTTAGCGAAATCCTACCGACTGCGCCAGAAATGTTTTTTATTTATGAAAAGAGTTTTTTAAAAAAAGAAAATCAACTTTATTCAATGAGAGTGGGACAAAGACTAACTATAAAAGTATCTTAAGAATATCTTAAATAAATCGAGTGTTGAATCTGATGTGTTGGTGGTGGTTGATTTTTGATGCCTTAGAGATTTTTATGACCACTTGATGAATATTGTTTATGGTATCACTCTCGGTCTATGATGCTGAAGTGGATCTTTGTTAATGTTATCTTTGTTTATATTAGATATCGATGTCGACTCCAATGCTGAAGTGGAAAATGATGCTGTGGTATTGTGTATTGTTTCACATGGAGCTGACTCTGCTATGTTTGTATCATAAATTAGGGTTGGATACATAACTAGCATGTTCGATTTATAAAAACTGCATTTCTAACTCAATTTCGCCAAAAATGGTCTTTTGAACAAGATAGAACTCAGGCGACGATATGTAGTTAATTCATAAAAAAAATAGAATAATAGAAACCAAACAATTTTGCACATTTATGATCTTATGAAGGTTTGTACAAAAACTGAAAATGTTTCATTTACCATAAGGATGAGAAATTGTAGAATTATACATGATAGATGGGAAGTTTATTTTTGGAGACAAACAATTTTCTTTGGCATAATCAAAGGATTTGGATTATGAACACATGATTTAAAGATATTTTTTAATGCTGAATTTATTGTACAAGGTAGGTTGCGACGAGTTAGTTGCAGCAAGAGACCATTTGCTAATCCGCAAAACAAACAATTAATATTATACATATGTATGTATACTGGATTACAAATCCTATGCATTTTTTTTATTATAATAATTCATTAAATATTTAAGAATTTAATATGGTATAGCCCTTATAAATACATATATACAACTGACAATGTCTATTAAGTTTTTAGTTCAAATTTTTGATAATTTAATCCTGCTGAAAGGTAAATTGAAAAGGGCAGATTTTTTAACCACAAATTATCTCACGCCAATGAGGTTTCTTTTTTTTTTGTGATTTTAATTAGCGGTGAGCTTTAAGCCGACAGAGTTAAGCTACGATTTCTTTTAGTGCTTGTTCGCATTTGGTGAGCAGATGCTGTCGTTTCAAGGTACGGACATATAAAACTCAGTTCTAAATCATATGTCCATATAATCCCATAACAATTCATGTTTAAGAGTTAGATCATTTCATATTTCTATGAAAACCCTAAAAGAATTTGAGTTTAATACTTCCTATATCAAGAAACAATCTGAAGTTCATAGAATAAAAGCTTTGCAGTTTAGTACTAGTTTAGTACTAGACGTAACAAATGTTAAGAAGTTACAGTTCGGTCAACCCTGTATTCGGCACAAAAGAAAATAGATCAGCTGAAATGTCAGCTGTTCTTCAAAATTCCCCTTGGATAGTTAAGTATACCAAAAATTTTTGGATAGCTTTCTGCTTGACATCAGCTGTTTCGTTAATCAGTTGTTTTTTCCTATGGGATTACAACAACACCAACAAATCCGGATACCTTTGGATCAGGGATGGAAAATGAAATTTATCAATTGTACTGAAATCTGGAATAAAATTGTACTGAAATGATGTCAATTGTACCGAAAACGAATTTTGTATGAAAAAAAAAATTAATAATTCAACTGTTAAAAAGTTTTCCAAAGTATTATATTTAGAAAAAATCAAAGCAGAAATGATCAGCTTGTCTTCTTATAAAAAATATAAATAAATATAAAAAATAGCTCCACAGAAAAAAAATATTGGCGCAAAAGCTACTTTAAAGGTAGCAAATTGTTAGTAGTATCATACTAATATCTTAATTATAGGCTGTTTAAAATTTTGCGCCACTATCTTCATTTTAAAAGTGCATAACTATTGTATCATATTGTACTGTAGTGACGAAACTAAATCTTTTACTTGTGCATTTTTGCGGCACCAGCTTATACAAAAAATTGAAATATAAAACTAAAATTCACAAATTCAATATCTTAAAAATGCACAGCCGAAAAACCGCGGATGTGACACAAGTTTACAGTTTAGTGTTTAGTAAACAAAACGATGCTGATCAAGAAGTGAAAAGAAAACTGTAATTAAGAGTTATATGGACTTACAGCTGAGAGTTATTGTTCTAGTATGAAAATGAATGCATTTAGGCCAGAATGATGTACATATTCAATTCAACTTTCAATTTTATGTGCTTTTGTTTATTTTTTTTTGTGAAATACATAAAATTGGAAATTTTGAAATTGTACTGAATTGAGACAAATTGTACTTTTGTACTTGTACAAACTCAATTGTATCGAATTCGGTACAATTGTACCGAATTTTCCATCCCTGCTTTGGATACGTACCCGAACGCGACCATTGCGTTTTGTGTAGCACGGTTAGTGGTACCACTTTACTTCAATTGAAGTAGATCTACTTCTTTTTTTTTTCAAAATATTTTAAAATCTATTTAAATCCTATTTCGCACCATCAACAAAATACTGAAATCTACTTCCTTTTAAAAATCTCTGTTTCAATCTACTTCAATTTCACAAAAAAAGAGCTGACACAAATGAGTAATTTTACAAAGCAAAGAATTGAAATAATTTAGTCAAAGGTTTGTTTAAGCTAAAAATAAAATATGCAAATAAAATTTTAAAAAATGTTAGGAGTTTTATTAAAAAATTAATTCTTTATATACGAAATTTCAACAAAAAAAAAAATGAAATGACTATTTTGAGTAGTACTTTTAAATAAAGAAAAAAAAAATTCTATACAATATTATTTCAAAATCAAAGAAGTCCCTGCATACAAATTTTGATCGAAATCGATAGAGTTGAAAATGAGAAAGTTGAAAATAAAAACAGTTCTATGGCAGTTAATAACATATTTTTTGATCAAATCGAAGACCATTGTCGGCCCAGCGCTTCGATGACAGTTTCGAGCCGCCAAAAATTCACTCGATCAAACTATCAATAAAAAATCTAATTTGTTTCAATCTTACCCTAGATACATATATTTTGCTTTTCGAATTTAATATTCGTATGATAAATTCCCCCATTTGTAAGTATGGACCAAATAAAAATCCTAAATAATAAAAAAAACTTAATGTCATTTAATTTGAACTAACTTTACAATTTGGTAACTTTACAACTAATTGAAACAATTTTTTTGTCGTTGGAACCGATTTCGAATGGTAGGCTCGTGTTAACCTGATTCAATTTTTTCGCTAGTTGTTATAATTTTTTCGTTTTTTTTGTTTAACTTTAAAAATGATTATATTTTGGAGGTGTAATTCATCTCTTAAGTTTTGTTTTATTTGTTTCGGACCCTATTCGTTTTGACATTCCGGAAAGAATCTTTACAAATAATTCGGGATCTTCTAAAATTTACACCATTTGCCTAACAGAATGTACCTATATAATCCTCTGCTTTTACTACGTCCAATCTCTGAACTTTGATAAAATTTCTAGATAGCAAAAAAAAAAAAAAAAAAAAAAATAAAATAAAAATGCATACAACAAATAAACGAACCACGTCTAAACATCCAAATTCAATGGAGTTGAGGACATCGCCTCTACGGAGAGGTACTAATCGAAAACAAAAATTTTCAAATTAGACAACTTTTCATCAAAACCATATGTAGGCATTTAGCAATAAGGGGAGGTTCGAGAATCTATGTATGTATGTTTTTAATTATTCTCTGAGCCATTTGAAAAATAAAACTATTTACTATATCCTTACTATTCGGCCTAAGCAATGAAAACAAAATTAACTTTCGTTTCAACAGAGTGAGAATTTTCACGTTTTTAGAGTGTCGAAGAAAGCTTTATTATTGCCAGAAGAACTAAATGGACACAAAATTTTTAATTTTTTTAAATTTTTTGCTTATCTCCTTCTGCGTAAAATGGGGAGTTCGAACTTGTTATAATATGTGATTATTTGTCGTCGGGGGGAGTCTATAGTCTAATTAATTCATTTCTTTTCATTTTCAGGAAGATGTTGTTGAGGTCTTCTTCTGGTTTTCATCTGTGGATAGCTCTTAAAAATTTAATTAAGGGTTTATTAAACCGCAACCTCTTATAAGGCTCAGTTTCGAAGAAGCCACCCAAAGACATTCAAAACGGAGGATTTTTTTTAGCAAAATCCTTAGTATTTCTGTGCCTTTATTCTGCTTGATTTTAACATCAATGTAAAATAAATTTAAATTTGGTGGTGCAACAGCTCGAAGTGAAACAGAACGTGGTGACTTACAACTCTCAACCATTCCTTTTTGCGTGTTTTGCGTGGGATCTACAATTTTCTGCCAATTCCGAACGGCTAATGACCAGCACTTTCCATGACAAGAGATATACTCTTAGAGGATTTGTTAATTCCTCGCAAGAAGCAGTACACCCCTTGAAAAACTTTTTTGCAGTAGCAGAGAATCGAACTCGAAACCTTCCGCAAGATACATAGTCCAACGCCCTAACCATTATGCCAAGGGGTACCTACAACATCAATGTAAAGGTCAATTAATTCAGTATTGAAAACTTTATCCGCGTACGAGCCCCGGTTGCGGAAATATCGCCATCCAAAGACTAGGTGTGGTCAGCTATGCAGATTTAAATTCAGTTTGGATGGAAATATTTTCAAAACCAGACCTCACAGAAGGTTTTGGTTCTCAATAATGGAAAGCTCTTCAATAGAAGTAATGAATTCTGAAAATTGCAAAGCTTGTTTGAGGAAATATTCCACCAGAACCACATGAACGGTTGAGTCGAAATTCAGTCAAATGAATTTGATTACAAATATTTTAAGACCAGACTTCACAGAAGTTTCTGGTTTGCACCTATGGACAGTTCTGGATTTCAACGCTGAATAGAGAATTGTAGAGCTTTCCATTGATGTAAAAATCAAGCCAATGATGGGGAAAAATTTGCGAGGATTTTGCAAAACAAAAATAAGCTCTGTAAGAGGTTGCGATTCAAGTAATGCATTAAATAAACTCCTCGTCGACAGAATTGTTTGCCAAGAACTACCCACTTTTTTTCAATTTGCCTTTGCCAAGAAAAATTATAGTACTTTCATGTAGACGAACGATTGGGGCGACATCTTAAGCAAAGCGATAGTACTTGTTGGATTTGTCTCTGCTAAGTTTAATAATAAAATATTCTTTTTTACTAACTACTTGTTTTGTATCTTATCGTACTCTCTACTGTAAAATCGTGCGCTAATTTCAGCGCCACCACCAGGATAGCGTTGTGGTATCACAAAATCACGATGATAATATATACAAAGTTTATACCTAAGCCACTAAGCCCGCAATAAACCCTTACAAATAGCAACCTTATAATGGCCGCTCTCATAAATTTAGTATACATTCATAATTATAACTTTATATAAATTTGTTAAGAAAAAAATCAATCATCAATTCAAATCCCTGCCAGATATTCTATTTTCCTTTTAGTAAAAAAACTATTATTTTTGTCATAAGTTTGATTTATTTATGTATAAATTTAATGATATTACATTGTCCATATTTAATAAAAATATTTGTTTCTTATTACCTTTCTTTACACATTGTACAGTTCCAAATGAACTCGCTTCCAATGCTTTATAACATTCCTTAAATGAATTAAATATTTCCCAGAAAATATGAAAACATGGAAAATGAATGGAAATATAATTTATATATAGATTTATGTATTTTTTTTAGAGCAAAAATTATAAAACAAACAATACAAAAAAACACTTGCACATTATTTTTTTTAATAATATTTTTTTGTTTTCAATTATATATTTTACATCTATTAAATACTTAAAATTTAATTTTTTTTTGTTATATTTTTATTAGATTTTGTTTTAAACGGATAGTTGATGAAACTACGGAATAGTAAGTGTATAATATAGATTTGTTATCTATTGTGTTTTTATTTCTTTTTTTTATTAATTTATTTCATCTAAATTACATAATATAATGTCTCATCATAAGCAAAATCAAGAGAGAACAAAGAGTAAAATATTTAAAATGTTATTTTGCAAATAATTATTCTTTTTTTACATGTAATATATGAGGAGAAGGTAAGATAAAAACATGGTACAATGAGTCTAGCCATAATCATTTGTGGAAGGAGGGGAGTGGAGGTTTTGTTGTTACAATAATACAAATTATAAAATACATTTACATGCTATATTCGCATAACGTCAAGATATGAATACAATTCTCTTTGACATATGTTTTTGTTCTATATCCGTTTAATTTAAACAAATATTTGCATAATTCATTTATTTTAATTTTAAGCTAATAGCAATTTATATATATGTATTAAATAATAATGACTATATTCTAACCTAAAACAAAACTATTTACACCATTACACATCTGGTCTGAATCATTTCTACACTATTGCTAAAAATAAAATTTTTTTCCACGCTGGACTCTTCTTAATGCTATTCTGTTTTTTTTTTACAATTTATAATTTTATTGCGGGTTTGTTGTTTTGCTGTAAATAATAGAAAATCTGTCGACTGTTTTATTGTCACAATTGGATTTATGGAAAAAGGAAGAGACTTTAACATTAAATTGACATGTTAAAAATGGTATAACCTTCATATTGCACAACACTGATTGCTTATGGAAAGGGTCTAGCTCTTCTTCTTAGAGCTTGTCTCTTTCACACCACAATCATCGACTTTTTTATTACCCTTAGCTATTGCGAGAAGCGTAACTAACTTCTTGTGCGAATCGCCGACAATCCAACCGTGCTGCTGATAGTTTTCACTTTCGTCGATATGGTGTTCGTCGTCATGTGGAGACTCTATTCGACCAAATTCTTCGTCACTTGAGGACGACCAATAGTAGAGCATTTCTGACGCAATCCTTTTTCGTCTGGCTTGTGGTCTATTTTGCGAACTATCTGCGGGCGACGGTTGTATTGCTTTTGTTTTTGAAGAATTTCGGGCGTCTGATTTTTCAGTTTTTGATTTTCCAGAAACTTTCTTAGCACAGTTTGATGATGATCCAGCATCATTCTCTAATTTGCCCGAAATTGTTTTGCGGCGATTACGAATTGGCCCGGCCGTTTTTGTCCTTCGATTGAGTTCAGCTTCGAAATCGCTCTCAGAGTCATCAGCGGCAATTTTAGAAATTATATTTTTTTGTGTTGGTTTTTTAAAGGGTGAACTATTATTTTTTGTAGATTCAATGGAACTTTTTCCAGTTGACGTTGGTTTTGTTTCCTTCTGTGCTCTGGCAGTTACTTTCGGCGTAGCAGTTGGGGAGGTCGCAACTGCAGATTTTTTCTTTCCCTTTGGTGTTTTAGTATTTTTCGTTGCGTTTGCAACCTTAGCTGCCTTAGAAGTTTCAGGGGCATTATTTATTAGGCTTTTTTGTGGAGAAGCAGGAGCACTCTCGGATTTGTCATCTTCAGATTGAGTAACTGATTGCTCGTCGACATATTTCTTATTGTTCTTAATTGTAGCTGGTGTTGAATTAGATTTCTTTGTGCTGGTAGAGGTGGTTTTTCTTTTTTTCTTGGTTTTTTGTTCCTTTTCTTCAATCAGAGCTATAATGTCTTTTGTTGAAAGGAATTCTTCAAATTCATCAGAACTCCATATTTCAACTAGTTTTTTCGGTCGATTTACTGCACATCTTCTTTGTGACTTTCTCTGCCCTTCGCCGATTAACTCTGCTATTTCTGCTGGTGACATTCCGAGTTCTGCATGAAGTTGAGACATTTCTTTCGAAGTCTGTTGTTCATTTTTCTTAATCGCCCGTTTATTTGGTTTATTAGTTGTTGTTTTGGGCTTTGCGGCTTTGGCGATGACAGTTGCTTTCCTTTTGGTCGATTGACTCTCCCTTTTTCTCGATGAATTGGGAGTATTTTCCGGTCTTTCTTCTTTAGCATTTTGCCGGTTCTCATTCACACCTCGCAGCGTGTCAAACAATCTATCGAGCTCTTGTTTTGGAATCTGCTTCGGTGGTTCGGGAGTGGGTAATACAGGCTTTTCGATGGAAAGTTTTGGTTTTGTTTTAGCATTCTTGAAAATGCGTCCCATAATAAGTGATTTGTTTTCAAATGTTTTCGCTGTAAATGCACTTGAATTGCTACTTTCGTCAGATTCCACGTGAGTTTCCTTGTTGTCATCGTTATCATTATCATTATCGTTGTCATCGTCACCGCCACTCATTGAACCATAAACAAAGTCATCTCGATCCGAGTAGGTAACAGTCGATGTTGTGTTTTCATCATTGATAGCAGGTGTTTCTGGTTTTTGGAATTTGATTGCTTCTTTTTCTTCCATTCCAATATTTTTAAATGGTCTTTCAGGTATGATGATGGCCTTTTTAGGACCTGCTTCATTGTCCTCTGCTATCTTAAATGGAGATTGAATAGCTTTTGAAATTGGTGTATTTTCAGAATCATCAAATTCGTAAATGTCTTTGGGAATAATACTTTCCGGTTTTTTGGGAGAACTTAATACAATTGGCATGCAGCTTTCGGTATCATGAACAGATATTACAATCGAGCATTCTTTTATTAAGGAATTGTCTCTCTTCTTATTTGGTGAAGCTTGATTTTGTTTTGGTTGACTCTGCAATATGATGGGGAAATTACCAGGAGTATCATTATTTGAGGGTTTTTGTTTGCCTTTAGACTTTTGGTCATTGTGTATTTGAAGCGAAGGTGTAAATGTAGTATGAGGTGTTTCATTTCCAAGTGCTATATCAGCCAAAGTTGTTAGCTTGCATCCTGGCCGTGGACTGCGTTCTAATGCGTGTTCCATGTCCAATCCTATTGTGGGGATAGATACTTTCAAATTATCATAGCCCTTCATGGCAGCTTTAGTTTTAAGTCGACAAGTTGTTGTAGTAATTGTAGAACTTTGAGATGATGCCGAATGAAGTGGTGAAATGAAATTTCTAAAAAAAAAACAAAAAATATATTTAAGAAATATTGTTTGTTAAAGATTGTATGTCTATTAAGAATTAATTAATAATTGGAATGGTAAATAGTGTATATATAAAGAAAGTAAAAGAGGAGAGGAGAAAAGGGTCGACGAAAGTCAAAATAGGTAATTCTAATAGCAGGCGCAATAGTACCTTGTGTGGCACGCTTCGCGGGTTTTCAGGATTTTGACTCCTTTTTTCGGAGACACACTCGCCCACGCCTAGGGTATGTAAAGTCGCCAGGCAGGCGCCTGTGGTAACAGTTTTCTTAATAAAAACCTATGCCTAAAAAGGTTTTTTTTTCGATGAAACCCCATAAAACATGTCTCCCCCACCTTTAATTATCTTATTCTACCTAATAAAATAGTTTGCAAGAAGTGAACATTTTTTTTGGAGCGATTTTTGTCTGGAGCCCCTATTCTAAGTAATTACCGTCAAAATATTTGTATTGTATTTGTATTGTATTTGTATTGTATTTGTATTGTATTTGTATTGTATTTGTATTGTATTTGTATTGTATTTGTATTGTATTTGTATTGTATTTGTATTGTATTTGTATTGTATTTGTATTGTATTTGTATTGTATTTGTATTGTATTTGTATTGTATTTGTATTGTATTTGTATTGTATTTGTATTGTATTTGTATTGTATTTGTATTGTATTTGTATTGTATTTGTATTGTATTTGTATTGTATTTGTATTGTATTTGTATTGTATTTGTATTGTATTTGTATTGTATTTGTATTGTATTTGTATTGTATTTGTATTGTATTTGTATTGTATTTGTATTGTATTTGTATTGTATTTGTATTGTATTTGTATTGTATTTGTATTGTATTTGTATTGTATTTGTATTGTATTTGTATTGTATTTGTATTGTATTTGTATTGTATTTGTATTGTATTTGTATTGTATTTGTATTGTATTTGTATTGTATTTGTATTGTATTTGTATTGTATTTGTATTGTATTTGTATTGTATTTGTATTGTATTTGTATTGTATTTGTATTGTATTTGTATTGTATTTGTATTGTATTTGTATTGTATTTGTATTGTATTTGTATTGTATTTGTATTGTATTTGTATTGTATTTGTATTGTATTTGTATTGTATTTGTATTGTATTTGTATTGTATTTGTATTGTATTTGTATTGTATTTGTATTGTATTTGTATTGTATTTGTATTGTATTTGTATTGTATTTGTATTGTATTTGTATTGTATTTGTATTGTATTTGTATTGTATTTGTATTGTATTTGTATTGTATTTGTATTGCATTTGTATTGTATTTGTATTGTATTTGTATTGTATTTGTATTGTATTTGTATTGTATTTGTATTGTATTTGTATTGTATGTGAACAACTAATTTAAATCTGCTTTTTTCAGCCAACAAAGGACTTCCAGAAATTTGCTTGATACATTTGAAAATACCTTTTTACCTTTTCGATATTATAAAACGTATTTTGCCGTTTTTCGTTTATAAAACGATTAAAAAACTACAATTCCTAGTTATAATACTATTTTTAATAAAAAAAAAAACCAGTCTTTCGAATGTTTGATCTCTAAAAAGATGAGAAACTTGACTCTAACTTAAAAAAAATACATCCTTCCTACTTAACACAACAGAATAGTAGAAATAAAAGCTCAATAACTAATAAATTCAAGGGCGTTTCAAAATCGTACTCACTGTTTTTGACCGCCTGCAGCTGAACTCTCCATCCCGTGAATATGTGCTCCAATTTGTGACGGCTGATTAACAAAGGTTCTTGCTGTCAAGGGAGCAGGTGTTATTAAATTTGGCGAGACAATAGAAGCCATCTGCAGAATCGAACTCTCTCGTGGTAAATTACTTCTTTGTGTACCGCCTCCTCCCACATCGTTTGTCAAAAAAGCTTGATCCTTTGCTCCAGATAGAACATGCATCTGTGCGTAATTTACTGGTAAGACCGGAGGTGGCTGAGCACAAGCTGGATTCGAATCCGATGAAATATCACTAAATTGGTTAATATCAAGTCTCGGGTAGCTTCCAGCCTCCCGCTTTCCGTTAGTCTCTGAAACCGATTGCTTCATATAGGAAAATCTCTCATTTGGAGATTTTGGTGTGACGGGTTTGACTTGTAAATCATACGCATACGTTGTGGGTGGTACAATAGGATAATTCCTCTCTACCAGAGGTGTTTCAGAGCCTTTCAAGATATTACAACATTCATAAAATAGACGTTCATCTGGATTAAGTGTGAGCCTTGATGATGTTTTCGTTGAGTAGCGTTCATAGTTTTGCTCTGGTGATGAAATTGGCTCGATCCCCGATTGATTAAGAATACTATTTGGAGGAATAAATGGAACTTTTGGTTGATGAAGCTTTTGCACTTTTTCAACTGCTGTCTTTTCTTGAATTTCTGTTACTTTTAATGGAGCATTATTCTCCTCCAATCTTATACTTTGAATGACATTAAAATATTGTTTAGGGCTGTCAGCAACTTCAGTTGTTAAAGATGGAGGTGTAGTTGCTGGTTTAGCAGCAGAACTCACTTCTTTCGATTGTGTTTGTTGTGTTTCCGCTTTTTCTTCTTCCTGTTTTCTAGTAGCATTTAAATACTCTTGTTCTGATACTTTTGAGACGTGTGCAATTGTCAATTGATGTTTATTCAAAGCAACAGCTTTGGCAAATTTCTTATTACACAAAAGGCAGTCGAAGGTTTCCATTGAATCCATCATATTGACATTGGTCTTTTTGGGCTTCCGCGTCAGTAGAACACTTCTTCGTCGCCGTCTTCGTCTACCTCCCTTACTTCGAGTAGTATCTTGCGAGAAAGTAGTATAAACGCTCATATCGTCGTCCACATCCATATCTATAAGGTCTGTGTTTGTTGCATCCATTGTGTCCATGTTCGAACGATCCTCGTTAAAATTTGGTGCACTTCGAACACTCATCGAAGTTGATGGGCGTCCAAATGTATCGTCTTGGTCTAGGAACGAACTTGCTAGTTCAAAACCATCATTTGCAAGATTAAAATCCTTATCTTCAGCTGACATTATTTTGTCATTTACTCTTTTCGCTATTGCGGTCAGATAGTTATCATCTTCATCGTCATCGAATGCCAGAGAATTACGACGACTACCGCCACTGGATCGCTTGCTCGGCGTGGAACGAGAATTAGCTCTGCTGGTATAAGTTGGTGGAGTAGCATCAGCAAATGATTTCCTTCTCGTTCGTAGTGTCGCCAAACGGGATGTTGTTTCGGGTGGCACATTCACCTGATCACCTTCCTCAGTGTGAATATTTTTATTCAATCGAGGATCTCGACTTGATATATTCGATTTGCGATCTGCACTCTGCTGTGGGTTCTCTTTGTTTGAAGCAACAACATCCAATGACGCGGCCAAAATACTCGGCCGCAATATGGATGATGATGTTTTAACATTGCTAAAACTTCCAAATGGGGAAACGTCTTTGCTAACCGCAGTTGTCACTCCTGCCGGAATTGCTTGTGTTGCTGTTGGCGAAAACAAGCCAATTATAGAATGAGAATCTTCTGAAATGCGCGCTGCTGCTAATCCTGTTACATTAATGTTCCCATTGTCTACAACATCTTTGCTAAAAGTAAATGATTCTAGTCCGGTCCGCAGCTGATTGATGTTCTCGATTTCGATTTTTTTATCACGTTTTTTCATTTGCTTTTTCTTGTTCTTTTTGTCTTTATGGCCCATGGATAATGTTTCACTGGTTGGTGACTTATCATTAAGAGGCGATACTTGATTTGTATTCTGTTGTTTTGAGCCTCGATTTGACCAACTGTCTACTGAGTTCGACCGATAACTGCCAAAATCAATTGGCAGTGGCTTTATTTTAAGGTCATCCTTGCATATCAACTTAAGTTGGTTGCTTGACTTTGCAGGTTCGGTTTGATTTTTTAATTTCATTTCAACCTTCTGCAAATCTTTAGGATCCTTAAACAGTTCTGAATCGTCTTTTTGAACACCCGAAGTGTTTTCTTTTTCCTTTGCCAATTCAGTTTTCGGTTTAGATTCTAAATCCTCTTTTTGAAGAGTTGAAGACTTTTCCTTTGCCGATTCGGCCTTCTGTTTCTTTGATTCTTTTACCGAATTATTAACTACTTTGGGTTCTAGTTCGGCGCTCAAATCTTTTTTATTTTCTAGAACGTTTTTTCGCTTAGTTGTGGGCATGAGACGCATTCCAGTTAGAAGCAAATCTTCACTTTTTTCATAGGCTAATTCTTCCAGCCGTTTCAAATCATCTATTCGAGACTTATCTGTTTCTTTGAAACTCTCCATTAATTGATCGGCAACAATTGAAGCGAGTTCGTTCTTTCTTCGCCTTCTAGGTTTCTTACCGGAATCTTGTTTTTTCGTTGTTGGTTCACTTTCTGTGCTATTTTTCACTGCCACCACTTCCTTTTCCTCTGCCAAGTCAATTTTGTCTTCCTTTTGTGGGCTTGGATTTGGAATATGTTCAGACTGCATCGTCTCGACGACTTCGTTGATAATTTTTGGCTGTTCTTCTGGCTGTTTAGGAGTTTCTATAATAGTTTCCGATGGAGTTGACTCCTCGCGTTCTTGTTGTTTCTTTGTAGGAAGATCGGTACATTCATTTTCTAGCTCATCGTCGCTCAAAAAACTTGCAGCTATCTCTTCTACTTCTTTTAGAGCTAAAGTTATAGGAGCAGAGTTGTTCGGTGTAGCTGGTTTCTGTACTTCACTCAGTTCGGTAATTTTGTTTCTTCTACTTCGTCGAGTTGGGAACGATTTTTGAGACTCAGGCGATGATCCATTTTTATATTCATTTTTACCCAAAGGCTCTCCTTGGTTACTTGTCAAGATGGAGCTTGGAGAAAGAGAGCCTTTTTTCGAAGTTGTTACTTGGATAGGTTTTTTGTTTGTCTTTGTTTTCTTGGTTTCCTTTGGATCGACTTTAGATATTTTTTGCTCAGGTTCCGGATTGGTAACCTCCAATATTGATGAAGCTATTATCACAGGTGATTGGTCGGGAGTCACTTCATCAGATGGTAAAATAGTTTTTGTAGGTTGAGTACTATTAGGTTGTTCTATAATGGCGGTAGTTTGTTTTGGAATATTTGTGCTTACTTCTGCCGGGAAACAAATCTTGGGCTCAGGCGTTGCAGCATTTTCTTTGCATGTTGCCTTGTTTTTCGACTCAACAGGCAATGATAAAATTGATTCTTTAATCAGACTCGTATTTTCAGTCGGTAAGGGATTGCAAGTAGGTTTTATTTTTTCATCTGCCACTGGGGTAGTTATTTTTTTTGAGACTTTTTTAGACGTTGGAGCATCGATTGGCACATTTACTAATGTTGGAATGATATTTACAATAGGATCTTGTTTTTTACTATTTGATGTTCTTTTTCTAGTTGTGCTCGTTGTCGGTTTGTTGGTGATCTCCTTGGGAAAAATAATCGGTGGGTTTTGTAAAGGAATTTGTGCTACTTTTGGGGGAAGAGATTCACACATAATTGGTATAATTTGAGTTTGTGGTAGAATAGGCAGTTGGTAAGGAACTGGAGGCATAAGAACAGCATTTGGTTTGACCGAAATCTGTGGAAAATGCACAGGAAGTGGTGTTACTTTTGGGGTGATTTGTTTTGCCTTTGGTGATGCACGTTTAGGCTTCTTCGACAAATCTAATGGCACTTCTAGTTCGAATGGCAAATTGTTGTAAGCGTTACCACAACGTAAGGAATTCATGTCGTACAAGAAGTCGTTAGGTGCACCAGCTATTGTTTGACGACGTTTTGTGATCATACCCCTTGGTGCAGGCACTTGGTTCTGCAACGGCATAAATTTGGGTATCGATAATTGTTGTGGTGGCTTGACACTTGGTACTCGAATGGTATCGGCGTTAATAACACACTGCTGCAAGAGAGGTTGTTTCGTATGTTTTTTAGGAACAATTTCATTTAATAAGACAGGAGCTGGTGTAACAATTTCAATTGTAACTGGGGATGGAGGAATTCTACTGCCTGGAATTGTTTTGAAATTTGTATATGGAGGTGGGACGTCTTGTGGCTTCCTTAAATCAGTATTAAAAGAAGTCAAAAGCTGAGTGTTACCAAATACAGTACCGGTAGATGGAAGTCCTGACAAAGATACTTTCTGGTTTAAGGGAAGTTCTTTTTTTCGAGGGGGTTCGCTTTGAGAATGCACGGAGTTTGTAGGTTGGTCTTCAAAGGGTGGTTTAAATGGCTGCAATGAATTTTCTTTCAGTAATGTATCACCTAACGGAGGTTCCTTTAAGGTATTTTTTAGCTGCAATTCTTTAGCTACATTCTTCAAAGGGGATTCTTTCAATAATGACTCCATTAAGTAAGGTTCCTTTAAGTTTGGATCTTTGTATAGTGGATTCACCAATGGTGGTTTCATTAATACACTTTCTTTCAGTTTTGGATCTATTAACGATGGGATTTCAACCGAGGTTTCTTTTAATAAAAACAATGCTTCTTTATTCAAAGCAGGCTTCTCTGGTAAAAGTTTTGACATCTTGGACGCTGTTGGTATATCTGATAAAGGTTGCTTCAACAATGTACCAATTAATTGTGGTTCAATTTCTAGAGACTCTTTATTGTGTTCCATTTGTAATTGGGATTGTTTTGTTGATGATCGCTTTATCAAAGTCTGTTTAGTCGGGCTATCTATCTGCAATGGTAATTCAAGGTCTCTAAAAGACAGTTTTTCTGGAGTTAATACGTCCACGTTATCTCCAGAAGATTGATCACATTTTACAATTTTACGCGTAAGTGCCTTTCGTTTTGTTGGTTTAGTGTCTTTAATCTCGGGACTTGGGAGCACTATGTTAGCTTTTGCATTATTTTGAGTCTTCACTTTATCAGCACCTTGGGTTTCTTTACATTCTAAAAATGGTTTTCCCAATTTTTCTTGAATTTTTCCAGTCAGCATTGCAATGCAATCGTTGATTTTTTTACTTCTTCGTTTTGTTGTTGGGCTAACTTGATTATGAAAAAAACCTGGATTAAGTCTATGCAAATCTTCTGTACTTGCAGAAAGATCGCTTTGTTGTTCATGAAGGTTTTCAGTTGAACCCTCAGATCTTAAGCTTAGGCTTAAATCTTCATTTAAAATTGAATCATTCAACTTCTTAGGCTCACAATTGGTCTCAATAGTGATGGTTGGTATTTCACATTTAGCTTCACTTGAAGATGAATCGGGTTTTTCAATCTTGTTATCGAAGTTTTCTTTTTCTTCAGTGGTGCAACTAACGTTCACCAATGTTTTGTCTTGGCTGGAATTGCTGGTAATGTCTTGTTTATTAACAACTTCGTGTTCCTTATCGAAAGTTAGTTTTCGAACTGCTGATACTTTTGATGGCTTTTTCTCCTCATCTGTGGGTTTAACTTTATCATTTTTTGTTGCAGTGTTGTTATCGCTTTTGTCACCAAGAAGACGTTTTTTGATCTTTTTGACAAAACGCTTTGTTGTTGTACCAATTTTTCTAACAATCCCGCCCCTTCCCGTTTCAGTCTTTTTATTTGCCTTCTTGTTTTGAGAATGAACATTTTTGTTGGCAATTACACGACTTTTGACTCGTGCTGATTTCCGTTTGGTTTCTAATATTTTTTTATTACGTGAAATTTTGTCTTTTTCAGAAATGGCACGTAATTTATGATTGCGAAGTATTTTCTTGGAGATAGCAGATAGTGTTGTATTTGATGTCTTGCAATTGTTGGTAGAATTTTGTTGAATTTTCCTGCCACTGGCAGTTGTTTTAAATTTTCTTGATCTGGGCTTTGTGGCATTTGGTATAATTTCTCGACAAACACGCTTTGGAGGAAGATTCTCAAGCATTTTTCTTATAGAATCAGCTGCGAAAAAAAAGTAAAAAAGAATAATACATTAATTGAAATGAAAAAGAAATGTATAAAGATATTATAAAGTTTTCGTAATGTTAATTATTATATAATATTAATGATATGCAAACTAGAAAAGTATAAGTCATCTTACAAGAGGTTCCCTTTTTTAATCAGAAGAAAAATGCTACATTTGTGTTTATCATGGCTTTTAATAATAATTTGAATTCAGTTTCAACCAAATATTCGAGCAGAAATTAAACCCAGAACCGATTTCAGATTCAACTGTAAAACGACCGTTACACGGAGCTGGTGGGTTATTCCGTAACTTTCAAAACGATAATCGTCAAAACGATTATCATTAACGTTATCGTCAATAATTTGCTTCACGTAACTTTATTACTATCGTCTCGTCAATCGTTTTCGGTATAAGATCGTTCAGTTAATTTCAGATACTCTTATACTGTGACTGAAATGTCAAAATGAAATCCATTAAAGACAATGCTTGTTCGATAACTTGAAAATGTAACCAAGTTTCTCAATCTTAGTTTTTTTCAATGGGAAATTGTGAAAGTTTGCAAGAAATTTCTATTTTGGATAATGTGCTTTGTGCAAAAGCGAGTCCAAAATCGTTGCCTATCAACCATTGGTACCGCCACCCAAAGTCTCAATAGTTACAGCAAATCTTAATATTGATGGTTATATGTAGAACGACAACCATCCGGCAAGTTTATTGTTTGAAGTATCATTAAAAAGGCTTCTTTTGAAATTCGAAAACGTTGAACAAAACTATAAATGGTTTAAATTATTTTACAACAATTAGTAAGAAAGATTACTTATGTACATATTTATGTATTGTATGTAAAAAAATATACTTATGTACATATGGGTTGGAAGAGATAGAGGATCTGATTCATCTCTTAATTGTCTTCGTAACCGTATTAATTGTTTTTTTTTTTGAATTTTCACTATGTAGCAAATCTAAATTGCGACGAAACAATTTGACTTCAGTTTGATTAAATAGTAATGGAAATTAATGACAGACGATACCTATTTAGCTATCGTGCAAACGATATCGTTTTGACGATATCACTTTGACGATTATCGTCTTACGTGAAGTGAGACTATCGTCAAAACGATATCACTTTGACGATTATCGTCTTATGTGAAGTGAGACTATCGTCAAAACGATATCGTCCGACGATAATCGTTTTACGTAATGGATGTGGATGTAAAAAGCCACTCCTCCAAAAAGAAAATGATTAAATTGGGCATGTAAACTGGAACATAGAACAGTTGATACAGGTTGTTTGGACTAAAGAGTCACCGTTTCAAACTTTTGGCAGTAAACCGACTGCTTATTGTAGGCGACAAGTTGGTGAGAGATACAAATTCATTCAAATTTTGGGATGTTTCAGATATGATGGCCTCGGTTCTTTGACAAAAATCGACGAAATACTAAATAAAGAAGGGTAAAATCAGATACTTCAACGCCACGCTATTCCATCTGATTGGAAAAGGTTTCGTGCTTCAAAAAGGTAGTGAACCGAAGCACACGTCGCTCCTCGGCCATCACAATCACCGGATTTAAATCCAATCGAAAAACTGTGTGACGAAATGGATCGCCAATGTTTGTTTTGCATTGACTGGGAACCGAATCCATCCCCTCTGCAAGACAATCCAACGCCAAATTTGTTCCGAAGAGTACTACATGCATATCATATATTTGACTAACAAGAAAATAATAAATATCGTTTGAGTTGATTATGACAATTTGAACTGTATGTATTGCATTTATCACGACTGTATAACTTTCAAAGACATAAAATGGAAGGTAATACATAATTCTAAAATTGGATGTACTTTTTTATAGATCAATGATTGACGCCTATACTGTCATCGTTATATACATATACAAAACCGGCAATAACATTATTATGGGTTGTTATTTTCTGTACTAGACTTTTTTTAATTTAAAACAAATAATATTTTCTGACGCGTAAGCTCGTAGGAACCTAAGTTCTATTGATTTACAACTCTAAACCATTCCTGTGTGCGTCGGCAAAAATGAAGGAAACTGCCGAAACCCAACGCCAAACATAAGAGGTACTTTTTCATGAAAAGAGATACTTTTGGAGGATGTTATTTTGTGTGAACTCCTGTTACCGATAATTTTCATCCAATTTTAAATGTAGATTCGCTTTTGTATTATGTACCAAGTGAACCTGTCAATTTATACATTTCAAAGCTGCAATTAAAATCGAATACAACTTACTGTTATCGATTCAAGAATTAGATAGTTGGAATTAATCAATAGGCTATGTTTTCCCTGGGCCATTAAGGAAAACGAAGCATGTAGAGGAGAAACGTGCCAAATTTTCATCCGGTTTAGAGTTGAAAACATAAATAGTTGAAATCAAATACAACCAGGTTCATGTACAATTTCTGTCCAAAATAAGTGTGCGATTGAGGCAAAATTTACTCAAAATTGATTCAAAGTGTGATGGCCCAATGACTGTTCAGAACTTTGGATAGTTTAAAAAAAAAAAACAAAAGAGGAATAACACACACAGTTAATAAAAAATGATAAATCAATTCAATAGGTGCGTTTTATTATCTACGGATCTATATGGATCCGGATCTGGATTTATTTTTAACACGTATTACAAAAACATTTTGGGGTCATGTTCTCTATCTGAATCTATTTCAAAGATCCAAAAATTAGTTCTTACTCTGGCGGCTAGATGGCTTTTTATGGTAGGGTAGTGTAAACTACAGTGAAAGGAAAAAGGACAAGAAATAATTGAAAATCAACAAACATAAGTATAAAAGAGATGGACATATAACACTGCTGTCACTAAGATCTATGTCGTTTTATTTTCAAGGGATAATCTATATGGATCATTGGCGATAATAAAACACGACTAATATGAAAGAACTTTATAAGAAAAACTAATTAACCTATGAGCTGTGTTATAAATGGTAAAATATAATTGGGGAAGAAGAAGGGTTTAAAATTGTAAACACACCCGAAACGTTGCAGCTATATTGATTATTGAAAATCAATATTTAATATTGACCTGAAGCCTACTTAAGGAGATATAAGTAAAAATTGGAAATATTGTAGAATGAACCGTAATGTTTTATTTAACATACAAAATAAAAGACCATAACGGCTCGTATAAAACCTAAACCTAATGACTCTCAATCATTCCTCTGTTCGTGGTACCAGGAATGGTAGGAATGTAGGTCCCCTACAAATTTCTGAAGATTCCGAATGGATAATGAGCAGCACTTTTCATGAAAAGAGATACTCTAAGAGGATTTATCAATTCCTCGTAAGAGGCAGTACACCCCTGAAAAACTTTTCTGTAGCGGTTCCGATTCTCAAGGAACCTAGACCTCCGGCATGAAAGTCCAATGCACTAACCAACCATTATGCCAAGGAGTACTATTTATCATATCATTCTAAAATATTTCATTTGAAAATGAAGATTAAACTTACCATCACTAGCTCTCGGACGAGGTGTTGATGGTGACATATACTTCTTTTTCGGAGTCTCGTCAGATTCGTTTTCATCTTTGGAAACCTTTACTTTTCTTCTATGTAAGTGTAAAGTCGATATATTCTGCCTGTTAAATTGCCGTCGTTTTCGACTTCCGTAATAACGGTACTTCTTCTTTTTAGCCAAGATCCATGCATAGTCACCAGAACAATCCAACATATGCCGATATAGCTCCAACATTCCATGACAATTTCTATTGCACTTTGTGCAATCCATAGAAGAACTACACCCTGCCGCGGAACTGTTGGTGTCGTTCTTTGACAGAAGTGGAGATAATGGTTCTGCGAACGATGATACGTTTTCAATGGCAGTTTTCGTATCGGTATCACAATCATCACTTAATTTACTACTGCTTACAGTTGTGAAACTAGCTGTCACCGAATGAAGACTGTCCAACGACTCCTCTTCATTACCAGAGTTACTGGATGATTTTGACACACTATAATCAGTCTTTTTATTTACAAGTATCCGTTGCGCGTATTCCTTATGGCGACTGAGTGCTTTCAATGGGATGAAAAAATGTTTATAGAGATTTCCTTCTATTAATTCTCTGCCAACAATTTCATAATGAGTTGAATAAACATGCGGATGTCGGAACATTTTGTGCTCTTCCAGCGCTTTGCGTTTATCAAATCTGGCACCGCACCCAAAGCAGACGTAACAGCGTGGTCTGGCCCACTCTCCACTTAGCACCACTGAGTGACGTAAAGATTCGCCAAGCGAACGACTAGGAATTAAATTTAAATTCGCTGGTATAATGCGATCAATGGCCTGGCTAGTACTTGGTACTTCATTGTCCGTAGAATTCATACACGATGAAACTTCACCTGCCAGATAGCGAAATCCCTCCTCTGTTATTTCGAGCTTAATGATAGTCTGTTCGCTTTGCTCTAAAATAATTTGCGGCAATCGACGACTGTCTAAAATAGTGTTCAACTGATCGACTTGTCTTTGCTTTTCCTCGCGACTATTGTCAGTATACTCAACAAGACTTTGGCTGTTCGTCGCCTCAGATTGCTTTCTTACCACTTCGTGCTTTTGACGCATTGTCAGCTGCGTCCACATATCCAATTTGGATAAATCCCTCAAACCAAGCATGGGCTGCTTAATTTTCTTTACAATCTTTCCACCTTCATTAACATACTTGTATTTTTTGACGCTGTCCCATTTCCATTTCCACGAGTGCCTTGTTATGGGTCGTTTTATTTTGGCTGTTCCAAAGTCGCAGCCATACTGCTCGGCTGTGAGTAAGGTGGGGAAAGCTGTTAAAGCTGCCAAGCTCGTCGCCGTGTGGACTTCACTCTCGAGAACCTGGGGACTTTTAACCACAGTACTAGGTATGGCAGGCAATAGAGGGGGTGGGCTTTGAGGGCGATTTGAGTCCGTATCGCTGCCTATCTTTCCATCTAAGTGGCAGCTCAGATTTGTTCTAACGTTGTTAAAAACATTTTCGTAAAAATCTTCATCGAAAGTGCACGACAAAGGTTCGATGCGAGTATTGGTTGGGGTACGAAATACAGCTTCAACGGGTTCATTAGAGGTGTTAAATCTTCCAAGTTTACTTCTGGTCTTCACAGCAATCAGACTGGTGTCAGGCTTTACGCTGTCCACATTGGTTTGTCGGCGACTACGTATTCCTTTACGTCCACGTGGCAACCTATTCTGTGTGAGACCTAAGCGTGATAAGATCGGTTCATCGTTGGAGAACATAGATTCATTTTGATTTATGATAGACGACGAAGTTGCCACTTGATTCGTTGTCGGCAAAGGCACGTCTGTTCCCATCTGCTTCATTTGACGACGTGTCTTCGTGGGCGTTGATTTGCCAATTTCATTTGCAATACGTTCTTCTTCTGTTGAGACCAAAGGAGGCTTAACGTCTTCAATAACAGGATTGCAACTTTTTTCTGAAGAGGAGTGAATGCGTTGCACATGGTCGCTTAGTTTTGCGGATGTATGAAACCTAATTGCACATACCTTACAGCCAAAGTACTTATCCGAATGGAAGTCTATTAAATGGAAAAAGAGAGCGCTGAGATCATTTTCTAAAGCAACCGCTTGCAGTTTGGGTGATTTGGAACAGTATGAGCAGCCATTGAAATATAAACTGGTGGTCGATGACATGGGCGTCGATGGTGCTGAGGAAGATGAGCATGCTGGTGTTGTGCCTATAAGGTCTTTTGAGTCTTGAGAGGATGGTGTGATAGGATTTCTTGAGCTTGATCTTCTTTCTTTGGATATTGTGTGGAAACGTTCGATGTGTCTAGCTCGGACTTTTACTGTGGACATGCGCTTATCACAATAGAGGCAAAGAGTTTTGCATTGACTTGAATTTTTATCGACATTTGACTTGTCTTCGCACGATGTGTCTTCTTCTACGTTTGATAGGCATTTCGTTTTGTCGGTTTTTATTTTTTCGAGTATTCCAGAAAGTCTGTTCAAGGGAAGGCTGCATATTAACGAGAGTGGCAGTTGTTTAGACAGCTTAGGTTGTTGTGCGTTTTTCGAGTCCTGATCAACTGTTTGTTTTGGCGGACATTCGATACGTTCAGTAGCTTTACCTTTCTTGGTGTTAACTTTTTTCTTTTTGGCTTTGGCATTATTGTTGTTGCTGGTGGTACTAGTATGGCTTTCCAAGCTGCTGCTTCGTAGACCTGCTCGGACAGGTGAAAGACGTTTTGATTTAGAACCACTACTAGCATCAGCAGCCTTGGAACTGGGATTATTCTTTGTTTTAATTAATCGCGATCTTTCTAGTCGAACGACAGTCTGAGAAATGGAATGATCGGATAATGGCAGTGTTGTGCTCTTCGGCGGAGCTTTTTTCGCTGATTTCTTTACTTGTTTAGCTTTTGGTGCGGATTCTTCGATTTTATTGTTGGACATATCATCGTCAGCGGTTTTGGCATTTTCTGCAATGCACGAGTTAAAATCGTCTTTTTTATTTTTCTCTGTACTGCATTCTAACCCGCCGCGGTGAACCATTTTAATCTGAAAAAAAAAATAAACAGCCAACATAAAAGCAGGAATGGATAAAAATTTTGTTGAAATAATTTATATCTAAAATTATAGAATATTAATGTTTATAAAACCCAATAATCGTTACAATAAACAATTCAAAGCAGTACAGATCAAAGTTACTACTTGCAGAGGAACTCCACAAGATGGGGTCCGTTGTCCACTTCTCTGGACACTGGTGATGAACGCAGTTCTAATGAGACTTAAATACAGTCGAGTCCAAGAAATTGCACATGCAGATGACCTAGCATTATTAGCTACAGTTAAATTTCCCTCCACAATTATCGAACAAATAGAGAATGTTTGGTGGAATGCCATTTCTAGCAGAAAGGACTGGCAAATCAACGAGCCATCAACCCGCGGATTGATGATAGCAATATGTATATACCGACGGTTCCAAGTTGGATACTGGTGTTGGTGCAGGGTTCTTTTCAGAAACGCTTGAACTAGGCAGCTTATTCAGACTTCCTGATTACCGTAGTGCCTTCCAAACTAAGGTCCTGGTAAACACGAAAGCTGCTAGACAAGTCTCAATGATGGCATAAGACAAGATGATATCACCTTTTACATTGATAGCCAAGCGGCAATAAAAGCAATTTCTGCCGTTGAAATCAAATTGAAGCTTGTAACTTGATGTCGAGAAGAGCTAAGGATTTTTGGTGCACAGCACAACATAAGCCTCTATGGGGTTCCTGGTCATAGTGGTGTACCAGGTAATAAAATCGCTGACGAGCTGGCAAGAATAGGATCAACACTTGATCTTAATCAAGCAGACCAAATAGTTCAGGTCCACCGGACACAACCAACTGGGTTACCAGAAGAAAGAGATGAAACTCAGTATGGACTTATACAGAGGATGAGGTGACGAGGAGACACATGAGGATACTCCTCACTTTCTATGTCACTGCTCTGGCCTATGCCTATATCATCTAAGAAATAGGATCCTAGGGAGACACTTCTTCAACGACTTAAAGGAACTCTCAGACATTCGAAGCAAAAATCTGCTGAAATTTATTGGCGCTACCAAATGGCTTGAAAACTCCTAAGCTCTATCAACCAGTCGACCACGACATTCGAAATCGCCTACAACCACATTCAAAAGACATAACGAACTAAAAACGACTTTCTTGTAAGAGCAGCAACAAACGGAGAATGTGCACCTCCTCTACACATCAGTGATAGACACTCCTACGGTAAACACCAGCGTCAGTATGTTAATAGGGCCTTTTCTCCCTAAAATTGGTAAAATCCTCTTGAGGAAAGGGACGCCCCTTTGACATATTCAGCAATCCTGACCGAACAAACCGACACTTACACTAACGATTGACCTTTCAAACTCATTTACCAGACGTTGCAAGAAGCCACATGCTCCTACGGGCCCTATGGAGGGATGGTTTCTATGGTGGGGATAAATGAAAGGATTACAATATAGTTTCGATTGGTAAAGGGTTAAGCAAAGAAATTTTGACAGATAAATACAGTTGTTTTAGCTTTTGAATTTAACGTTTTTTCAAACGTGGTATTTAATTTTCTTAAACGTGGGCAGCTGATAGAAATGTTTTGCGAATTTATAAACCAAAGTTATTATGTATTTTTTGGAATTTAAACTGGCTACAACCTTATGTAAACCTGCATCATAGGTATGGTTCTACACAAATGAATTAACTGTGATTCCGGCTTAATTCAAGCTCCAACATTGCATAAACTGGTTCTTATACTTTGCAACTTTTTAATTTCTATATTAGTTTTTTTAATGTGAAAAGAAATCATCTATCCGCCTTTTAACCGATTAGCAAAATTTTATTATTTCTGGAAAAGTTGAACCATTTTTAGTTATAACCATTTTATGAAAAAAAATTAGTAAAAATGAAGGAAAATATTTTGTAACCATTTCTATCATAAAACACGATGATGGCAATAAATAGTTAAAATAAATGGTCTTTTTTAGAGGCGGGGAACTTTAAATTGGTGGATTTGAAAGTTCTTGGTTGTTTTGTTTTGTTAGTTTGGTTTGGCAATTCATATAGAATAGATTCACGCGGAGCAAATTATTCAACTTTATTTTGAAAAACATCTCAGAGCGATTAATTTGAGACACTATGGATCGTTTTCACAATAAGTTTACTTTAAACGATAAAACTCATCCCGTTAGGCGTCGTAAAGTGCACACAGCTTAGTGTTGATGATGATCGAAATATGTCAATGCGTCATCGTGCTCAACAATTAAACTTGTGCTTATCCACTTTGTATGAAAATAGCATCTATAGGATTTTAAGTTTCCTAAGTTTTTCAATTTATAGTAAATAAGTTGGTATTCAGCCTTAACGCCTTGCTGGATATGGCGTGTTTTCTGATACGTCTATTTAACACGTCCCATATATGATCTATGGGATTCATATCTGGGGACTGTGGCGGTGTCTTCAGAGTATGAGTAGTGTTATATACAGGGTGTCCCACAGTCACCGCCCCAAATGAAAACCATGGATTCCTGAGGTCATTTTAAGTCGAAAAACTTAAGAGGTCATTTTCTCGTTTTCGTCCCGTTTTCGAGTTATAACGGTTTTTACGATTTTTAACTGGCTTTATCTTTGCCAAATTACGTCCGATTCGTAAGATTTTTGTTATAACCAATCAAGAATTTATTACAGTTTTAGTTTGTCCAAGGACTTTTTTTTCTGCGGACAACCGTTTCTCCGCAATTTTGCACCAAACCCAATTTTTTCGTTTTTTAAAGTATTTTTTTCACTTTGATATCATTTTATTCATCTTGTCCATTATGCCATCTATGAATGCTAGATTCCGTACTCCTGACGCCGCCATACATCTTCATACCTTCACTTCACCACATCCATGTTTGACGGTTGGAAGCAAATTATCTTTTTTTAACAGTATTCCGCTTTCGCCACACTAACTCTCTGCCATCATTTTGGAAAATGTTAAATTTGCTCTCATCAGAGAAAATGATCTTTTCCCAGAACTCCCTTTTTAACGAAGTTATTTGCAAAATCCATACGTTTCACCTTGTTCACTTTGCTAATGTATGGTATTGGCTTGGGAATCCGGGAAAAGTAACCAATATTAGGAATGATGTTTCGTACGGTTTTGGTGCTCTTGCCAAATTCTTCGCAAATCTCAACCGCTACGGTTGGATTTTCTGTATTTATTTTACAACTCATTTGCCTTCTTAAAACGACCGATTCTTGTTAAAATGTTCATATTTTAAAACCGTTTTACTACACTGCTTCTCTTTACAATTTCTCCAATTTCAGAGAAGGATTTTTCTTTTCAATATAAATTTAAAATTATTTTTCTTAATTCAGCCGTTTTTTTTTTCCTTATTTTTGCCATTTTTGATGTCAAAAATTAATTAAATCCGCACGCAACTCTTATTTACGCAGAAATGATACTCTGTTCAATTTATATTTGCAGTACAGGGAAGATAGAATACTTGCCTTTCAGTCTGACCATTATGGATTTCAATAAGCTATCTTTATTTTAAGGCTCTTACAAGATTGCCGCAAATCTCACAAAAATATCGATAGTGTTACCAACTATTTATTAATATACGCACATTTTATAATCAAAAACAATGATGACCTAAATAAATTAAATCTATCTTTTTCCACATCACTAAAAGGTAAGATGGCAAGTGCGTTTTTTTTAAGGGTATCCCCAGTAGGCCAAATCCCTTTCTAGGTAACAAATATATCAATGAAAAAATATAATTAAGTAAAAATAAATCACTTTATTACTCCGATTATTATCAAACTTTCTATTGCACCTTCAGTAAAAACATTCAATTTTTACATCTTTGGCTCAATCATTTTTTCAACATGTTCGACACAACGATGATATTTCTCAGCGTCAACATTCATAAGTCGTATTAAAAACTCTCTCTAATTCCAAACATTAAAGGAGATCATTTCCAAAAGCTGGCAAGAGATCATTTTTCATCAACATATCAATTTGCCATACCTTTTTACCAGAATGACGAGTTGGATGCACCTTTCTCTTGTACAGAGGTCCAATTAGTATTGAGCGAACTCCAAAGCGACAAGTCTCCGGGACCAAATGGTATACCACAAGAGTTCTATAAATTTAGTACTGATCTTTACATAGATTCCTTTACAAAAGCCTTAAACCAAGCATATAATTCAGCTTGTGTACCAAGCTATTTTAAAGAAGCAATACTCTGCCCAATCTTTAAAAAAGGGGATAAAGGAGACCCGGCAAACTATAGAGGGATATCGCTACTTAATTCATCGATGAAAATCTTTTCAAAACTTCTTTACAAAAGGCTTTACAACTGGGTCCAAAACAATAACTTATTGAGCGAAGCACAAGCTGGTTTTCGAAAGAACTACTCAACAATCGACCAAATCTATACGCTTACCAATGTAGCTAACATATATGTTAGACTAAAAAAAAAGCTATATGCCTTCTTCATTGATTTTAAATCTGCTTTTGACACGATAGATAGGAAAGCGCTTATTCTCAAGCTACTCAACAAAGGTGTCTCGACAAAATTCGTTAATGCTTTGGAAATTTTGTATGATTCAACAACTTCTACAGTTGTCTTTGGAAGCACAAAGTCCGAAAAGTTCGAGGTTGAAATAGGATTGAGGCAAGGCTGTAATTTGAGTCCTCTTCTTTTTGCTCTATTTATAGACGACATAGAAGAGATACTTCAAGGTGGAGCGCGAATTTCAGCTGATCTCTTAGTCAAAACTCTCATGTTCGCCGATGACATCGTGGTGCTGGCAGAGTCGCCTGGAAGTCTCCAACTAATGATCAACAGATTATCTGAGTACTGCAACAAATGGAGGCTCCAGGTGAACCTAGATAAATCCAAAGTGATGATTTTTCGCAACGGAGGTGGACGTAACTGTCGCAGTGAAAAATGGAAATTCGGAGATCAAGTCATTGAAGTCGTCAAAGAATATAACTACCTTGGTGTAAGGTTATGTAGAAATCTCAACTGGAGGACGCATATATCAGATAAACTAGCTAAGTCCAAAAATGCACTCAATGCGACATGGAACAGTGTGATGCTATGCAAGGACGTGGGGTATGAGTCAAAGTATCGCATTTTTCAAGCCTCAGCCAAAGCAATAATTTGCTATGCAGCCCAAGTTTGGGGCCACAAGGAGTTTGACGAAGTGGAACAGCTCCTACGCTATTTCTTAAAACGGACTCTTAAGTTACCTAACAGTACTGCAAACCACTTACTGATGCTTGAGACGGGTCTTCCCCCCTTATTCATCTCAACACTTAAAATGCAGGTTGATTATGTTCTTAACACCATCAAGATGGACGATAGAAGACTACCTAAGAAAATCACAATGCTGGTGATTCGGAAAAAAACATCATGGTTCGATTCCTGGAGAGATTTAGCTGAGTACTGTGGACATTCACTCTCACTTCAAAGCGATGAAATGGATATGTGGAAAAGCGAACTATATGGCCTTATTAGTTTACTGGATGAAAAAAAAAGAGAGCACTACATTTGGAAAGCCAGAACCTCAGTCCACAGGAGTATATATGCATCACTCAATCACAACCTAGCAACAAACAACTATTTCAGAGTGGAGTATCCAACTGAACTCATGTCACTGGTTTTAAAAGCACGAGGTGAGATACTTCCTCTGAATTATGTTCCTCATAGGAGTGACTTGGAAGAAATGTGTGGGCTATGCAACTTGAGAGAAAGAGAGGACGTACTCCATTTTATGGGAAGATGTCCAATATTTACGGAAACCAGAAGGAGTACGCTTGGGAAAAATTATTTAAATGAGGCTGAAACTATCAATATCTTAAACGGTGAGATGGGTTGGATGTGTTTATACAATTACATACTTAAAACTAGCACTGTCTTATAGAAAACGAATATTGGAAGAACTCTTTTAAAATAATCAAAAAAAAAAAAAATAAAAAACTTTGTCAAATTATTCAATTTAATCAAATTTTTGTATTAAAGAATTAAGCACTATTTGCCAACTGACAGACGGCGTAGGCCATGTTATAAAATGGAAGATCTACAAATAATGTATATAGCTTATATGAAATAAAATCCTTTTGAATTTGAATTAAAGGAAAACCTAAAACATGAAAACAGAAAAACACCAAGCGTCAATACTTTTTATCTAAAGTAGAAATATTTACTATCAAAAGCTCTAAATAGCTTAAATCCTGAAAGTTACATAGCAAAAACCGAATATAAAATAAACACACTGTCAATAGGGGTTGGTTGCAAATTGGCGATCAGTCTCCTTTCACCACCAGGGGAGCAGATAGTTCATGGTGGGATGTACGTGAACTGAAAGAAGATTACACAAATAATTCAAAAGTAATTCAGTGATTCTGTTTCTTATTTCAGTGGCAATGTCTTGAGTTAAGGTGCCGTGCAAACAACTGCAAATATAAATTGAACAGAGTATAGTTACTATGCCTACGACTAGTGTCTATGTAACCATAAAATCTATTTGGTTGAGTAAAAACGGTACATTTTCAGTACTATAAATACAAAGACAATGGTAATAGATGTTATTTCGTTATTGAATCCATGGGAATTCCCGAAATATGTTTGACCATTTTTGTTATACAATTCCGTTTTAGATAAAAAATATATTTATTATAGACCGCTTTTAATGGAATGCAACACAGCGTAAAATTCTAGGTGTTCAGTCTAAAACAATAAGAAAAATTGAAGTAAAATAACGGATCTATAACAATGAGACTTTATGTTTTGAGAAATGAACACTTTAATTTTGAGAGAAAATAAAGAAACCTTATTAAAGTTTCCTTGGAGATAAAAGCTAAGTGAGTTTAGCGTTTTTTTTTATTGATACAATTGGAAGTAGGTACATAAGAAACTAGAAAGAAAGACAAGTTTATAGCCTCTGATTGGAATTTACCACAACTGCTGTTCAACCTTGAACCCAAACCATATATGATGACGAACAGATCGAACAACAACAAAGAACGAGCCACAAAAAGAACAGAAAAAAGTTGACTGAACAAAATTTAACAAAAAAAGTACAATAATATAAGAAAAGATATTTTTGAAGCACATAAGTCTTATCCGAAAAATCATATTAAATTTGAATAAAATAAATTAACATTTATAAAATTTAAAATTGTAGTTAAAAAAATTCTCAATTTTTTATCATTGCACAACGTGCACAAAGAACTGCTAAGATAAATTTAGCACCTAATTTTTTTCTTTTAATTCGACTTTTTCTTTTTTCTATTTATTTTTATTTAATTACTTTCTATTCGTGCCAGGCGTCAACCAGCTGAATTTCATGTCTCTATCCCTAGAGCTTCAATATGTGCATTTTCTGTCAATAAGTCAGTCAGTTCGCGGACAAGAGATTCATCCAAACTAATCTTTCCTTGAATATTAATTAAAAAGCAATGATGCTAATTGTTTTGGTGACCGTGTTAATTATGGTAATTTCACCTTTCCGCACAAAATAATTTTCTCGGATCTTGTCAAAACCTCAAAGCATTGCAATATTGAGGAAGTGTGCACATTGTTCCGAATTTAACCGAAACATCCTCGGCAAAGTATCTTTGTTTGACATCTTTGCGATAATGATTTTTAAAATATTAAATAAATAAATGAAAAACTGAATTTTATTTTTATTTTATTCAATTTTAATTTAACTTAATTAATATCACAACTTTAATTAATTTATTATATTTAAGCTACGCGTTTCGGAGTGTTATTGCTCCATCATCAGGCGAACTACTTTAGTAGTTAGTAGTAGTAGTAGTAACCACAACTTGGAGACGAAAAAACCATAAAAATGAATCTTTGCGATGTTTTTGATAGCCATGCCTTCTCAACTACATCCCATAGCTCTTTGTTGTTTTTGTTTTTTTTGGAATGAGCAGGCAACTTCTTTACCTCAATCTTTTTGTCCTGAAAACATTGCTGCCCTGCTGGCAGACCCAAAGACCCATTAAGACGGCATTTCGGATTCGGCATATGATAGTATGATGTTTTGCAAAATTTCGCCGTAAGAATGCTGGTTCATTGTACTTTTTATCCAATATATTGGACCAACTCCATTGTATGAAAAGAATTCTCATACCATGATACTTGATTTTTTATGTTTTAGGGTTTTTGTGGTGTATATAGGACCATAATCGGTATTTGGTGTTCGTCTTACATACTACCGAGATCCCTTACCACCACTTACTTTCGTCAGTGCAAAGAATATTACTCCACTTTTCAGGAGTCCATCCCAAATGCTCTAGCCGAATTTAATTCTCTTGGTTATGTTTTTTTAGAAGTAGGACTTTCCGTGGACTGCGAGCATTCAAATTGTGTTCACATACTATTTCCGTAGCTGCTGCAGTAGGATGCGCTCTTGAAAACCGAATAACACATTTGATGTAGGATTGCGTTAAAACTTGTTTACGTCAGCGGGTTTCAGCTTTTTCTTCAAATTTTATTCCCGCTTCTTACCAGTTTCGATAAACAAACGATAAGATCTTTATAGATTACTTATAGGTTTTGACGTCCATAAGCTTTTGAATAAGTTGGCGACTTTCTGGTGTGTAGTTTTTAGCACGGCCCACTTCAAAGGAACAAATTTAACGGTTTTAGAACTGCAGTAGAAGTTAGAAAAAGTGGCAGTTTTTTAAAGAAAAATTATAGTTTTTATCAGCTTACACTGCTATTATTTTACTCGGCGCAGTATGTGCATGTATGATTAAAAAATTACAGAGACAAATCTGAAACAAATCATCCTCATATTTTTGGCAATTAAATTATGTAAGCGTGTAAGTGCAACTTGTTTTTTTTTTCTATTACTTTATTAAATTTAGAAGAGAGAATTATTCTTTTCAAATAAACAACTTTCACTCTGGGTGATATTGCCGCTTTTTGAAACAAACACAGTGCCGCACTTAATAATTGGCACAGCAAGCTTTTTACACTTAATGGCTGTTTTTAAGCGTTATGAACATTCCGTTCCGTTCAAGTTTGTTTCCCCTTTTGTAGTTGCGTTTATTTACTATCAAATGCAAGCCCTTTTGTTCAACAATATTTTACCAGATCTAAAGAAAAAAAAATAATTGTTAACAAAAAACCATCTTATTTTATCGCACAAAATTATTGGCCCATTTTATTTCAAATCTAAAACAGAGCATGGTACAGGAAAAATTAATATTTTGTAGGCAACCCCTTTTGCTTTATAATAGCCTCTAAACGTTTTGGCATGGAATGCACCAAAGTTTTGGTCGTTTCCTCTCCAATGTTTTGCCATTCAACGCCTGTCTTAGAGATTGCCCTCTTTTTCACCCGTCTATCCAATTCTTCGCACAAATTGCGAACAAATGTTGCGAATAGTTAGTCAGCTCCTGTTCATTATTTTTCCAATCTCTGCATATGATTGGCCTTGATTATGCAAATAAAGAATTATTTTTCGTTCAGATTCAGAGGATTCTTTTTAACAATAATTCTAACACTTTTCCAAATAACTGTCAGTTACACTAACAAATAATATTGATTTTGAATAACTGTAATTAAAATTATTCATTTTTACTAACAGAATTCCCAGACGGCAGGAAATTTAAGAATTTAAATGCATAGTTACATAACTAGATGTGCCAATAATTTTGTGCAAAAAAATTTGACAGTTTTTTGCTAGTAATTTTTGTTTTAAATGTTGAAATATACGTGACCCGGTCTATGAAAAGGTGGCTTATGACTCAAAAATAAAATTTCGATAAATCAGATAAACAATGCATTTCGTCAGTTTCTTGGTAGTTGTTCTTCTTCCTTCCCATTGCCCAGTGTCTCTTTTTTTGTGCAAAATAGCTTTTTTTTTTGGTAAAATCATTTTTTAGCGTTCAATATTTTTTTTTTCATTTTCAATTCCATGTATTATCTTAATTCTGGATTTTCAAAAAAATTCTTTTTTTGTACCGCTTCTCTACATTTTTAGTACACTTCTAAGCAAATTAGGACTTTCTGGTTTTCACCATGTGAAAGAACGTCTCAAAAACTATCATAACCAAACAAAAAGTGAAAAATATTTTTTTGAATCATAAGCCACCTTTTCATAGACCGGGTCACATATTATTTATTGAACAAAATGAACGAAACAGAATGTTTGTAAGGCTTAAAAGCAGCCAATAAGTGTAAAAAGCTTGGTGTGCCAATAATTAAGTGCGGCCCTGTAAGTGTAAGCAACAAATTTGAATAATTTTGGGAGACAATTGGAACCAAAGTCGCTAGATATGAAGAAAAGACTGAGTGGGTATTTGCAAAACTTCCGCAGTCCTGCAAAAATTGCGTTCATAAATAAACAGCATCATCTATGCATGAGCATGGCAATACTTGTGTTCATAAAAGTAAACTTACAGTCAACATGCGGCCAATTTGGCATGTGTTTTTTTTATGTTGCTGAATTTGCAGGAAAATGGCAGAGGATCAAATGTGAGTATTTTTTTTTAATTAATTTATAATCGTATAATATTGATTTTTTAATCTTTGATAAGAAATCAATAACTATCCACCCACAGGATTGAATACAAGGCCAAAATCTGGTCCGATGGTGATATCAAACTATTGGTTTCCATCCGTTTGGGAATGGAATCTGAATTTTTAGCTGGGCGCAGGAAGAAAAAAGTTCTATGGGAAATTTTTTCCAAGAAATTAAAACTATTTTGCTCAAGTTATTATGATAGGTAGGATATTATAAGAAAGTTCCAAAATTTAAAAGCTTTCTATCATAGGATTGAAAAAAAGAAATAAACTAAATGGTAGAAAGGCTTCTTCATGGAATGTTCAACTTCCTCCAGAGCTAATGGCTGAGGTATTTGATCGTTTTGAGGAAATTCTTATTTTTTGGAATATGCCTAAAAATCATTTTTTTTTTTTTTTTAGATTAAGAATTTTATTTTTCAATTTGTTTTATATACAATTTGACTTAAAACTAACATATTACTAAATTAAATCATGTTGGCTCAACAATAGGGGCCCAACGTTCTTCATTTGGCTTTACATAATGTTATTTGCTTACAATATCATATTAATGTTTTCTTAATCTAATTCATGATTTTTTAATATTAACTAAATAATAATTTTTGATGAGTTTGTGTTTTATCCCCTATAGTATTGATTGTTGTTCTTCTCGTAAAAGGGTGCGTTGTCGTTATGGATGATGTCTTCAAATTGATCGTCAGTGATGGCTCGGGTGTATAGATACTTGTCACGAGACTCTAGTTCATGCTGGAGAAGTTGTTGCACTTCTGTGTTGGGATGATCTTCCAGGTTCCTGATGATTTTTCCGGAGATGCAGTAAATACTCGTCCAGTGGTATTAACTTTGCTTCTTTATACAGATTCCTTGTTGGTATATATTTCTTCGTCAGTGGGTTACGGTACAGTCCAGTGCAAATGCGGAGCATCTTTCTTTCAAAAAGCTTCATCTTTTTCATTGCTGTAGGTGAAATAGTAAACCAGATGGGAAAGGCGTAGGTCAGAACGGGTCGAATAAGTTGTTTGTACACAAGCAGCTTGGTTTTCTTACTTAGTCCATTTCGCCTCCTGAGAAGCGGATGGACCGAGTGCAGACAATAGTTGGCTCTCTTCAACATGTGGTCCCCCCTAAAAATCATTCTGCAGGTTCTCTTATTCAAAAATATTTTTCTTCGTCTTCCGTTTTTTTATTTTCTATTTTTTTACCAATTTTTGTCTCATGTTTTCAAAATTGGTTCCTTCCGGAAAACCAAATAAAAGTTCCTGAAAAAAAATTAATTTTAGTACATATGTACCTACATATATCTTACTTTGCTGTTTAAGCGATTATGAACTCATTTTAAACAAAATATGATGATTGCACACATACTGTTTTTTTTTTTTTTTTTTTTTTTATAATCTACACGCGCTCAAGGGATTATGATTACCCTTTAAATGTTTGAACACAGCGCGGGCGTGAAGTTAAGGAAGAGAAAGAAGGATAGGAAAGATGTGTGGCACGATGTTCTGAGACTGAAGGTTGTTGTCTCAGATATTTTATCTCCAGGGATGGCGGCTGAACTAAAGCGGAGAATGCCGTGTCTTATTTCTTATGTTGTTATTGTGTTCATAAATGTATTTGAAGCCTGTTTTGGGCAGGGCAGGGGCAACAAACATTGCAATTACGAACTCAGCCAAACTTATAAACTTGGTCACTGTATTGTACAGTATGGTCATACCTCCTCCAGCATCCTGCATAGATTTAAAACCTCGAATTTATTTTTCTAAAACTAATGCAAATGCATATTTACATCAAATACAGAACTAAGCATGGCAAACCACCGAATCGTAGGAGAAATCACCAATTACTTAGAAATGGTGACTATCTATTTGGGGAAATGTAGCAAATTGATTAAGATTTGGTAGATCATCCGCAGATGGTTTGAGAAAATTTGCAGACTTTTCTAACAGAAGTGCTATATAAACGATTTACGTACAAGGAACGTAGATCTAAATTGTGAACTAATAACGACGCGTTTCGGAAATATTTTCTATTTGCCATCTAAGAAATCACAACTCATAGAAAGCGGGCATTATTCGTGAGCCCTAAACCTAGTCCTTGGAAGATTAACAGCAAGTCAAATGTACATTGAAACCAAACGTTATACCTACCTATTAATTAAATTTTCGAACTGTACTAATCAAATTCCCCAAAAAAGTGCCGGCAGTACCTGTGCTTTGCGGCTCCAGAATTTTTCTAGCGCTGTAAGAGTTTAAGTCGACTTTATGGGGAATGATAAGTTCTAATTCGTTAGGTAGGTAAAAAAAAATTATGCCATAACATCAACTGTAAACAGAAACAGCAAAAAAAGTTAAACCAAACCCCACCGCAAATGGCGGTTGATCCTACTCCCGCTCCGACTCCCGCGAACACCACTTAACCAGCATTATATTTGAGAAGTGTAATCCAAATTTCTATCGCGCAGGGGTTGCATTTTGTCGATATCCCATAAAGAAGCATTACAAAACTCCAAATTGTCCGAATATAAAAGTGTTTCTATTTATTTGTGGTTCAAGTAAAAATTATTATCATGTTCTTCGAAAAAAAAAATATATATAAATTTAAGCACAATCAACAACACACTCCCACTCTTGAGTTAAGGTGGACCATTGGCAGGACAGACTTATCACTTTCAATTTCTTTTTAATTTCTATCTTTTCACTTCACTTTAATGGTCCCAGACTTTTATTAAATCTATGAATGTAAACAGATTCAAATAAACAAAAGCACAGATAAAAATATCGAAAATTATAAAACAAAACATACCTGTCCATTTAAAAATTACAGGTGAAACACTGTCGAAAACCTCCTCCTCAGCGCAACTCCACTGGTTTTCTTTGAAGGATTCTTTTTTCCTTTTTTTTAAGCTAGGAACGAAATTGCACATACAAAAAGAAAAAACCTTTGTACGCGTTTCGAGAAAAATCACATTTTATTTGGTTTTTGGAATCATTTTCACATGGCACACCACTTTGGAAAAATACAATATTGAATGAAGGGACATCTTATTAGAAAAATATTTATTCTTGGAAAACTATGTGTATATTATTTTGAGGAACACAAAGAAAGTAGCAGCAATGATTTCCAAAAAAAAAACTTTTCGAGATATCCACCCTAAAACTAAAACACATCAGCTTAAGTATCCATGATGCGAGATTTTTCACACACTTTCGGCCTCGAGGGGCGATTTGGAAGGCTTGCAACTAAGTTAATTGTTTATTCATGCATTTTTTAATATATTTACTATGGATTTCACTAGTTTTTAATTGGGATTTTTATGAGAAATAAAATGTTTGTCCTCTGAGACGAGAGAATTTTCCGAGTTTACCCAAAATGTCGGTACGAGCGAGCTCTTTTTTTTAGTACAATAGGTACCATCGACAAATGTATCTATTCACAATGGTTGCGAAGGTTGTATATCGAATTGTGAGATTGTTTTTATTCTTCATTGTGAATTTTGGCAGGGGTGTTAGTGCAGACGGTAGTGTAGTTTGAGGGAATATTTGTTTTATTTAATTTTGTTCATAGATATTTTATATAGACATTTTGATAATATATTGATTTTAGGTGTGTGTGCTTAAAACAAATTAACGACATCGGGGTTCAACGAGATATTCCATGTAAGAACTGCGCCGGTAATACAGTGCTTAGAGTTAAGCTCCTATTTAAAACCTGCTCTAAATTAATTTTAGAATGGGATTCGACTCTAAATATTCTGTATAATACGAGAACCGACTTTTTGGATACCGACTTTTTGGATATTTTAAACAACATAAACTATACTTTAACCATTGTATATACATAATATTGTTATAGTACTCTCATGAAGAGGAACGAAACGAAATGCACCTAGCGGCAGAGATAACAACTAAGCCATGGGTTTTAGCACAGGTACATTTAACAGAGGTACATTTACCAGAGGTATATTTACCAGAGGTACATTTAACAGATAGACATTTAATACATAACAGCAATATGAATACTGTATACAAAACATGTAGGTATGCAAAGGCACATACGTTGGAGTAGGATGTAGCTGTGTGGGGATTTGGTAGTTGTTATTTTCTGTAGGCAAATAGTTATTTTCAAAGTAAGGTTTCAATACTTTTTTTTTTGGGGTTTCGTATTTTTTGGGTATAGAAGAAAATTATTTTTGTGGGTAGCATATGTATGTATGTATATGTTATTGTAGGTAGGTATTTAGGTTAAAAGGTGGCATATTGAATATTTGGGAGTGGAAATCAGCGATACCACTTCCAGAAAAAGAGTCGAAGTAAATTTGAAGTAAAAAGCGAAGTGAATTGAAAAAAATCGAAGTAGATTCCAAAATGACTTTTAACTGGCATCTAGAAGAAAGTGGTGATTCCGTCTGTCTGCAGGTCTGTAGCTCAGCCATTAAGAAATATTTTATATATTTTGAAAATGGCTTCAACGATTTTGATATATGTAGATAAAATGCACGACTGGGTCGCACGAACTTGCTCCTATGTAATAGACTATAAATTTTAAAAACGAATGTTATTAGAGAAAACTGTTCATAAGGATAAAATTAATTTTTAGTAGTAAGAGACCAAAGCAGAATGCTTTCCAAATATGAATTTATGCAAGAACAAAAATTATAAGTCGTTCTTAAAAAAAAAGCTTTTATATACAAACTTTTTAAAAGATTTTTAAGAAAAAATTTTGGTACGCCAATTTAAAGTTTTTATTATTGTTCGAATAAAAATTAAATTTACAAAAAAATATTGAGCCGTTTCTGAGATATCGAATTTTCAAAAAAAAAAGAAAAAAATAGATTTTTTTTTTGAAGTGCAATCAAAATTTTAGGCGCCGTTTTCGAGAAAAATACGATTTTTGAAAACCATTTTTTTAATTTTTTTTTAGCATTTGTTAAGGTAGGATAACATTTTTTTTCACATCTTGTAGATTATATTGAGAAAGCAGGGCTCCCTTATCATTTGTAAACACGAGTTGTGAAATATATTCTAAAACTAGGTTTAAGGTCGAGAAACTTTTATTTATCAAGTTTAAAAAAAATCTAGCATGGTGTTTTCGAAATATGGAGTTTTGAAAAGTTTATTTTAAAAATCCAAAATATTTTTTTGAAAATTTTTCAAGTTTTTGGGGAGATTTAGCAAAAAAAAATAATCAAAATCGGTTGTACCGTTTTTGAGAAAATCAAAAACAAAAAAATGGTTCCATGGGGGGTACCCTCAATAACCATTTTTCGTAAAATTTTTTTCAACCAATTCCTAGCTTTAATTAAATGAAATTTTTTTTTTTTATTTTTAAAATCTGTCGAACAGTTTAAGAAAAAACAACAAACATGCAAGCGAAATTTTAATTAGATTCATGTACACATGAGTGGATGAGTATCTAAGAGTTTTGTTAAATTAATCATTTGTTTACTTGTATTTTAATGACGTTAATTTTTTTTATGAAAATTCGAGGTATACGAATACCTAGATTGAATTAGATAAAAAGAAGTAGATTTGGGATTTTTTTGTAAAATTGAAGTAGGTTAAAACAGAGATTTTTAAAATGAAGTAAAGTGGTACCACTGGTGGAAATACATACAAATTTAACAAAATTGGCAATAATGCCTTGCTTTTTTGGTAACGGTTTCTTAACTGAAATTGAGTATACATATGCGCTTCTTTGTTTCTTATGGGTATAAGGCGGGAGTATGAGTGGAATAGCAGATGTGTGGTAATTTCAGCTTTAGAAGCTTGTTATTATTCAGCTTCAGTGTCATTGAAAATTTCGATTGGATTTGGTGCTTTTTAAATTCAAAGTGATTTCTTATTGTGAAAATTATTGGATATCAGTGAAGTTTTTTCATCAATATTTTAATAATCAAAACTGCAAAGAAGTTTCTTGTTTGATAAGTGGTTTCTATATATTTAAAAAATTAAAATTGGCAGCAAGTGGTTCATGGTTATGAGTGCAGGTTTTTCAAGATTTAAATTGCCGTAAAGTTTTTCAATTTTTGTGTAGTTTTTTTCCAAAGTTCAAAATATTTGTATTGCCAGAGAGTTTTTCGTTTTTTGTGTAGTTTTTTTCCAAAGTTCAAAATATTTGTATTGCCAGAGAGTTTTTCGTTTTTTGTGTAGTTTTTATCCAAAGTTCAAAATATTTGTATTGCCAGAGAGTTTTTCGTTTTTTGTGTAGTTTTTTTCCAAAGTTCAAAATATTTGTATTGCCAGAGAGTTTTTCGTTTTTTGTGTAGTTTTTTTCAAAATTTAAAATATTTGTATTGCCAGAGAGTTTTTCGTTTTTTGTGTAGTTTTTTTTTTCAAAATTTAAAATATTTGTATTGGCAGAAAGTTTTTCATTGTTTGAGTGTAGTTTTTTTAACATTAATTAAAAAATTAAAATTTCTAGAAAGTTTTTCTTTTTATAAGTGCAGGTTTTTCAAGATTTAAATTGCCGTAAAGTTTTTAATTTTTTGAGTAGTGTTTTTCAATATTTAAAATATTTAAATTGGCAGAAAGTTTTTCTTTTTATAAGTGCAGGTTTTTCAATAATTTTGAATTAATAAGTGTTGTTTTTTCAGGTATTTATAAGGTTTTAACTTTAAGGTATTTATACTATTTCTCGGTTTTATAAGTGACCGTTTTTTTATATTATATTGTAACATAATACTATTTCCTTATATATTTTTATTTATATTTTTATTTAATATGTCTGTATGCACCTATAGAAACTGCGGTGAGCAGAAAAAGGCGCTAGGTAATATTTCATTTTTTTCAATTCCAAATGACCATAGGAGGACGGTTTGGTTAAAGCATGGGAATATTTCACACACCAAGAATTTACCAATCAAATCCTTGATGTGTGAAAAGCATTTCCATGCTAAGGACATTACTGTCAGATCCGTAATGAAATGTCTTTCTAAATACGCGTTGCCCATTAGTTCCGAATCTGTTTGCAACTGCACAGAATTTGCTATTGATTCAGCATGCGTTCGGTTAATGGAGGCATTTAGGACTCGAAAGCAGCCAACCTCCACGGTTGTCTCTGCAGACCTGGTTTCGGATTCCGCACTTCCACTTCCACCCCCACCTCTACCTGTCCCTTGCAGCCCAGCTTTATCACTGATAAATATGGCTGCAAGCTCTTCGAAAACCTACTTAAAAGATTATTCTCTTCCAGACGTGCCTTCTTCTTCGCACATTTCTCCTTCGCAATTCCCTTCTCCAGGTCATACCTCTTACAAAATGGAGTGTAAAATAAAACGCGAAAGTTTTATTCCACGCTATATTTTTGAAACCCCAAAGAAACTTAAGCGCGACCCAGAATATAGGTTAAAGGAAAATGTCGGCATCCATATGGAAGGATTTTCAGAAGAGCTGCGGACATTCATCTTTAGCCAACTGTTTCACAAGCCGAATACACCCTGGGGACCTAAAGAAAGGGACTTATCCTTGAAATTTCTCTTTAAGTCCCCAGCATGTTATAATTTTATGCTAAGCGCCGGATTCAAACTGCCATCGGTTAGCATTATCTACCGGTGGCACTCGGAAATCCGACTACCAACGGGACTGAGTGGAAGAATGCATGATTTGCTGAAGGACAAAGCTAAGGAAATGACAGCGATGGATAAAAACTGCGTGCTACTCTTCGACGAAATATGCATCGAAAAAGAACTGGAGTACAACATTAAGGACGACATAATATACGGATACACGGATTTCGGTGAATTCGGGAGGGAGAAAACTATAGTACTTGTGTTTGAAGTCTTTAATGTAACTACATACATCAGTTCGATCTTTGGCAAAGAAACTCTACAATAGTTACCATTTTCACAGTGAGCTAAGTTGAATAGTAATACAATCTTTGTGTATAATACGTTACCGGCAATGATCGGATGTATTTCTTGGAAAATATGACTGGAATTATTCTGGACAATATAGGATCTCAGGAAGCCTATGGACTGAATGAGGATTCGAACAGCATTGAATCATCCAGTAAGTACAGTAGACAACAACACTTTGGCATGCGAGAGCATGAACGAACTCACGCGGTTTTAGGTCCTATAGCGAAATTGAACTAAAGATAGAATAATGTAACAAATTTTTTGTATAACACAAACTTTATTCCCATATATATGTTTACAATGTATTTTTTTTTTAACAATGACCATTTAACATTTATAACACTTGAGAATATACATAAGTGTATCTGGACTTCTTTTATCATTATCAGTAAATATATGAGACGCAACAGGACTCCTCATGTATAAAATTTTATATATATATATTTTTTTTTTTTAATTTTAAATAACATACAAAACGTTCACAATTTTTATTATATTTTTCTTTTATATTACATACACATTAAAGATTTATTGTTACACATATTAAGGGGGAAGGAATATTTTAAAAATTTGATTCACAAACCCATCTGCAAGACTTTGCAAGCATGGGTGCTTTTAGAACAAAAAAAAATAAATATTTTTCCTGTATTTTTCTCAGGCCTTATGTGAGCAAGTCCTTGCGGCTAGATCGATGCGATTGTTTTAGCATATCACTGTAGTGTGCTTTAAATAGGAAAACGATCCCTAAAAATACAATCGGCGTTCCAAGTAGGGAACATATGAGTTCTCCTGACACAGATGGGGACCAGACGATTGCTGCATCTGAAATATAAATTTTTTAATTAAGAAAGATTTATTTTCATTGATTGTTGTTTTTGTTTTCTTAAACTCACTAAGGCCATTTCGGGTATCCAATTTATAGAAGGACCAAAAAAGTCCAGTAAAGGGAAGGGTCCCTGTTGCCATGGCTACAGTCAAAACTGCAGATTGTGAGATACTTAAAATGTTGAATAGGCACACTACAAAGCTCACATAGGTACAGATTAATATGAGAGCATAATATCCACTATTATGGCTACAGTCTACTTTAATGTTTTTTTGTCCAACAGTTTTAAGATTGCCAGACTTTGAAGGCAGATGATTCGAGGTCGTGTTTTTGTACTTTAGAAAGGCATTCTGAAAATTTAAACAAATATTTGAATTACTTAAACAAAATTAACAGTATGGTTTGGAGGTATAACCAAAATATGAGTCTGAGCGTTACAATTCTGGCAGGTTTTTTGTTACGCCATTGGTGTGGGTGAAGGGTTAAATATAGCTATTTTGTCTATTAATGTGTCAGGAGTAAAACAGCTTCAATTCCTATGTTATAACCAAAAAAATGCTCTGTCGTTTTCCCTAAACCTAAACCCCTTAATCTTGACGATCCAATTAATAGAACTCAGAATATACATAAGCTATTTACGGCTTTTTTATGGCGATTTTTTTAGCTTTTTATTAAATGTCCAAAAAAGCCGATAAGGAAAATATATATATCGATCATTTGTTATGATTCACAGTTTTGAAATTTTTTTTATAAAAATTGAATTTGAAGTAAGTTTAGCTGGATAGAAATTTATATTCGAATTCTATAAACTTCGAGCACTTTCGAAATGACGATATAACTCTTAAACAAAATCTGACTGAGGTATTGTTGCGTTATTGGTTATTAAAAAATCCGCCGGTAACCGAATGCTTTGACCAAATACTACGTTTATATGAGGTATTGAAGCGAGCTTGAAGCTCGCTTCGACCCTTTGTAAACGGGTATTGAGGTGAAATGAGCTTCGTTCGACTCGATCTCACTCGCTCAGCGGTGTCGAGTCGAAATATGAGACGAAAAACCTGGGTCAAGGAGTTGGCTTAACAAAATGTTTCAGAATCGCTCAACACCATTTCAACTCAACTCCAAATCGAGCTTTCAACTCAAATGACGAAAAACCTGGGTCGAAAATCCGACCCTAATCCAACTCGATCTCTCGATACTGCATATAAACGTAGTAAAAGACTAATTCCGAGGCGCTTCCATCAAATTCTTCTAAGTCCGATTAAAACGTACAGTAGTCTTCTAGACCATTGGATGTCACTGTGACATTTCAGAGCCGCTTTGAGGGTACGATGCTACTGTTCGAGAAATCCATTTACCTTATGGTTGTAAGCCGTAGTATAATGATGCTTAATCCCTAGCCACATGCAAAGTCAATTGCACAACGGTGATTCAAACAGCGACCCTCGATCTGAAACTATAATTGATGGTATTTTATAACGAAAAAAAAAAAACAATTTGTTAACAGAGAGCTCGCCACTGTTTCTGCTTTTATATCTGGAATCGGAATTGCTTCAGGACATCGAGTGTATCTGTCTATCACAGTTAGTAAATCCTTAGGTATGTACGGACGTGGAACGTTGGTTGAAGTATCGCATACAATTGATTTGGTTGATCCCGGTATATTTACACTTTCAAAACGCAAAGATGTTTCGGAATTGGAAAGTTGCAATTTTTGTAGCTCCTCATTGCGGCACTGTTCCTCGGCGATACTATCGAAGTCAATTTGAGTTGGCAAATATATTTCCTCTAGCCTCGATATCGTGTCAGCCACTACATTTTTGTTTTCAGGAATATACTGAATATCAGTGGAAAACTGATATTCGAGATGTCGAAGCTTTAGAACGCAAATATTACAGGTTTATGATCCGTAAAAATTGTGAAAGACTGTGCCGCAAGAAAATATCGGAAATTTTTGATGAAGGACACACAAAGAATATGTGGTTTCGGGAATTGGATATGATACATAAACCATCACAATAACCGTATGAAGGGCCATTTAAGATACTCAATCGCGAAGCAAACATTTTCAAAATTCTTGTTAATGGAAAATAAACTACTTTTGGAATCGATCCATTAAAGCCTTGCTTTTTGGGAACACAAGAAGGTTCAGACGAATATGTTAATACTAAACCTATTCTTAAGAAAAAAGTAACATTTGTCGAAAACCATACGAGCGTAACATTCGAGCCAGAAAAACACGAACAGGGCGAGAAATTCGTCGCCCAAACAGGTATACAGATCATACATTCAACTAGAGCGGGAGTGATGCGGCGCACAGTGGTCGGATTCACCAATCTAGCGGAACAAATTTTATAGGTAATAATAGATAAACTATACTATCCTTCCTTGAAATAATATTGTTTTAACGAAAAATAACCAAACTATTAACGATTTTATGATATGAAAAAAAAGATGATTTTTTTTTTTTTTTATAAAATACGTTTTTGGATTTAAAATTCAATTCATTTCAATTCCATTCAAGTTTATTGGAATAATACATAAAGTCATTATTTTTATATCATTATTCAGGTGTATGATATATAAAAAACTTGATGCAAAAAAAAAGTAGATTAGATTAGATTCATCTGAATAGGAACCATGCTTATACTAAACAAATTATCATCTATCTGACCTTCTGATCAAAATTTCAAGATGTTTTTCACCACCTTGAAGTTCAGTTACTTCCAATTTCCGACCAAAGCAAAGCCGTTCTATGGTATGATCAACCAAGGATTGAAAATGACTCTTAGCATATGCTTCAGTGATCTCAATTTCTGTGGGATAACAGTTCTTTTTTGAGTTTAGCACTTTTTCATAAGAAGGCAAAATATCTTTGCATTTAGAGTTGATTTTTTGGCGTATGACTTGATATTAATGCTTGGAAAGTTTAATGTCAATCATTAAATCCAATGCTTCATCGGGATACAGAGATATATGAGACCCATGATCAGAGCTGCGATTCTTAAATAATGTTTTTACCTCAGTACCTTTACTGGATAAAGCTTCCAAAAGACCCTTTATGAAATTTACTGAATCCCGTTTACCAATTTTGCGAAGCATTATTTCACTAGCTTTTATTATTTCCCTAGGGCTAGGTGACCTAATTTAATTTTGAACTTTGCGTTTCTTGGATTTTTCACAGCATTTCTCAAAAGAGTTTCTAGTTCTTCGGGCCTTTTTTTTGAAATTTATTTGTCCAATATGTCGGCCAACGTATAAGTTTCCTCTAACCAGGCTGAGCTTGCAGCTAAAAATCGGTTAACATGTCTACCGTTTTTCACCCACTTTTCACCACTTTTGGACAGCAAATTTTGTATGGAAGTATTAAGTTTTTCATTAGAATCTTCAGACAGCTCAGGAAGCTCAAACTTATCTATAATAATTCCTCTAACCACATCAACCCTTTTTGTTTTACCCGTTTGCCGCCAAATTTCAAAAATTTGCTTTCGCGATATTAAGGAGGCCATTCTGAAAATTGAAAATAATTGTATGGGTGTCGCAAAAACGCGCAAAGTGTTTGTTTTACCTCAAAGCCAACGCTCCACAGAATTACTTTTTATAATTTTCGAGTCGGAACTCGGCGGAACTATCTAGTTTTAATCCAGTTGAAAATTCTCTAGAAAAAAATCCAGTCCAATTTTTCACGTTGAACTTAGGAAACTATAAAAAAAATTATTTAATGAACCAATTAATTTCTGGAATCGTTTTTGTATTACCCACAAATAATTCTATTCAAGAAAAAAAAAATATTCCAAAAGACACACCGTTACACTTTTTATAGCTAAACGAAATTGCACAAAAAACACCTTTTATCTGCTGTGTCTAAGTGGCTTTCATAAACTACTAACTTCAAAGCTTAATATTTTCTAACCAATGAAAGAGATCAAAAAACAAAACATGAATTACAGTTACCTACTGTATTGACAAGTAAACCACATCATTTTAAAACGGTTCGCTTGACTTTGATTTTTGTATTTTGTCCCGCTAGATTGGTGAATCCGACCACTGTGCGGCGGACAGAATTGATTAAGAAAACTTATGTGAGAAGATATCAGAACACTGCTGATCTCTTTCTTTGAGCAGCAATATTTTATTTGACTCGTGTTCAGTTTCACAATAATTGGAAGGTCGGGTTCAGGTGAGGAATTCCGTCCGCCACAATATCAGGATTTCTAATAAAGACTTGACAATTTTTTTCTATTAATAAAACCCAAATATTTTCTATTGATAATGAATAGAATTCGAAGTCGTCGAATTTTTTAAGAGTCGGGAACACATGTCGACGGAAATTACCGCTTTTTCTGGTTCAATATTGGATCTAAGCTTATTTAATGAATAGGAAAAAAACAGTCTCCAATGATACCACTGGCATCAAAACCACACCATATATGTAAATATTTTTTATGGATGAAGTGGTGTTTCCTGAAGCACATGAGAGTTTTCACCTGACCAATAACTCATATTTTGTTTATTGACGAAGCCGTTCAGCCAAAGATATGCTCACGCTAATTGTAAATACAATTATACTCTGTCCAACAAAAATTGTCAGTACTGCGAAGATAGGACGTTTGTCTCTCATTCTGGTTGCATTGCCATGCATAAGTGAGTCGCCTTTTAAAGCTCTCATAGGGATTCCGTAGTTTAAATTATAAATCGCCGCAAATGAAATTAAAAAACGCATAGGGCTACCGTCTGCCGATTCAAAACGACTGAAACAATATTCAATTTACCTTTTCCCACAACGCCAAGCGGTCAGATAATAGGCGCGTTTACTTTTTAAGTTGAAAAGCAATACGACAACACTCAACATACTCATCTTCTTAAAATGTGTTCTCAAAAGCTTCAAATCCCAAAAGCTCCTTAATCAAAACCACTGAAAAAGCTCTTTGCTTGCCATTGAGAATGATAATGGTAACTCTGTTTTGATGTAGATAAAGAGCACACAATCGTATTGAGTGACACTTGACACTCTTGTCTTGATCTTGATTCTTGACAGTATCTCATCAGCAGTGGGATACGACGGTCTTGTTGGGGTGTACAACTTCTTGCAAAGAATTACAACAACAATTCCTTAAGAAAAGTCAGTGGCTTGCTCTTTTTTTAGTGGTATTTTTCCTGCTTTAGAAAAAGCTCTCCCATAAGGCCTGTACTGACAATTTTTGTTGGACAGAGTATAGACATATAACTTACAATTACTTTGTGCACATCTTGGCTAGGTTGTATATGTATATATGTTAGCAGGTTAATTCACCAAAACTATATAGACCATATTGTGATGTTTTATCTTCAAATGTCACGTGTTAAAAACACTCAACTAAAGAGCAAATTCCTAAGATTCCTAAGTTATTGCGACAATAACAACTTTTATAACAACCGATTTCCAGTACAGAAAACATAATTCTTCACGTACTGAGACATTTTGTTTGAAAAAGGACAAAAGTTATCACCGACAGAAAACTCATTAAGTAAGTTTGCGAAGTAAAAAAGCCAACCCCCCCTCCCCGAAGAATACTGGAATAAGTTCAACAAGCTAGAAAGATCTGTAACGTAGAAATACATTAAGACATGATCGGAAATTAAGACAAATAACACTATATTGTCACAATTTTGGTAGTTTCAAAGCACTATTTAGTCTTGGGTTCAAATTCTCGTCTTTATCATTCTTTTTTTTTTTTTTTTTTTATAATCTACACACGCTCAAGGGAATATGATTACCCTTCAAATGTTTCAACACAGCGTGGGCGTGAAGTTACGGAAGAGAAAGAAGGATAGGAAAGATGTGTGGCACGATGTTCTGAGACTGAAGGTGGTTGTCTCAGGTTTTTTATCTCCAGGGGTGGCGGCTGAACTAAAGCGGAGAATTGCCGTGTCTTATTTCTATGTCCCTTATAATTCGCATTATTTTATTCGTTTTTCATCTTTGTTGGGCATACTAGTTTAACTCAATCACATGTTGTTAGTGTTATGCCTAAACAACATGTAATGAGTAAACCAGCAACCCATTGATGACAATTTATAGAAGATTTTAATGGAATTTAAAGACGACATAGACGACGGCAGGGATCGAACCTGTGATATTGAGGTTGACAGGCGAGCACACAACCATCGCGCCACGGCCACCCCCTATATACTGATCATTTTATGTGCATTTGATATCGATGAATCTCTTCTTCGATGGATTAGAAATTAGCTCTCGGATCACTCAATACAAGTTCTATTGGATGAATTCAAATGTTATATTCATAAAATAAATGCTGGTGTGCCCCAGGGCTCTGTTTTGACTACTATTCTTAAATGATCTTCTGTCTGAAAACTGTAATCCTTTAAATTTAATATTCGTTTCCAGATTCACGTCCTTGTCCTTCGGATGTGAAGCAGAACGGCAAGCTACTGAAAAGCTCATCAAATTTTGATATCGACAGAATAGCCCAATAAGGTATCAAAAAGAGTGAAGAATTTAATAATATAAAAATGCAATGATGTCTCCTGTCCTGTCCAAACTGAAAGCAACAGATGTCGCTAGTGTATGTGTGTATTCTTTTTCATTTTTTCACTTATTGTACTTTTTGCAAAAATTGCCTATTGTAGTTAACGCCTGATGGTTTAAATGGTTCTACCTTTTTACTTTTTCACTTTTTAAAAACACTATTACATGGAATAAATTTTTTCAGAAAATCACTGATAGATCTCTGAACTGAAATTGTATGGTGTAAATTATACGCTCTTTTCAGATGTGGCTAGTGTATGTGTGTATTCTTTTCAATTTTTGCAAAAAGTGCCGATTGTAGTTAACGCTTAATATTTCAAAATATTATTGTAAGAGCTCAACTACTAAAAAAAACACATGCCTAATATTTATATTGATAATATTTCTTCACTTAGGAGGATTCACATTCAACAACATGTTCATCAACTTTTTTTTGTTGGCGGATTTGCGTAATGAGAATCCACCTTAATGTTTCGGGTTCTGGCTTTGGATTTTCGCTGAATGCTTTCATTTTTCATATTGTGGATTTGACATTTTATGTGTCAGCCGATTTGACATTTCTAATTGTTTTTTGTTTTTGTTTTCCGGGCATTATTTTGCAATTTTTATTTATTGTTTTAAACAATTTCTGTGTAGTATATTTAAATAATTTTGGCATTCTGCACATCTATGCAAAAAATTCTTTCGTTTAAAATGTAATTTATGCCCCTTCGGTTTTTATTATATGATTACAGAACTTTTGTCTATTCAAAAATTGTTTGAAAAATTGGTAAACGATAGACTCAACTTTGGAGTCCAAGGAATCATAACATCATGTCAGCATGGATTTTGCAGTGGCCGGTCTACCACAACTAATTTGTGTCTTCTTACAAATGTTTCCATCTATTTTTTAGAGATGTCTTGTATACAGATTTCGTAAAAGCGTTCTATAGAGTACTTCATTAGCTTCTAATTAAAAAATTCTAGAAAATGGGTTTCAGTTCTCGTTTTTTTAAATGGCTGCAATTTTATTTGTACTGATGAATTGTCAGGCCTCCTTCAGGGTAGCCATTTAGGACCCCTTCTTTTTAATATTTCTGTAAATGACATTTGTGATCTTTTAAAGATTGCGAATTGTTTTATGTTTGCGGACTTTCCAATATCCACAATTGAAGATTGTTTGAGCTTTCAAAAAGACATAGATAAGCTTTATCAGTGATTCAAATATAATCATCTGGATTTAAATATCTCTTACTGTTATTTTAAGAATTTTCCGTTCAACACCCAGGACTTTTTATAGCTACAGTCTTGGTAACAAAATTATATCGACTGTTGATAAAATTAAGGACCTTGGTGTTATTTTTGATACCAATTTGTCTGTTTCCTCGGATTTTAATTTTGCCACATCCAATGCAAATTCACATTTATGTTTTTTAAAGCGAAACGCTGTAGTTTTTAAAAGCTATTTATAATTCTTTAATTTATTATGCCTTTTTTGGAATACTGTCGCGTTATATGGTCTCCCTTTTATAAAAACTCTTTTGATAGGATCGAAAATATTCAAAAAAGATTCACTCGCTTTGCATCGAGAAACTTTTGTTGGTCAGAAGGTTTACCGTCACACAAATCCAGGTGCACTTTAATACATCTTAAATTTTTAAAAATACGTAGAGAAACACTACGTACGCTTTTTTTTTTTAAAACTTAGTTGTTCGAGGAATTAATTCACTTGAATTACTGAATCTCATGCCTTTTTATGTTCCTGAGAGAGGAATCTTAGAAGCAGAGACGTTCTCTTTCTTGTCCCCAAACACAGGACAAACTGTGATCTAAATGAGCCAATAACCCGATCGTTATCACTTTTTAATTCAATAAATCTTGGGGTCGACCTTCAAATGCAAAGTGATATTTTAAAACATATTGTTTTGAGAGTTTTTTTTTTAACTTTGTTAATTGCAATTAACAGAAAAATAGCCATTAAAAATTTATGAATAAACAAATACAAAATATGGTTATATCACCTATGCACAATATATTGTTAAAGATCTATTTTGAATTATAATCAAAAGATTTGAGTGATTAAGAAAGGCCTATCTATTTGCAATGACTCTCCCTAAAATTTGTTGGTTCCTCTTTATTCAAATATAGTGGTTACATCGGAGGTTGACCACCATTATTTATTAATTTGTTTTAGTTTTTGAGCCTCCGGAATCGTAGTTAGAATATGCTCTTTTTACGTACCAAGTGTGAAATTTTATGCTGATGTTTGTTTGCATCAATCGGAGATGATCTTGAAGTTCTGTTTGGATGAATGTTAATACCCTTATGAACGAAAGTAATGTCAACGTTGTGTTGTTGTGACTTTGAAATGGAGTTCATTATTGTCGTTTGCTTCGAAGTATTTGAATTTAATTCGAAAATGACAGTGTTAGGCGAGGAAATATTTAAATGACACTGAAACGTGTGTTTCGTTTCCATCCAATGTTCAGTAAATGTTTTAATCTAAAAACAAAAAAACATTAAAACAAAAATTGGCAATTTCAATTTCAAGCTTCTTATAAACTTACTTGAGTTCCTGTTATTGGAAAAACATCTACAAAGCCAAAAAATAAGGCAAACACTGTTCCGAAAATATGTACCCACATGGCTATATGCATCGGATGCAAATTTGTCTTACTTTTCAAAACGTCCAAATCATGTTCAGTTGTTGGAGTATCGTTTAAAATTTTTTGATCGTCATAGCTAGATACAAATTTGGATATTGTCTTAAGAAAATTTGTTTGCTTCGACCGTGCATCATTCTGAAAAAAAAAAAAAAATTAAAGTAAGTAAGTAGTTTCTGTAATGATTTACGATATTCCATGGAAGTACACTTCATGTATATATTTTACTTACAGAATCAACAAAACATCGTTCAAGTAAGGTTATATGAAGAGACCATAGAGATATCCCGATAGTATAAATGAGTGCCCAGAACGCACGCCCCTGCCAACCGGTGTGGGACATTTTCTCTTTGAAGGATATTACATTTCCATGGCAGTGGAATTCATCGCACAGCCCATAGTCCACAGATATAAAAAGACCAATTACACTTGTTGTAGCTGAGAAAATTTTCTGCAATCCCATCACTGTTTTTAGAAAAAATATTTTGTTTAGTTGTTTTAAAAAAAAAAACGATTTTGAAAAATAAATTCTGATGTCAAAACTTACATCGTGTACAAAAAAAGAAATAAAATAGTAACGAAAAGGCTAGAGCCGTTCCTTTCAAAGGATCTTGTAAATGGCAAGCGACCCTTTTATACGATCCCACAGTTACTAAAGTTGAAGCCAGGCCAAAGCACAGGGTTATTAAAAATAATCTGTAATTAGTAAATACAGTTGGTAAAGGAAATTTATTTACATAAATTAATTCAGTGAAAAAACAAAGTCAGAACTTTTTTAACTATCTTTTTAGCTGACTCTGAGCTATACTCTATCAGTAACTCTTTAATTTTTAATTGGGAAGTTTGAAAAGTACAAGAATTTTCATGTCTTTTTCTATGGTAGCGTGGTCCCGATCCTGTAAAGGTTTCTTCGATATTCTATATTTGGTATGTTATATTAACCACTCCCTTTAAAAAGTCCTTAAAGTACCTATGAATGTTAAGCCAGATATACATTGTTCAATTGCATGACAAGCACGTGCAAGTGCATTAGTAATAAAATGCACGACTGGGTCGCACGAACTTGCTCCTATGTAATAGACTAAGAATTTCAAAAATAAATGTTACTAGAGAAAAACTGTTCATAAGCATAAAAATTAAGACTAAAACATAGTTTTTTTTTCAAAATTCAAAAAAATATTTTTCTTAAAGTTTTGAAATGCGATGTTTTTTAAACTTTTTAGAAGTTTCTCTCTAAAAAATTTCATTAAAATCCGTTATGCCGATAATGAGAAATTCAAAATTTTAAAAAATCGCTCTATGGTAGGTACAGTCAGTAATATCTTGTTTTCAATTTTTTTTTAAATTATAGATCTTAACAATTAATTGAAAGAAAAAAATTTAAATAAAATTCTCGGAACCGTTTTCGAGAAAAATACGATTTTCGAAAACCATTTTTTAACATTTGTATGGAGGGTACCGTTATTTTTAGGTAAAACAATTTTTTTTCTTAAATCTTATAATTTATATTAAAAAACTTTTATTTATCAAGTTTTGAAAAAATCGAGCATGTGGTTTTCAAAATATTGAGTTTTCAAAAACAATTTTGAAAATTTGAATACACAATAATATTCAAACTGCTGGTGAGCCTTAACATAAAAAAATGATCAAAATCGGTGGTACCGTTTTAGAGAAAATCAAAAACAAAAAAAATGGTTCCAAGGGGGGTGCCAAAAATAACCATTTTTTGGAAAATTTTTTTCAACCATTACCTAGGTTTAACTAAAAGAAATTTTATGAATTTTTTTTTTAAAAATCTGTGGGACAGTTTTTGAGAAAAAAAAAATATTTATAAAATTTCGAAAAAAATTCGTATGGCAGGTACCGTTATTTTTGGTCTTAAAAAATAAAATCAAAAAACATCCGGGGGGAAAAAATTAAAACCCATATTTACCAGTTTGAAGAAAATCGGCCGAGCCGTTTAGCTGCAATCGAACGGACAGACAGACAGACAGACAGAATTGCGAGACCCACTTTTTTGGTCTTCGCTATCATTGTAATGTCAACTTTGATCAAAATCTCGAGTTCGATTTTTTTTCCGAATGCATAACTTGCCTTATAGTACCTATAAGTCGCAAGTAAAAATCAAACGTATAGATTATTGGATGTGGGATTGATGCAAAATCAAAATCTTTTGATTCAAAAGTAACGGTAGAGGAATTTATAGTATTGTGGTATACATGTTTGTTTTTTTGACTTAACAGAAAAAGTTATGAAACAAATGCTCCTAAATTTGGTAGATTGTGGTAGGTAGTGATTTCTTTTCGTCGGATTCTAACAATAACTAACAAAGATTTAGACAAAATATTTATATGACCTCTAAATCGTCACTTTTGAAAGTTAAAGGGTAATGTGGTACACTATACTGTCTATTGTGGTATACTATACCACATTACCCAGTAGATTTTTTAAAAGTGTGTGAAATCTCAAATTTCCCATTTTTTCATTCCTTACAGCATGATGTCTTTGGAATCTCATTTTCTTACTTACAAATAGCCAATTTTAAAAAGAAAAAAGAGGATGGGTGCGACCCACACTGATAACTTCCCATTTGTGGTAAGAAAATAAAAACATATTGTGACGTTTTCTTCAATTTTACCATAGCTATTACTAGAATTTGAATATGTGGGACTTGGGTACAACTGAACAACCTTATTCATATACGTATGTACAATACATACATTCTGCTAAAAACTAAGTTGATAATAAAATTATAAAATTATGTATTATACTATATATATATTTTATTATTTCGGTTGCAAAAATTTTAATTGAAAAAAATTTAAAAACGAAATATTCAAATATAAAAGATATGGTTTGGTTATTGATGGAAGGGTACTTACAAAATATATCCGCTCTAAAACTAGATATATGTCAAATATAAACCATTTTTTAGAAATTGTATTATGTATTAAATTAAATAATGGCAAAGTCAATATCATTGCTCGTTCTCAAGATATTCTAGTCGAAAAACAAATATTACCACTTTTTAGTAGATTTTTTTTATATTTTTGTTAAAACTGTCAATTCGATACTTGTCAAAATTTAACCATATGTTAATAATTGTATTATGTCGAAACCTTCCCGTATGAATGTACTAAGCGACACTTTTTTCGAAAATGACTTTTTGATGAGGAAATCTTTATATATATAATTCTTCTGTGAGTGTGTATGTCACTGAACTTCTCTTAAACGACTGGACCGATTTTGATGAAATTTTTTGTGTGTGTTCAAGGGGATCTGAGAATGGTTTAGATTCACAATTAAAAAAAAAAATATTCGTAGTTAGCAACGCGAGCACGGGCGGCTAGTATACTATATGTTAAGGGACACGTTTTGGCCTGGGTTTCGCCAACCTATTATGCATGAAAAGGAAACTAGAGTCCAAAAAAAAAATTTATCAACTGCCATGTTTTCTCATTAAAATAATGTTGCCCCCTGAAATTTGTATTATCCGCCAAAAAAATTATGCTAAGCGACATTAATAAAGATCTCATTGTCTTGAGCAACAAAAAAATTTGTTAGATGTCACCTAGTTTAACCAAAATTGTCTCTTAGCACACTATGATTCAACTAGAACTTTATTCGTTTTTTTTCGTTTCCTGAACAATTTTAGAAATGTCGCTTAGTATACATTCTTACGGGAAGGTATCGATGTATAAAACAACATACTTTAGAAGGCACTATCGGTGTTCATTCCCAAGAAATTCGACTTGAAATACAATTTTAACTAGTTTTCACTAGAATTTTTAATAGTTTTTTTATTTAAAAAAAAAACTATTACTTCAATATTTGTCAACATTTTACCAATTGTACAAAATTATACTATGTGTAAAATAAACTAAATTAGAAGTCAATATCACTACTAGTTCTCGAGAAATTTGAGTCGAAAAACAATTTTTACCAATTTTCAATAGAATTTTATATAGTTTTTTATTTTTTGTAAAAAAACTGTAAATTGATTTTTTTTAAATTTTCACCAGTTGTCAAACACATTATTTTTCGTAAAATAAAATTATTTTGAGTTTCAAATTGTTTTCCGTTCTTAGAATATCTGGGTTATGAAAATTTTTTTTTCAGTTTTTTTAATTTAAAAAAATAACGGTAAGTTCATTTTTTTCCATATTCATATTAAATTTGTATGACCTTATAATGACTACATTAAATTTTATTTGAAGTCAATAGCATTATTTTTTCGTGAGATATTTGAAACTAACCAAAATTTTTACTTTTTTCTTAAACCGTTATAGTGAAAAAACTACTCACTGAATTTTAATAAACGCCCTTTCAGCCTCTTTCGAAGTTATTATCTATTTAACAAAATTTATTTGAAGTTGATATCTTTACTCGTTCTTGAGATATCGACGACGAAAAATGGTACAAGAACGTACGGACGTACGAACGTACGAACGTACGAACGTACGTACACACACACACACAGACATCTCTCTAAAAATGATTGATATAGCCTCTAGGGACCTTGAAACGTCGAGAAATGTCAAAAATTCCAATTTGACAAATCGGACCGATTACAATAACTCCCTATGGGAAGTTAATAAACTTTTAAGATGGGTAAAGTGGTATACTACCACATTAGCCACGGCTAGTATACCACATTAGCCGAAACTGTATATTTTTACAAAAATAAATAATAAAATATAAAATAAACACCTTTAAACAAAACTTAGTTGTTTTTCGTAGATAATTAATTTATTTTTGCAAAGAATTTATAAAATATAGCTTGAAACACAACTTTTGAGAGCACACAAACACTTTTTGTTTGACCCAAAAAAAAAACTCAACTTCAAGCAAAAACCCTTCTCTGATATTTGCTTGAGATATACGAAGATTTTTGACTTGATTGAACACGAGTACTTAGTTTTATTTATTATACCGTCCGCTAAGGTAAAAACAGTTGAAGAAACATGCTTAGTTTTTGAGAAAACTGGCCTATACCACATTACCCGCTTATACCACATTACCCCAAATTACTCTACCCGCCATACACCCGTGATGCAAAATCTTATTCATCTCGAAAACGGCTCAACGATTTTGATAAAAAAAAATTAAGTGTGATATTATGGACTTGGACTACATTTTGGTCAAGAAAATTTTTGGGGCAAAATGTTATTAACGGTACCTGTTATAGAACCGTTTTTTTGATTTTCGACTTTCTCATTAACGGCTTTAAGGATTTTAACCAAAAATTTTCAGCAGGAGTCCCCTTAAGTTTAAAATAATATTGTATATAAAAATATTTGAAAAAAATATTTGTTGGTTTTTTTTGAAATTTTTTTTTTTTGAAAAACAATATCTTCAAAACCTATGAACGATTATTTTTTGAAATTATTTCCTAAAATCAATATTATTCAATACTTAAAATTCGCATCCCACATTTTTTTCTTGAAAAATTTTAAAGAAATCTCTTGTATAAAAAATTTATTTAATAATAAAATGATTTTTTAAAGTTTGTTTGCATAAATTCATACTTTTCTAGAAATCAGACTGCAGTTTTATGCATTTGAACATTATGATCTCATTAAATCCATGTTTTATATTTATAAAATTTATCTTAAATTCCAAAGTAACATAAGAGCAAGTTGGTGCGATCCAGTCGTGCATTTTATTTTAGCCCTTCCTTATGTCAAATATACTACCAACAAAAGTCACCAATCTAAAACTATGGTTATTATAAACGTAAACAAACCCCAGCTGATTGACGTTATTTTTCATTTTATTTATGTTGAAAATTGGATATATTTAAAATTGGATTTTATAAAGTTCAAATTCTATAAATGAATGTACCAACAACGTTGCGTCCCCAATACCGTGCAACTTTTAGAGCGTTTGAAAAATGTAATTAATAAATGCAAAATATCTAAACATTTTGTCCTAGTAACAAACGAAAAAAAAATTGTTTATACTCCTTTTTGTAAATTTCACACGATGTCATGTCAAAATGACATTTACATACTAAAACGGCTTTGAACCTCCTATGAACCAGTTTTAGCTTATTCCACCTCTATTCCTAGTGTGTGTTTTTTTTTATAAATAAGCTTTTCAGGATTAGAGCCGTTGTAAAGTCGAAGTAACTTTACTCCGTCGCTAAAACGAGTTAGTAAATAAGGCTGAATATGTTTCACATATATGCTCATGTCAAAATCAGCTGACTCGGAAAAGAAGTAAAATAAAAATATGTAATTTTTAGAAAAAAAAAATTCAATTTAAATGAATAAAGGAACAAAACAGATAAGGGTTATAAATAATTTTTGAATTTCTTAGCACAACTTATATTTATTTAGTAGTTACGAGTATTTCAAGTTTACTAAATAAAGGCAAACAAAAACGAAAGATGAAATAGGTATGTTCCTACAAATAAGCAATCCACTTTTGAATAACCTTAATGATGCGTTGGAAAAGTATACGTTATTGAATGTTTAGTTGAAATATAGTTGAAATTCATGGTTGTATGTACATAATGTATGTAGACAAATTCTTAAAAACTTCGCTTAAGCTATAAATTCATTTTAGATAATGTCATAATAATAAAAAACGTCAAAATCATTAATTCACTATAAAGATATGGTTTGTGCTGGATTTAGACAACTGACAAAATTTTTCTCACACAAATTGCAAAACTATTAATAAAATCAAATGTTGATGGCATACATACGAGTATAAACAAAGTCAAATATAACGGCCCTTTGTCAGAAAAAAATCAACAATATCGTTCTTATATGTCATGATTTACAATATGGTGGTCATACAATATTATGTGTTTGATAACCTGAAATTTCTCACAAATTTTTTAAATTTTCTGTCAAAAACCAGCTGAAGTTAATTTATATTTCATACTCTTATTTGGCAGATAGGCAACATGCATCTTTATTTGATTTCAAATTCGAAGCCACTTTGACGCATTAGACAACAAGGCATTAAGAGACAACTTATTGTAGACAAATATTTCAAACCGCATAATTTTGGCTCTTATGAAAAACTATAAAATGAAAAAATATCACGGAACACACCCTCAAATAAATCAAAACCTGCCAACCTCATGCAAAAAACATTTTTTTGCAACCAATTTGAGCCGGCGGCGGTGAATTAAATCAAAAACGTGGGTCTTACGTATACTTCCGTGTAGCACGTTACCTAGCGAATTTAAATATTCTATATATGTACATACTTACAACAAATATAGATCCTTCTCCATTTGTCAAGCTATGAACCGGATGATGACTATGATGCCAATTGATTAAAAAATTTAGTTTTTTCCGTTTATATTTACTTTCACAATTTCCATTACAAGATAAGAAAGATATAAATCACTTATAGAGAGAGTGATAAAGTACAGACACGTCAAAAAAGTCGGAGGTTTTTTGACATATTTGGTGTGGAAAGTCTAGCGGAATGAAGATACGTTTCTACACCTCTCGTTCTCATCCAAAACTATTAAAAAAACGAAAGGAACGAAAAAAAGAATCTTGTAATCAGTCTCCAAATGTCAAACTGAAGTGTAATTTTTTCGTGCAACATAAAGCCCATACATTTTTTTTCCTGGGACAAATTTTGTCTCGGACATTTTTCCGAGCAGTACGCAGTTCACGCGCAAAATTCATACTATTGTGAATTGCTCTTCAAAATGTCTCCACTAAATTTTGCCAGGAATAAGAATGATACAAGCATTATTTTGCGGGACAAATTTTGACAGCCACCGTATTTCCGAAAGTGATTTTTGTCAATTCTGATTTTATGTAAAAGGTGCTGATGCTTGTCTTGAGATCATCAAGAGGAGATTCCAAAAAGGTATGAACGACTTTTGTAAGACAACGCGTTCCAGAGATACACTAAAAAACACATTAAATTAGATTTCATCTCTCCAACTTCAAATTTTTGCACGAGATTTGGAAAAGTTTTGTAGAGATTAAAATTGTAGAGATAAAATTTGTCTTGTCTCGATCTGCGTACTAGGCTTTATGAAAAACTATAAAATGAAAAAATATCACGGAACACACCCTCAAATAAATCAAAACCTGCCAACCTCATGCAAAAAACATTTCTTTGCAACCAATTTGAGCCGGCGGCGGTGAATTAAATCAAAAACGTGGGTCTTACGTATACTTCCGTGTAGCACGTTACCTAGCGAATTTAAATATTCTATATACATACTTACAACAAATATAGATCCTTCTCCATTTGTCAAGCTATGAACCGGATGATGACTATGATGCCAATTGACTAAAAAATTTAGTTTTTTCCGTTTATATTTACTTTCACAATTTCCATTACAAGATAAGAAAGATATAAATGACTTATAGAGAGAGTGATAAAGTACAGACACGTCAAAAAAAGTCGGAGGATTTTTGACATATTTGGTGTGGAAAGTCTAGCGGAATGAAGATACGTTTCTACACCTCTCGTTCTCACCCAAAACTATTAAAAAAACGAAAGGAACGAAAAAAAGAATCTTGTAATCAGTCTCCAAATGTCAAACTGAAGTGTAATTTTTTCGTGCAATATAAGGGTTGTTCTTATTCTAAAATAATTTTGACAAGCACGGCAAGATTTTGCTATTGTGAACGGCTTGTCAAGCATGCTGGATGGATTTCTAAAAGTTTTGATATTTTGGCTGCATGTCAAGCATATTTGAGAATGTGAACGCATGCTTTTCAAGCCTGAAGCAAATTTTATTTTCCATGAAGTTCTAGAGCTTTGCACATCATAAGAAAATATATTAAAATGAGTTTTATAAACAATAGCTGTAATTTAGGTGGATTTTATAAGCTAAATATAACTTTTATGCAAATTTGAAATATGAAAATCAAGTAAATTTTCTATTTTAAAATTTTATCTATGTTCTGGGTTGGTCCACCATGTTCATAATTCTAATGAGAAGTGATGTTTGATAGTATGCTTGACGAGTGTGAACGCCACAATTTTTTTCATCCATAAAGTATTCATCATGCCGTGCTTGTCAAAAAAAAATTTAAAATGTGAAAGCTCATATTAATGCTCCGAGCAAGTTGTAGTATTTTGTATCAGATAACATCTCTGTTTGAATAAAGGTGGACAAATTTAATATTGTATCACATAACATCCCTTTTTACACATAAATTTAACAAACTTTACGTTACGTAGAGGAGTCCGATAGTGCATTCTTTTTCTAGCAATATTTAAATTTTGAAATAAAAGGTTCGTTCCTTTAAATAATAAAGATTAAGTACAGAGACTTAAAAAAAAATTTAATACCGTCTTGAAATTAACGATTGAAAATTCAATAATTAGTTTCAATGATAGCTATGTACGTATGCATATGTATAACTGGCGTCTTAGTTCAACATATTTACATCGATGCTATAGTTTATATATATATGTATGTATTTTGGGGGAAAGCGGAGATTTTACTGTTAGAGCCACATTCATCTATTTTAAGACCTTTTTGGTTTTAATTATAAGTGAAAGGAACAAATTGATTTTAATTGTTAATAAATTATACATATTGACGCAAAATTTTAGTTGATGTTAAAACTTTTTTAGTATGAAACTAGGTTAAAATAACGATTTTGCAAATTTTAATCGAATATAGCATCATACTTTTTCTACCCTTTTATTAAAGTTAAAATCTTCGAATAACTTTTTTATTTTTTTCGTATCTTCCTATCTACAAAAGCCACAAAAGGTCTGTTTACTTAGTTTTTTGCTTTAGTTCTGTTCAGAAGCAATTTGTTAAGAAAATTTGTTTTAGTGCGATACTAGTTAGAAAATGTTTAAAATTAAGAATGAGTTAGTAAGCTACTTTAAAGTTAGACAATTGTTAAGTAGTATCATACTAATAACTTAATACTAAGCTGTTTTAAATTATGCGCCGTTGTTTTTTAACAAAAATATTTTTAATATTAAAAAAAATGTTGACACTACTTAATGCATTATTATGCATGTTTATTGGGTACGTTCAATACAAAAAATTCGGCATTCGGACCAGCGTTGATGTTTAGACATCTTAACCATATGTCCCGGTACTCACACTCTTTATTTACATAATACAATCTACAAGATGTGAGAAAACAAATTTTACTTTGTCTAAAAATAACGGTACCCTCCATACAAATGTTAAAAAATGGTTTTCCAAAATCTTATTTTTCTGGAAAATAGCGCCTAGAATTTTGATAATTTTTTTTCAATAAATTTTCACGATCAATAATTCAATAAAAAAAATTAAATTAAGATTCTACTGTACCTACCATAGAACCGTTTTTCATTAACGGTATAACTTTTTATAAAGAAGCTTCTGAAAAACATTGTATTTCAAAATAAAAAAAAATATATCTATTCTTTTTTTTTGAAGATTCGATATCTCCAAACCGGTCAGTATTTTCTTTTTTAAAATTAAATTTTTATTCGTACAATTATAAAAATTCAAAGTTAAAAAAAAAACACTTCAACGATTTATAATTTTTGCTCTTGCATAAACTAATATTTGTTGAGGAATTAAACGGCATCCTGTTTATAGCTCCAACTACTAAAGGAGTTGCTTTAGTCATTTAAAAATTATGAATTTTATGATTACGAACATTTTTCTGTGTAAACATTCATTTTTGCTTTTTTTTAGTTTTTTAGGTAAGGCTTTTATTCACCTCAATTTAAAATTTTTATTTTGGAATATAATGAATTTTCAGAATTTCCATCAAATATAAATTTTCTATATCTTAGTTTTCCTAAACACTACTGTGAAAACGTTCAACTGGTGTAACGTAAATTCGAAGTAAGAAACTTTACGAGCAAACTACATTCCTTCAGAAGAATTAAAAAATAATTTCCTGTTTAAAATCACTTCAGTGGTTACTAAAATTCCATTTTATCTCTAGTTAATTTGCCCAATCGCCTATTCGAATCCACTTTAAAATGTAAAATAAATTAACTTGAAACAAGAGTTTTTGTGTTTATGGGTAGGGTTTTTTTTTAATAAGGATTTCGTAAGAAGATATAAACAACAATTAGAAGGGACTCTGGAAATGGGGGTATTTTTATTTTATTTTCCTGCAATTTTAGTGAAAAGAAATTTCCAAATAAAAGGTTTTTTTTTTTTTAATGAGTGCATTTGTAAAGCTTGGCCATTTATCCGTTCTAAAGAGATTTATCCTTGAAAAGATTTTTTTTAGACACAAATTTATTTGGAAAGGCTTAGTTTATATCCATCCGTGAGTTTTGAATTTCAATAGAAATAGATGTTGTAAATCCGCAAAGGCAATTCTAAGGGATTTATTTTATACCTACTTATGTAGATACATACATAATTTATATACGAGTGCATATACGATGTAGATCTATTAAATGATTGAGAGAGGAAGTGCGGTTGTGTTTCTTATTCATTGCTGCCTTTTATTTACCATAAGCACTACCGACATTGAATGGCTGGTTGTTTCGTTCTGAGTTTAATGAAGGATAGTTTGGTTTTGGCAAAACTCCATTGCTTTTTTGTTTCATATTTTTTTAGAATATATAAAAGATGAAATAAAACTTAGATATATCAAAATTTAATTTGTGTGGGTTTAATTGAAGAAGTAATGTAAACAGAACTAGCTAATCAAAAATACTTTTAGAAATGTCAAGTTTATAGAAAAGACTTTCATTCATTGCTCTATTTAAAATAAAATAGAGGACTGTATTGCAAGGACTTGCTGTTATTAAAAGACAAAAAAAAAACAATTAAAAATGAATGTTACTAGAGAAAAATATTCATAACAATAAAATTCATTTTTTAAATAACTGAAACAACTCGTTTAGTAGTTGGAGCTAAAAACAGGATGTAATGTGATTTCTCAAGCAAATATGAATTTATGCAAGAACAAAAATTTTAAGTCGTTGTAGCGGTTTAAAAAAAAAGCTTTTATATGAAAAATGGAAATATTTTTGAATGCTAACTTTAAGTTTTTATTACTGTACAAATAAGAAATAAATTTCAAAAAAAATATACTGACCCGTTTTTGAGATATCGAATTTTAAAAAACAAAATCCGTTACCTATGCCAATATTGAGAAATTTAAAATGGTTTTATGGTAGGTACAGTCAGTAATCTTCTTATTTCAATTTTTTTATTGAATTATAGATCGTAAGAATTAATTGGAAGAAAAAAAAATTTATCAAAATTCTAAGTAATGCTTTCGAAAAAAATACAATTTTTGAAAACCAATTTTAACATTTGTAAGATGGGTACCGTTACCGTACCAAAAAATGGTTTTAATAACCATTTTTGGAATTTTTTTTTCAATCATAATCTACCTTTAACTTAATACAATTTTTGATTTTATTTTTCAAATGTGTGGAACAGTTTTTGAAAAAAAAAAAAATATTTTATAAAATTTCGATAAAAAATCGTACGCCAGGTACCTTTATTTTTGGTCTTAAGAAAAAAGAAAAAAACCTGTGCTGGTGGGAATTCAAAACTTCTATCCACCAAGTTTAAAGAAAATCGGGTTAGCCATTTAGACAGAAAATTGCTAAAAAGCCACTTTGTTCGTATTCCCTTTCATCGTAATGTTTTTAGTTTTAGTTTTTAGTTTAAAGTTTTTTAATGTGATTCAAAAAATTCATACAATTTTATTTTAATAACATTTTTTAAATAAAAAACATAAAGGCATTGATTTAAAAGTCTTTAGTCTGAACGGCATTCAAAATAAACATTTTTCGTTTGATTCAAATCCAAAGTTAATTCTAAAAAACTTTCGTGAAATACTCATTGTTTTTCTTCATTGTTCATGATATTCTCTTACAAAAAAGTTTTCGATTCTATTAAATAAATTTAATAACAAAATAAGATTTTAAAAATAATGATTTATAATAATAATTATTCACCTGAAAAATAGCTACGTTAACATAAATATTAATTTTTTACATATGTAAATTTTGGTGTATTATTTCGTGTATTATGCAAACTCATTTATTAATTAACTTCTATATCGAAATGCTTTTTGCAGGAAGTTATACATAAACACATAGCTTTGGCCGTTTAGCGTATCGATAAATACATCTTGTGTAAGACATACTTCTCCAAAGTGACTTTTTCGAAAATCTTTGAAAATTGGACATACTCCTATAAAATGATATGTGTTTTATGAAGCATCTAAGTTGCATAAAGTGCATATACCATCCGTTTGATTTTTAAAAGCTCTTGCATTTAAGTTAAGTAAACCCCCTCTTGCCATACAAATCATATGTGCCTATTTGTCTTGGAAATAGTTTGGAACTCCTACATACTCGAGATTATTATACTCATCATGAAACTGCCCGCTCTTTGCAATCGTTACATGGTCACTCCACTCTTTTTTTCTCAATTCATGTAAGACCTCACTTTGCAAAACTTTCCAACTTTATGTCTTCAAAAGAGAACTGCAAACCTACTTCCTCCTAAAGTGATACCCACTCTTCAGCTCAGCTAATTTTTTCCCTCACGATTTCCTTAGTAGTATTTTATTTTAGTATAAGTATTAGTATTTTAGGTAGTCTATTATCCTGGTAATTCATCACTTTTCGTATGTAGCTGAAATGAAGTCGTAGAGTTGACAAGAATAATGTTGGCAGACCGATTTCTATGTGTAACATATAATTTGGAGTGTTTGAGGGTAGTTTAAACATTCTTTCAATAAAATATCTGAGAAGCCTCTCCGTTTCTTCATACTTCAAAAATAAAACATAATGATGTTGCTTCAAAAATTTTAAATTTGTTTGAAGGGAGGGTTTTTCTATCATTAATAACTGTAGACCAAGTGGAGTTTATCGCTACCTTAGACATTGCAAGTTTTTCTTCTAGATGTGGCTTAAATGACATATTGGCGCAAAATTTTAAACAGTTCTCGTTTAAGGAATTAAACCGGCTCTACTTAACGCAGTCGTTTAGCTTGGAGACTTGGTCTAACTTTGGCATAATTTTAAACACGTTAGACAACTCTTCTAACTGATGTGGGTTTTACAACAGAACCTAAGCGAATTTGCGTTGAACAACCCTTAATTTGACAGATACATAACTCACACAACTACAAAAACACAACAAAAAAAAAAAGTAAAAAGAACAGACAACTATAAACCAAATAATTTTTCGCCGAAAAAAGTACATTTTATATACTCCTCGGTACAGATTTTGATTGTTTATAAGTTATTTACATTATTTTAGATGGAAATAAAGTATAAATCGTATATTCACAGCATAAAAACTCAATTTGTTGTTGCAAGGTGCAGATTCATTTAGCTATACTCGTCTCGGCCTTCGGCGGCGGCGCGCGACTTAAGAACTTCAACGCGGAGCGATTGAAAAAAAAGATCTTTATTGGTTTAATATGCAACATAGAATGAATACATCGGTAATCTTTTCTTTGCACATAAGGTGCCAAACAATAGTTAGGAATTTTAAATAGAAACAAAAGATTTAAATTACAATATTCTTTGGAAAAGCCAAAGATATCAAATGCACAGAAGGTGCTTACAAAGTTATAATGCTACATTGTTGCAAGTTGCAAAGTGCAATCTTGCATTTAAGAAAGATAAAATAATAATAAATATGAATTTATGTTGATACAAGTTGCAAAGTGCAAGCTTGCATATATTGGTTCGTAACTCCTCCCCCCTTAGCGCAGCGACTTCCAAAGGGCGTTGTCTCTTGAAGGAGCGGTTGATGGTGATGCCTCTGTTTGTATTTGTGTTTGTTGACCTTTCTTCGAACTGTTTAATCTTAACCATACCAGCAATATAATGATCGTAATTATTGGGACTAATATGACCCATGTTGAGATAAAGTGCGTAGTTGAATTTGTCGTAAGTAAATTGATTTTGTGTCTATTTATAAGTTGTCCTAGATGGAGCTTTTTCAGCGAAAGATGTTGGTTTATTGTTGGGGACGTTATTTCATTTCTTGTAGGGGGATGTATCACGACACTATCCCAGAAGATGTGGGGTCTGGAATCGTAAGTTATGTTATTGATGATTATCGCACAACTTTCAAAGTGAAGGAGTGCGGTGCCGAAGATGTTGTACTTGTTAACGCCACAGGTTGTTTCTATGCTGGTGTTTTGTACGTTTACTAGTAATATATAGTTTTCCTCGGGTTGTAGAATTTGGTTTGCTTCTAGTCCTTCCAAAATATTACATTTAGCTGGCTGATTTTTTATGATCTCTGGTACGCAACTTCGAAATACGGCTGGTCGTTGGTCTTTTGTTTTACACAGGTAAATATTCTCTAGGAGTTCGCATGGTTGCTCGAAGTAAAGTGTGTTGGTCTCATGTAAAGCAAGATAGGGGTGAGTGGATATATAGAGGGTCTTGTTTATAGGAAGGGGAATAATGTGAAAGAAGGTATATTCTGGTTGAGATGTGACAGGAATTCCAATACTAAATACGATATTTGTATTATTAAAATATGCATGTAATTGTAAAATCTCATAAATTTGCTCATCTGAAGAGAAATCAATAGATTGGGAATTAAGAAGATCTTTTATTTCCTTAAGTTCGGTTTTACTTAGAATTTGTTTGGAAATGATACCAAGTTGTGCAAGAATTATTGCTTCAGCTATGTTTGTTAAATGATTATATAATAGATCTATGTTGAAAATTATCTTATGAACGTATTGGAGATGTTTCAAAATTTCATGGTCTGTTCTAATTGCATTATTTATGTTTGAGTTATAGTTGTGTAAAAAGGATTCTATTATCTGTTGCTGTTCGTTTATATGTCGAGTTATTTTATCAAATCTCTGTATCATGTTCTTGTTAATACTTATTTGTTGGTTACTTTCATTTTCTAAAATAATTTGATTTTGTCCTAGTTTTTTGATTTCTTCATTGATGTCTTTTGCGTCAGTTGCGTCCATATTTCCTGTTATTGTCTTTATTACTGTCCCTAGTCCGTCTATAAGGCCTCGTTTGATTTTTCGTCTTGGTAAAATTGATTGGTATTTAAGTTCCAGTTGGTTAAATTTAGCGTTTGCTATTTCTATTGTGTCGGTATTGGTGTCGTCTGTCTCTAGAATTTCGAGAGATTTACGGATGTTGCCTATATTTCGTTCATAGTCGCTTAATTTTATTATATGTATGAATTTTTTATATGTCTCTATTATTTTTGCTTGGCCTAATCGTAGAGGTAGGAGTCCATAGTTGTCCATCAAGTTATGAATCTCCAGTCGTTGTCCCAGTACCGTGGTCATCATTGTTAGAAACCTGAAATTTTCTTTTTCTTTTTATTCTTGCTTTATGGACCTTTTTTGTATCGTTAGTAATGACTGTCACCTTTCTATTCGTTCGGACCTTTTGTTTTTTAAATCTTGGTGTTAATTTATTTCGCCTACACTCTTTCCTAAATATAATTTCTCCTACTTCAGGATTAGGAGGCTGTTCCCTGTTTTTGTTTCTTTTTTCTATTAAATTGTTTCTTTTTGTTTCTAACAGATTTCTAATAGATTCGAAAAGGTCTCTTTGAAAGGAATTAAGTTTTTGTAAGTAGTCGTGTTTGTCGTTGTATGTCAAGTTTTTGTTAAAGTCATAAGTACGTCCGTAAAATAGTTCGTATGGGGTATAGTTGGTTGACGAATGAATTGCGTTATTATATGTAATAATGGTTTCAAAAAGTAAGTCTTCGTGATCCTTGTCCCTATATTTTTCATTAATGATTCTATATATTTCAGTTAGTGTGGAATGCATTCGTTCAACGGGAGAATTACTCGAAGTTTGTTGAAAGGAAGTTACATGTAAATCTATATTAAATTGTTTACAAAAATCTTGGAAAAGGTTAGATGTAAATTCTGATCCTTGGTCACATACGATCTTGCGGGGTATGCCGTGGAGGCTAATAAAGTGTTGGATTTGTTTTACAATATTGACACTGTTTCGGGTAAGTAGGGTATAGGCTGCACCGAATTTTGAAAATTTATCGAATAATGTGAGGATACTTTTATTGTTTATACTGTACACATCTATGTGTACTATATCTAGGGGCTTTAATGGAATTTCCGTTTTTTCAAAAGCTAATTTAGGGGGTCGTCTTTCGTATTTTTGAGTTTGGCATGTGAGGCAATTATTGATTGTTTGAGTTATTTTGTTTTTCATGTACGGGAAGTAATATTCCCTATTTAGGTGTAAGTATGTTTCTGTAATACCTCGGTGGTTGGAATTAATATGGTATTCAGAGATGATTTTATCCTGTTCATCATTTTCTGTTATATCAGTTAGGAATTTTTTGCATCTTAATAAACGAAATGTCTTGCACCTTGAGAAGTGTGTTGAGTACACTTCCTGAACTAATTTAAATGTTTCATCATCGGTCATTACTGCTATTAGTTTTTTTGTTGGTAGGTATTCCTTAAAGTAGGAAATTATGTCGTCTTTAGAAAAAGTTTCCTTTTTAAAGATTCGCCTTTGTTTGTTTCTAAAAATTAGTTTTAATAAATTTTGAGGTGATTGATTTGAAGACTTTTGAAATATTACTTGTAAGTTAAACTCGTTTAGGGGTCTTTCTGATGATATAGGGATACCATCGTCCAAATTTTCTTCAGCTGAATGGATGGTAGCAGCTGTCGTTTCATTGAGGTTAAGTTCGATTTTGTTGGGCAATTTAATACGACTGAGTGCGTCAGCGTTAGAGTTTAAAACTCCCTTTTTGTACACAATCTCGTAGTCATATTCTTCAAGTTTTAATCTCCAACGTACTAGTTTGGAGTGAGGCTCTTTTAAGCTCATTAGCCACTGTAATGGTTTGTGATCCGTTACTATTTTAAATTTGTTACCGAAAAGGTAAGGACGAAAGTAATTGGTCGCCCAGACAATAGCAAGGAGTTCTTTCTCTATTGTCGAATAATTGAGTTCGGAAGTTGTTAGGGTTCTGCTGGCAAAACAAATCGGTTTATCACTTCCGATAGGTCCCTGTGATAAGACTGCACCTAGCGCAACGTTACTTGCGTCTGTTGTAAGCACAAAAGGCTTAGAAAAGTCAGGGTATTGCCGTAGGGGATCGTTTGATAAAATGTCCTTACATACTTCGAAGGCTTTCTTATACTCGTCATTTAGAGTAATTTCTGCACCCTTTTTTAAACATCTGGTTAAGGGTTTGGTAAGTTTCGCAAAGTCGCGAATAAACTTTCGGTAATATCCCATTAAACCAAGGAAAGATTTAATCTCCTTTGTTGTTTTAGGGATAGGAAATTCTTTTATGGCTCTTATTTTATCAGGATTTGGTTTAACCCCGTCTTTCGTAATAACATGTCCGAGAAACGCTGTTTCTTTGCGCAAGAACTCGGATTTATTCAGTTGTAGTTTAAGGTTTGCCTTCCTTAATTTTTCAAATATTTTTTGTAAACTCTCCATATGCTCTTGTAGCGAGGTTGAATAAACGACGATGTCGTCTAAGTAGACAAGGCAGGTTTTTCCAATAAATTCCCTTAGAACATTATCCATCACTCGTTGGAATGTGGAAGGGGCGTTTTTCAGCCCAAAGGGCATTCTTACGAATTCATAATGCCCACTTTCGACCGTGAAGGCCGTTTTTTGGATATCTCGCGGATCCATCTCGATCTGATGAAAACCGCTTGCCAAATCAAGGGTTGAAAAATAGTGACATTTCCCCAACTTATCTAAAATTTCGTTTATGTTGGGAAGGGGGTATTTGTCATCTATCGTTTTGTCGTTAAGACGGCGATAATCTATGACTACCCTCCATTTTTGTTGACCTGAGGAGTCCAGTTTTTTGGGAACTACCCATACTGGGGAACTCCACGGAGAGAAACTTGGTCTTATTATGCCTTGGGTAAGCATATCTGATATTTGTTTTTGAACCTCTACCTTATGTATGAACGGGTACCTGTAAGTTTTGGTATATATTGGTAATTCGTCTTTGGTCTTTATCTGGTGTTTAATTACGTTGAAAAATGTTAGATTTCCTCCTTCTTTATAGAAGATATCGGAATAATTCCGACAGAGTTTAACGATTGATTTTCTTTCTTCTGTGTTTAAATGTTCTAAGCGGATTTCGTCAGAGATATCGTTAACATGTTGACTGTAGTAGTCTTCGAATTCTATTTCTAAATTATTTAATTCTCTTGTCTCAAAATTTGAGAGTGGTTGAACTTTAAGGGGATGTTGTAAAAAAAATATTTTATCTAGTGATGTATTGTTCTGAACTTCTATTTCAGAGTGCCAATTTTTTGCTAAATAGATACCTTCGATAATATCTATGTTCTGAATTTTCATTGCGGGTACAAGGATGTCACCAATTTCATTATCTACAGGAAGTTTTACAAAAAGATTTGAATATGCTGGGATTTTAAATTTTTGTGACATAAAATTTGGTTTAGTTAAAAGTGGAATTTTCGCGTTTGCTGTAATTAGAGTTTCATTGGGTAGATCAATATTAGCTTTAAGGAGTTTAAGGGCATCAAGTCCTAGGAGCCCATCAAAATAACCATGGAATTTATATATTAAAAAATCAAATTCTCCCTTTTGATCAAATTCAATAAAAATGGGAAGTTTTACATGTCGGTCTATACTATGTTTTTTCAAAATTGTTGTAATTATTGTAGGGGTTGTTACTTTAATATCGTCAGGATGAACGTACTCTGGGTTAATAAATGAGGCAGAAGCACCTGTGTCAATTAGGAATTTTAAATTTTTTCCAAAAGGGGAAGATATATTTATATAGGGTAGAGAGTGACCGTGTTTATTTATGTCTAAGTAAATGGGATTGTCGGGGCAGGAATATGAAAATTTGTTTCGCCGGAATCCTCAGAGTGATTTGGGGAGTATGCATCAAGTTCGGGATAGTAATTTTGTGGATAGTTGTCTTGATATTCAATAGGATCTACAGGTTCTGGTGGCTCATAGATATTTTCATCTGTTGGGGTTTCTTCTTTTTCTTCATTGATATTATGCACTTGAGCGTTTTGTCTAAAAGCATTGTTTTGCCCAGAGGGGGACTTCTTTATCAGGGTTTGGATAGTTGATGATTCCATTGGTTCGGGTTTTGGTTGGATACTGTGTCTCTGAAAGGATGACTGTTGTTGAGGTCTAAATTGTCGGGAAAAGGACGGTTGATTCTGATAATTAACTTGTTGTCGAGGAAATTGTTGGGGTGGATATTGTTGTCTTTGATAGTTTGGTTGTTGGAAAGTGGTTGGTTTATATAACGGTTGAAAATATTGTGGATTTGTCTGTCCGAATTTAAAATTATGAGAGGGATAGTTGGAATTAATTTGCGATGATCTATAATTAACGTTTCTGTTTTGAATATTATTAGATGTGTTAAAGGATTTTGGTATGTGTTTGTTCTCATGTTTGATATAAGAAATGTTTTGTTCTTTAATGCAGTTGGCGAATGCTTCTGCTAATGTCGTGGGTTTCATAGACCTTATAGTGGAACCCATTGGTTCTCTCAAACCGGTGAGGAAAACATTCAAGCACATTTCGCTGTATAGTTCCCCTTTCGCTTGTATAACACTCATATGGGTATTGTGGATCTGAACATGGTTTCGAATTGTAGAGAAAATCTCTACAACTTCACTATAAAATTGTTCTATGGTTTTATTATTTTGTCGTAAGTTATGCAAGTCTTTTATAAGCGAAGTTTCATTACGCTTGTCAGCATAATGAAGGATCAGGTTGGCTTTAATCTGGGACCATTCTAATGGTGTCCCATACATATTAAGGACTTCGTTTGCGGATCCTTCGATTTTGTTACGGATTGCCCGTAGAAGAATTTTGCCATATCCTGGATTGTTTATAGAAGTAACGATAAGAAGTATTTCTTCAACGTTCGTAATAAAATCATAAAGGAGGCGTGGATTGCCATCGAATTTTGGTAAATCCTTTATGGCATCCGGAATTTTAAGTAAATTAAGAGCTTCCATCTGGTTAGCGTTTGCAGAAGGATTTGCCATACTGTCTGAATTATTTGAATTAGAACGATCAAGATCTTTTGAAATATCTCTGTTCTTACAATTTGATTCTTTACTATTAATAATTTCAATATTTTCTTCTTCTTCGCTTTCACTATTGGTTTCTTTTCGATAAGGTTTTGATCTAAGTCTAAATTTATATGTATTTGGCATTTATTGGAATTAAAAAAAATTTTTTTTTTATAGAAATTTTAAATAGGAATAAAGAGGATATATGTATATAAAGGAAATTTCTTAACTTCACATAGACTTACACAATTCGAAGAATAGCAGGATCCATAATAACAGGTTTTAAAATTGTTCTATACTTTTTTTATTAAAGTTTAATTAAAGTTTTCTTTGATTGATTTTTTTTTTTCACAGATTTATTTAAAAGGTTTTTCCCGTTTCGAGTAATTGAAATTTTTTAGTTATTATTATTTTTTTGTTCCATTAATTACACACGTAACACACAAATTGATTCAATATAATTTTTATGATATGTTTTCTTTGTTCCTACGATTTTCTCTCGTTTTGGAATTGAATAGAAAATTTTTTTTTTTTTTATTGAGATTATTTATTTAAAAGTAACACACAATTGATTCAGTGTAATTTTATGGTATAAAATTTTTTTTGTTCCTACGATTTTCTCTCGTTTTGGAATTGAATAGAAAAAAATTTTTTATTTAGATTATTTATTTAAACGTAATACACACTATCTATGGTTTGATTTTTTTTTTTCACAAATCCTTCCTTTTGTTCTCGTTTAAAGATTCTTATTCTCGATTTTTCTTCAACGATTTGCTCTCGTTTTAGATTTATATTTCGAGTACCGGACTTAATCGTAAAAACGAACACTGTAACTGGTTTTTTGAGTTAATTGATTACCGCCACTTTATACCAATATTCCTTCGGTATTGTACACGATTAAATATACACGACGATAACAAATATCTTTATTTCAGTTTACAGCGACCGGCATCCTACCGACTGCGCCACTTAAGAACTTCAACGCGGAGCGATTGAAAAAAAAGATCTTTATTGGTTTAATATGCAACATAGAATGAATACATCGGTAATCTTTTCTTTGCACATAAGGTGCCAAACAATAGTTAGGAATTTTAAATAGAAACAAAAGATTTAAATTACAATATTCTTTGGAAAAGCCAAAGATATCAAATGCACAGAAGGTGCTTACAAAGTTATAATGCTACATTGTTGCAAGTTGCAAAGTGCAATCTTGCATTTAAGAAAGATAAAATAATAATAAATATGAATTTATGTTGATACAAGTTGCAAAGTGCAAGCTTGCATATATTGGTTCGTAACTCGCGTGCATACATAAGATATGTATGTACCTACATACATTTGTATTTACAGATTTGTTCATCGTAGAGCACTTTCGTACGATTATTTCGAATTTATAATATTCAGTTATTCAGTCTATTTACAAAAAACATAAAAAATTGAATGAAACATCAGTAAACTTTGGTATGAAATGACCATTGTCAATATGGATAAAGTATACTTTTAAAAGATAAACTAGCTATTTGCTGCTGTTAAAGTAAGACGAGCTCTTTAACGTTAAAGTATAGTTTATGTCCTTTAAAATTAACAAAAAGTCGGTTCTCGTTTTATACTCAATATTTAGAATCGACTCCCATTCTAAAATTGATTTAGAGTAGGTTTTAAATGTTTAAAATTTTGCGCCTGTGTTTAAATTTTATACCTAGATACTTGAAGTCATTCACTACTTCCACTTCAGCCCCTCTGAAAAAGCATTTTTCGCTCATAGCTCTCCTTCCTCCATTCCTAAACATAACAATTTTCGATTTAATTAAATTGACTTCCAAGTTCCATGTATTGCAGTATTTAGCTAGACGATCAATCATAATTTGCAAACTTGTTGGGTCTTCAGCTAACATTGTTAGATCATCTGCATACATTAGTATTTTATTTTAAGAAGCATTCATCTGATATTTACACCCCCAGGTAACTCTTCGTGAAGTTCGTTTAAGAAGAAGGAAAATAAAATTGGGCTCAGTACACAACCCTGCCTCAAACCCATTCCAGTATCAAAGAAATTTGAAATATAATCACCATCCCAAACTGCAGATTTCATGTTTTCATATATATTTTTCAGTAGCCTGATTATCTTTGATGGCATTCCTAGACTGTGTAGTTTGTAAATAAGTGCTTCTATATTAATTTTATCAAACGCAGACTTAAAATCTATGAAAAAACGTAGAGTTTCTTTTTTCTTTTATTTAGCGTTAAGCTTATAACCGAGGATAGGGTAAAAATTTGGTCAACCGTTGAATACCCTTTTCGAAAACCCACCTTTATACATTTGTAGTATCAAGAAAAGAAATTCCGCCATAATTCTGTGGCCACAAGCAAAAACCGCTTAAGTCCAAAAATTCAATTTTCTAGGAGAGCACTTTGAAACTTCTTTTTAAGTCTGGAAAAAATTGACGCATTTAAAAAACAAAAACGGTGCAGATTATAATAGAAGACTTCAATCTAATTTGTTTAAACTATTTTTTCTTTTTTAAATTTCTTTATTTTTAATTTTATTGCAAAAAAACGTTTTTAAGCTGTTTTTCCAAAAGTAATTAAACACCTTGTTGCTTGCCTATGTCACTTAAGCTGTTATTGCAAACTGAAAATTTTCGCCCATGTGTTCTTAAATAAGATAAGCTGTTTTTGGTCATCATTTTTTTTATTTGTATCAACTTAAGCGATATTTCTTTTCGAAAAGCATGTAACTTTAAATGTATTAAAAACGTAATTCACAGTAACAAAAATGCAAAAACCCGTATTAAGTCAAAAATAGCCAATTTAAGTTAGTAAATAATTAGTTGAAAAATCTTGTTAGTAAGAAAAAGTATTTAAACTCCATTTTTGTCTGGATTCATTAAGTCAGGATGTATTTTAGCTTCGGGTTGCATTTCTGTATCTAGGTTATTATAAAATTCATGAAACGAATGATCAATAAACGGAAGAAGTCTTTGAGGCGCAGCTTTTTTACGCTTATTACATTGATAGCTGGTGAGTTGGGAATTTCAAACCATTTGAGTGAATCAATACCATGTTTTACAACAGTGGGTGTTGAAAAATGCAGATTTTTACCCAGAGTTGTTTTGTATTCAATTTTACCAACTTTGTTCACGTTATTCCATACAAAATTGTCTCTGCTGCTCCACAAAAGTTTTGTTTTTGAAACACAACCATAGTCAAAATCGGACAAAATTAAACCAATCGTGAGGATGATGAATCGGTACCTTTTTTGGTTTCTTTTTTTTTTGTAATTCATGATCTACGTTACACTCCATATGAGTTTGGCATGACTATTAAAGCCTGTGATCTACAACCTCAATGCTGGACTTGGCTTTCAAAATGTTAACAACATCATGCTCACAAATAAATTCTTATTTTGACCGCCAAATGCACTATAGAAAATAAAATGTCTTGTTTGCCGTCGCCCGCAACTGCCGTTTTTTTGTAAAAGCTTACTAAATTTCGGAGGTATGTTGTTTGCAGACACTGTTGAATGTCAAATCCAAAAACCACACACAAATATTTACAAGATGTGTCAGATGGGATTCAAGAAAACTTTCAGTAGCATCGATGCATTGTTTAAAGCACTTTTGATGGACACGAATCTATTCTTTCTAGTAGGTAATAAATTAAGTACTTTATATGAAGTTGTCGGTTTCGAGGTGGAATATGACTTTTTTCAATGTCTGTTTCTTATCTTCTTTTTCTATTTAAGCTCCGATAAAAAAAATTCTTTGGTAGAACGTCCCTAATTCCCAATATGATTTAAAGATTTCCTTCCGTATTTTAAAACTAATTTTTTCGATATTAAGATGCTCACATTTTCTTGCCTCAATCACTCCCGTTTTTCGAGTTTATGATTCACCTCTGTTTCTTTTTTTTTTTTTGAAATCACTATACTTGAATTATATTCCGATTCGTTTTTAACTGTTTTATGTGGGAGAGAAACAATTTTACTTTCCTCAAATTGCCTACCAATCTCCAAAAGTTCTTCGTCAGGAAAATCTGAAGAAATGTCCATGGCTGCAAGCTTGAAATTGGGATCGCGTACAGTCATCTGTACTGAAATCATGTTCATATTCTTTGCTAATGTTGACACAAAACTATTCAAAAATTATATTCAGATTTTCATAATAAACTTCATTTGCATGTCACTTTATTTCGTTGATAACTACTTAGAATTATATCCTTATTGGCCAAAAAACACAATTTATAACTATTGTGTGACGTTTGTATTAATTAATATGAAACACATAAGTGGGCTATAGCCAACCAATTTTTTCCATATTCAAAAACGAAAATCTGAAAACACACATTAATAAAACTTGATATACAAAATTCACTCAGATCACTTTCTTTTTCAAATGTATCGCTTGTCTTCTACCGTTGCCGTTCTTGAAATATATTAACTTTACGTTGCCTAACACACCTTTTCGAGCCCTATTCAAAATTTGTAAGGGTCAGGAGCTCATATTGTTGCACTTTCCTAATTATTTTTACTTTAATTATCCTCAAAACACTTTTATCTCAACTAAATTAATTCACGAACTTGCCGTCTAAATCTCTTATGTCAATTGATATTTCATACTTGCATTACTAATAACGACTTAAATCGACTTAATTCTGCAGTTCGTAGAAAATACATTTTTTAAAAACCGCTTACTCTACATAGTCTCCATCGAAGATACAAACAGAAATTTGCAATAACGACTTATCTCAGTTTGGCTATAGCGAAAATACTTTGTTAAGTTTGCAATAAACGCTTAAGTCGATTTAAGCTGTTTTCAGTGCAATATGGTTGATTGATTTGTGAATAGTTTTTTATTTTGTAAAAGTATCTTAAATCAATATAAGCTATTATTGGATTACGAAATTTTTAAATTCACAAGCTCTTATGTGAGTTAAGCGGGTATTGCAAATGCTTCTACCTATTAGAATGACTTAAGCGGTTTTTTCTTTTTGGATTATTTTGACGAAAAAAATAGTTACAAATCCAGGATTTTTTTCTATAACAGAACGGAACATGCAGATTATGATGCAGCAAAAAAACGATTTTTGTCTTAAGTCGACTTAAGCGGTTATTGATTGTTGCCACAGAATTTCGCACATCATCCAAGTCACCTTTTTTGTGAATGAGCTTGGAAATTGGAATTACTTCGGTTTCAAAGATGCGGTTAAAACTTTGGGTTGTTTTTTCGATAAATTTGGGTGTAATATTTTTAAAGAACTCTATTGTAATGCGGTCTATACCTGGCGCCTTTCCATTATTAATAACTGTTTCCACCTCCTCTAAAGATATTTGACTTTCCAAAGTAGTGTCAATTATGTTTGGTGCAGCGTACAACATAGGAACTCAAGAATTGCTTGAGTTGAGTAGCCCTCTAAAGTACTCAAAAAAATTATCACATCTCAGATTCTGACTAACAACAAAAATTTTTCTTCTCATTTCCCTTGCGACTGCCCACCATTCTTTGGAACCTCTCACTGTTGCCAGCTTATTTATATACATTTCTTTATAATCTTTCTTCTTCCTATCACAGATTTGTTTAAACTTTTTCCTTTCAATAAGATAATTCGTTCTATATGCCTCAAGGCGATAAGCTTTATAAAACCTAAATTTTTGAAAAACGTTATTTTTAGCTTTGAGGCAGGCGTTGTCAAACCACTTTCATCGTAATGTCGAGTCTCATCAAAATCTTGAGTTCGATTTTTTTACGAAGTTTTTTACGTTTAAAGTGAAAATTTAAAAGTGAACGGCACCTAGAATTTTGATAAAATATTGTTTCTTAATTTTTACAATCTATAATACAAAAAGAAAAAATGTAAATTAAGATACTATATCTGGCAGTTCCTAACATAGAAATTCTGAATTTCTCATTATTGGCATAAAACATTTTAATGAAATTTTGTATAGAGAAACTTCTAAATAGTTTAAAAAATATTGCATTTCAAAACCTAAAAAACAATATTTTATAATTTTTGTTCTTGCATAAACTAATAGTTTTTTAAGAAATGACATCCTGTTTTTAACCTATAACTACTAAAGGAGTTGTTTTAGTCATTTAAAAAATGAATTTTATGGTTTATAAAAATTTAAAAAGCTTTTTACTAATAAATAAGAAAGTATGTACTAAGTGCAAGTTACCCAAAATTTTATTTGAAAATTTCAGTTTTCTATCTGATAAAATCGTGTTTTTGTTCTGAGTTCATGTTTTAAAAGAAAACTAATGAACTTAATATACACATTACTACTGAAATCCTTAAAATTGTTTTGTATATATATTCGGAAATATTTATGCTCATAGAAATATAAATTACCTAAAAATTAACAAATTTATAGACCCATCGCCTTTTTATTAATATAATGATAGATATAATCTACTTTTAATTAAAATTTATTTCGAAACTGAAACTCATAAAAATGCATAAATAATTAATTTAATTAGTTTAATTTATTTAAATAACACAAATAGTCACTGTGGCGTATGAGTACTTTTTAGTCAATCCATTAATGCAGTAATTAAGACAGATGCGTCTGATGAATTTCGTAATTAAATCAATAAGCTTTGACTTTGTGTTTGGAAATGGTCAAGGACACTCACTTTAAAATTATTTCGTGAAATTTACTTAAATTGTTTACCTTTCGCTCCTATATTGATTGATACATTGAAAAAAGTGCACTTGACTATTCATGACTTGATTAAATGAACTTGCTTTTATGCTTAAGAGACTTAAAACTTAAAAAAAGGTATGTTATTAGAGAAATATAAATGTTTTTTTCTTCTGGACCTTTTTCGCTTATAAAATTGATGTTTGTCCTAAATTGTCATAATTGGGCATGTTTTAAATGGCAATAATAAGTCCTTGAGCAATTGGTTTTAAAACAAAATATCATATTCACCCCTGTTCTGATTTTCGTTTACGAAAGTAATACTTTCGTTTTCATTTCGTTTCGATTTGTCTGGAAAATTTGAATTCGTAAATCTAAAAATGTATGTAAGTATTTTTAAAAATATATATTCAAATACTATTTTTTTGTCTTTTATGAAGGGGAAGACACATGTGTAACAGAAAACCTGTCTGAATGTTGGTACCACTGCAAGGCAAATTCGTACGAAATTAAGAACGTCGTTTTCAAATCCGTAAAAATCAATTTCGGTAACGAATTCAATTTGGAACGGAAATCAGAACAGTAGTGATTATTTCTTAAGCCAATATGAATTGATGCAATAATATAATCTTAAATTGTTCTATCGGGCTTTAAAGTATAATACAATTTTATATATAAATTTTTCAAAATATTTTTAAGGACATTTTTTGAAGTTTGTATTATTTATTAATATCGTCCTAAAATTTTCTAAAACTCCGGGCTTAGATGGAATACCATACAAATTCAATAAACATGCGAGTTCGTCTGTGGTTGATGAAATACATAAGCCGTTTATTGACTTATTTGAGAATGCAACCCAAGTGGTTCAAAAAGTCAATTATATATCCACTATTTTAGAAAAGAGATGCCTATGTGATATCTTACTATAGGGTTTTATGTTTTGTGGATAAACTATATAAGGGAGTGTTCACGGTGAGCAGAAGATAGTTGATTTTTGATTATGAAAGTGTGCTTTATATGCTTTAAGAAAGCTTTGGTTATTGGATTGTGGAAAGTGTTTTTTTAAACAAGTGTGATTTAAATTAAAGTGATTGAGTTGATTTTAAATTGAGATTTATTGTTTTGATTTGGAAAGTGTAGATAAAGAAGAAATACTAAAAAAAGTAATAAGTTTTATTTATCGAACCTAGTAAAAATATTACAATATAATATTTTAAGCAAACTTAAAGCAGCTTATAGAAGAAATTACTCATCTCTGCATCAAGTTTATAAATAGTCCTGTCTTATACGTATTCAACTAAATTATAAGAAGAAGATCTATGCAGTTTTTGTTAATCTTAAGGCTGCTTTTGATAATATTGACAGATATTCTTTATTTTACAAGATTTCTGTACTAGGAATATCTTCCAAGATGACTACAATCACAAAGCCTCTTTATATGGTCACTGCCTCGGCTATTTGAGACGCCATAGGTTCAACTCATATCATCTGAATCTTTTCAACAACTCATTGATTATTTCATTTTATACTGTATAAGTAGAACTTCAAAGTTGATCTTAAGCGGCCCCTAGACTATCAATATTACTGTGCAATATTTGATATTGCACAATATTATTGAGAGTCTAGGGCTCATATTGAAAGGTTGTGCAATATATTGTACAAAATCAAAATCCTTTGATATTTATTGTGCAACCAAATTTATTGTATAGTCTGTGGATGTGTTTGCACAATATTTTGTCATTTGTTTTGAATTTTCGTAGTGATAACATCTCCCGGAATTAAATGTCGAAATGGCAAACAATAACAATAAAAAAGAGGAACGCAAATTCATAGTGGAATTAATCGAAGTGTATGAAACTTTGCCTGCTTTGTGGAATGTGAAGTGTAAAAAATATTCCAACAGAAATGTTAAAAGTGATCAAAACGAAAAAATGCTTGCAAAATACCGCGAAAGATATCCCGACGCTGATAAGACTCAACTGATCCAAAAACTGAACTCTTTGCGAACCAATTACAGGAAAGAACTAAAAAAATTTCCATCTGCGTTTGTTTTTTTCTTTTTTTTTAATGAAATACGAGTAGAAAGAGCAATTACCACAAAACAATAATCCATATCATCGAGCATGATGTTGAAGCACAAATAAAGAACTGTCAAATGATTTATTGTGCGAAATATTGTTTAGTGTGGGGTACCAGTCAATAATATTGTGCAATATATTGTTCAATAATATTGATAGTCTAGGGACCGCCTTAGCAAATCTGAAGTAATATAGAAATAGAGGACGCAGAACAGCTTTTGAATACTGGTTTTTCAACGATACCAGAATAAGTGTCATATAGCATTATACATATATGTATATCAATGTATGTATGTACATTGTACATATGTATGTATCTGCAAAATTTACAAAATTTTATGCTGCTGCTTCTAGAGCTATTATGTAGTACAGGGCTCAATTATGGGCATATCGTGAACACACCCAAATTGAGAAGTTGCTACGATTTTTTTGTAAATAAGTATATGTTTTCTTCTACCCGATACTATCTCTAAAAACTATTTTGTGCATCGAAACTGCACTACTTTAAACTTTTTGGACAAGTCTAAACCTACACTTTTCATTGATACGGACAACTCTAAATCTTTCTAATGGATAACTATTAAGAATTAAATCCGAAGCAGCAAAATCTTCTGGGCCAAGGAATGGTTTGTCCTTTTTCATGAAATCTCAATGGAATGACGTTTCAGAGAAATACTTATAGAATATGTACACTTCATAACCTAGAAACCTCCGAAAATTCTTCTCTCTTCTTCAGATCTTGTCGACTGTTCAAAGGGTTTCTTGGTAATGACATGCTCACACACAACTTTTTACCATTCTAAATAGCAACTTCTACACAAAGTTGTATAATATTCTATGTACATATGTATATCTCATTCTGAATGTATTTTCATAATAAATTTAATTTAATTAAATCCACTCACATTTTTAAATTTTTAACCTGGCAACAAACTTGAATTTACTGACGCAAAATTTTAGTCGAATTAATACGATATTAAAACTGTTTTAGTATGTTATTAGGATTAAACGACGTTTTTGCAACTATTTATCGATTTAAAATTAAAATCATCACATAGCTGTTTTAGTTTTTAGTATCATGCTAACTTCATATGACTCTTTGACATTTACAAACGTCAAAAAGGTTCGTTTAATAGTTGCACCAACTTTTATTGTTTTAGGTGTGCTCAGAAGCAATTTATTAAAAAAAAGTCTTAGCACGATGCTAGTTAAAAAGTATGCAAAGTTAAGTATGAGTTAATTAACTTACGAGTACTTTAAAGTAGTAAGAAAATTGCTAATTGGTAGGTACTAATACTACTAAGCATTGATGACTACAGTCTTTGGAATCCCCAACTAATTTCAAAACTTGGATGATTTAGATTGCAATATTCCGAGGAAACAAAAGAATCCTTATGCTAGATACACACGAGGAAACCGTTGCAGAAACACAGCCATGTTGAAGCAACCGTTGCTTCGCGTGTAGCTGTGTTGCCTATTGATTTTGTGTTGCTGCAACCGTTGCCAGAAATATTAAAAAGTTTTGATACATATTATCCGTCGGTTGCTCAAAAAGTACTGTGGTTGCGACAACAGTTGCTACGTGTGTAGTAAACAAACGAAACACTTTGCCGCAACGGTTGCCTCGTGTGTAGCTAGCATTACAGTAAGCTGAATCACAACCTAAGCAAAGACAACTTTTTTCAGTATGACTGGAGGAAAGAACAAATATAAACATTTTGTTAAACTGCGCTTGCTTATCCAAAAACAAAATCCTGAACGAAAATGTTTGATTTTTTTTTTAATGAAATTGATTTGTTTATTTAAAACGTTTTTATTTTATTAATTAGGCAGATGGAAAATCCAAATCCATACTTTAATAACTGTAGATATTGTTCGAACTACCATTTATAGAACAATAAAATCTAATCGAAAAATAAAACAAAATTTTTTTTTTTTATTTTAAAATTTGAATACCCTATACTATTTTCGTTGGTCCTTATTTGGAATTCCCCCCCCCCCCCCCACCAAAATGCACTTTTTTTAATGAATCGATCGGTGGTTGTTTTGTGTTTACAAACATATATCGCAAGGAAAAAATGGGTTTAAATCGTCTTTAATTAACAAAAAATTTCTTCCAAGAAGATGAATTCGCACATTTAACCCAACATAGGGTTCACCTTGTTCATGATTAATACCAATTCAAGCTCAATAAAATTAATATTAGAGCTAAAATGAAATCTAAGGACTTTGAAACTAAGAACAGGACCAATATTTTATAATCAATCAAACTAGAAGTTCGGTAAGAATCAAACCGTTTCTTATAAAGTTAAATAACAAAACATATTGTATACTGATTGTAAAACAATCCAAATTAGAAGCCATAACGACTCGTAGACAGCCTTAACCTAGTGACTTAAAACTCTAATTATGTACTAGTGAAAGCAGAAATGGAGGGGACTTGCAATTTTCTGCAGATTTCGAACGGCTTATGAGCGTCACTTTCCATGACAAGAGATAATCTATCAGGATTTGTCACTTCCTCGGAAGAAGCAGTACACTCCTGTGAATTCTTTTTTTTTGCAGCTTCTGAGAATCGAACCCAAGCCCCTCTGCATGAGAGTCAAACGCACTACCCATTATGCCATAAGCCTACTGGTTGTGTCATCTGATTTAAGCTAGAAAATGTTGATATTTCAAATTACGAGTAGTGTAGCAAGATTTCGTTAAAATGTTGTTGAAATCCAGAGTTTTCATTAAAATCTCCAATATTCAATCAATTTAAAATATCAAAAGCTTTTAGCCGAAATCACGTATTTCATTTTGGTGGGAACATAGTATATTAGATTTAATTCTAAAGTTCTGTGAATTTGTGGCATGACAATGGTCTCAGTTTGAAGATTAACAACGCTATTTTTATGTTGGTCATTATTCTGTTAATTAGTTAACAGGTGTACTAAATTTTGAACATAAAATGTTTGTAAAACTATTAATATATATATTTTAATACGAGTATATGTAGTGTAGATATCTACTTACTTATTTCCTGGAATCGATGGAAGTTTCAGCAATCTTATGTTCCACTTAAAAACAGCCGAACAAATAATCGTTGTTAAAATAAGAAATAATGTAGCTAGAGGTTGCACAAAAAGCAGCATCCCATGCGAGTTATTTTTCGTAGATTCAGCAATAAATTGAGACTGGTACAATGGAATAAGCACCAATAGTAACGCCGACGTAACCATCAGACCCATTCCGAATATCAAAAGAAAGCAAAATGATCTTTTTGCTCTTCGAACAGCTTCCAAATTCTGTTGATGCTGCTGTTGATCACGAAGAAGTAAATTAGGGCATCTTTCCATTTGCATTAAGGCATTATTGCAGTCATTTGAAGACTTAACAAGAGATATCGAGATAAGTTCTTCCGTTTCAGCGTCCACATGAATTCTGTTTGAAAACACATCTTCCTCATCATCATCGTCTTCCTCCTCCTCCTCCTCCTCCTCTTCTTCATCATCGTCATCTTCTGCGTCTTCATCATCAGCTGTCGAAAACAGATTTTCAACAAGTTCCTCCTGGTCGGAATGGTTGTCGTTACCGTAAAGATTTCTCATAATAATTTTGCAATATAAACCAATCGCACAAACGATCTGAAAAGTGTGTTTTTTTTTTACAAAATGAATTTGGTAGAAGTACGAGTAAATTTTTCTAAGGCACACCTTAGACTAAACAATTATTGACTCAATCATTTTCATAACACATAATATTCGTTGAACGTGATTGATAAAGATCAGACATTTTTTATTTTGAGTGATGATTTATTGAAAAAAATCAACCGTGAAGACTAATATGCAAATATAACTGTTTTCATAGAAGAAAATATGAATCATAATTGATTGATTGTCAATAAATTGTCAAACAAGTCTACAGGAAAGGCCCGATTATACTTCAATCAATTGAACGTGTAAAAACCATTTTAAATTTCACTAAAGACATACATACATATTTGCGTTATTGCGTATTTTTTTCAACGTACATCTCTATACATTTATCTATGAATGGGGATAACCTATCTCCATGGAACGTTAAATTGGCGCCACAGAAGCGCATAATAAATCCATTATATATATAAAGCTGTCTGGCGCCAGTACAATACACTCAAAACACATACAGTTACGGTTTCATTTTTCTTCTTTCATTTGAACCAAGACAACGTAGAAGGGGGTGGGGGCACTCTCAAAGGATGCCCCCGATATCGCTTCTAAGGATGGCACCATTATTGCGGCATCATATTTTTTCAATCATCGTGCTGGTAGGTTTTTTTGTTTTTGTTTTCATTTTTTTTAATATATCTAGAAAAACAAACTCTCTCAAGAGTTCCGTATACAAAGTAAACAGGTGCAGCAATTTCAAAGAAAATAAGGATGTACACTCTCGGAACTCGGAAGAACTTCGTAGGAAATGGTGGTTTCAATTAAACGTCATGTGTACAGAACCCATTTTTACGTACCCATACTCCACAGGGTTTTTTCTAGGCCGACAAAAAATATTATAGTAAACTTGCAAAAAGTACAACTCTCGGAAAGCAATTAAAAACTTTTTGCATGCATAAAATGTGGCCAAGGACAAAATGGTTTTGCCATCAAGCAATTGATTGAAGAAAATCACTTAATCGGGTTGCATATAAAAGAAATACTCTTTATCCTGTCCCATGACTCGTTAAGCTATAAATTGGTCTACACAGTAGCAGGAGGGGATGTGCGAAAAGGAAGAAATCGATTTCGAAAGCAGTAAACACAAAATTTGTATTAGAAAATCCTGGATTCAATTCACTTAAGGAGAATACCATTTAATATGGAAATTCTTAAAACAAAAAAAAAAAAAAACGCTCACACACCTTCACTTCCTCCGGTTGACGCGAAAATTTAACGACACACGTTCAAAGGTTTATCTTGACTGAAGAACACTGGTTTCTGAAATTGTGATGCAAATGGTTTAAAGGACTAAATTCGAACTCTCACAGGATGCCACAGTCACAGTCAGTGTGTTCTAAGAGCAGAGATTACTATTCACAAGGATTTCCCCAGGTTCACTCGGTTCGGCATGAAATGGTATCACAACACGGATGCACTTGCTTTGGCAAAACAATCTCAATTTGCTAGAAGTCTCATCTTACACTGAAAGTACAATTGTGATGTGAACAATGCTCCATGCTCATATCCTTCTGATGAAAAGGAGAGCGATGCTGTGACGATATGAATGCATCATCGGGACCACGGTGAGTTAGAAGGATTTGAATATGCGCAATAGTTTCTTTCTCTATTTTCAGATGTGTGGTGAGAGTCCTTTTCAAAAACAAAAATCCGAATTATTCATTGCTCGCTATTTAAATTTTGTTTGCCATCAAAATACCGGAGAGATTCTAATTAGGATCAATGTATTTTTTGTTCATTCTCAAAGAGAGAAATTCATATTGGTATATGTATTGCATACACATATATATACATGTTCATATATGTGAACAAAAGTGTACATAGCCTAAACACTTGTAGATCAAAAACTCAGTACTGCGACTAGAAAGCGAGACTTTGTATTTTATAAAACGCTAAGAGCATTTCGTAGTTTTGGTACTTTTTATTACCTATGTGTATTCTAAAGAACATACTAAATGTGTGGATATTTGTTTATGCTACAATGAATAAAAATTACTAAATTCGTTTTAATGAGAAGTAGATTCCATAATTGGACATGAAGTATTTTCTCATTTTGAGTATAAGCTTTTAAGAAAACGCCTGGCCAATTCGTGGATTTAATTTTGCTTCTATTTGAAAATCTTTAATCAATCTTTACTTTCTATTGAGTTGCTCATGATGGATTTCTTTTAAATACATGGAATGCTTAAATTAACCTTTGTTCTATAGCTTTGTCTTTGATACATTTCTTATCCACCCTGAATAAGTACCCATTTTTTATTGGTATTATATGGCAAGTTAAGAATTCGTAAAAAAATGGAATTCGAGATTTTGATCAAAGTTGACATTATGATGATTAGAGACATGAAAAAAATGGGTCTCGCAATTCTGCAAGGCTGTCTGTCTGTCTGTTCGACGACAACCCAATAGGCTCGGCCGATTTTCATTAAACTTGGTAGATAGCATTTTTTAATTCTCCCCACACGTTTTTACTTCCCATATACATAGGTACTATTGGGCAAGTTTTACATTTGGAAAAAAATCGAACTCGAAATTTTGATCAAGGTTGACATTATAGGATGAAAGCGAAGACGAAAAAAGTGGGTCCGGCAATTCCGTCTGTCTGTCTGGAGCTATTTACTTGAAACGTGGTACTTAAGAGTCTTCGGTGATTCCCTAGAGGGGAAATTAAAATTATAGAAACCAACGGCATCCCCCATACACCCATAATGGAAGCTCGTATTTATCTCAAAAACGATTTTAATATAAAAAATTAAGTGTGCTATTATAAGCATGGACTACATTTTGATTGAAAAAAATTTTAGGAAAAAATGTTATTAACGGTACCTGTCATAGAATCGCTTTTTTGATTTTCGACTTTCTCATTAAAGACTCTAACGATTTTAACCAAAATTTTTATACAGGAGCCCCCTTAAATTTAAAATAATGTATTTTTTTATTTAATAATTTTTTTTTGAAGAATCAATATCTTCAAAAAGTGTGAACAATTATTTTTTGAAATTATTTCCTAAAATCTATATTACGAAAAACTTCGTATAATCGACATTTCAAACTTTTTTCTTGAAATATTTTAATGAAATTTCTTATATAAAAAAATTTATTTAAAAATAAAACGAGTTTTAAGTTTTGTTTACCTATACTTTTATAGAAATCAGACGGCAATTTTATGCACCTGAACATTTGTATCTCATTAAATCCACATTTTATATTTATATAAACATAATTTTTAAATTCCGAAGTACTTTTACATAAGAGCAAGTACATGCGATCCAGTCGTGCATTTTATTTTCTTCTTTTTTAAGACCAAAATTAACGGTATCTGCCATACGATTTTTTTGAAAAATTTTTTAAATATTTTTTTTTCTCAAAAACCGTTCCACAGATTAAAAAAAAAAAAGTTAGCTAAAACTAGATATTGCTTGAAAAAAAATCCGAAAAATTGCTATTAATTGTATTTTACCTCAAAATAAAGGTATACCCACCAAACAAATATTAAATAATAGTTTTCGAAAATGCTGGGCCATCTAGTGCTTTCTTTATAAATCATAGGTTATTTTGACACTGACAGCTGTTTCCCGCTCGAAATTTTACCAAAAATCTAGTATCATACCTGCGCGGAACGAAATGAGTCGCTTTACGCTTGGAAAACGTTGGAAACGTTAAAAACTTATTTCCAAAGTGAGTTCTGTGTAGCCCAAACAGTGAGTTTTTTTGAAAAGAACTTTTGGCCAAAATGAAGCACCCACCGCGTCGGTCGTACGCAAGCTTATGCCAAAAGTTAATGAGACTGGCATGCTAGTGGACCAATGTGGAATGTGGCTGCTGCAGGCGAGAGTGTGAAACTCAATTCAAGAACATCAACTCGTCATCGATCTCAACATTTTACGCACAAGCCTAAGGAGAATTCTGCACAAAGATCTTGGACTATTCGCTTACAAGGTCTAATTTACGACCATCCACTTGAATGACGTTATGTTTCATAATTAATGAGAATGTTTGCTCTTACTAATAAAGCCATAATGCATGAAAAAATTTAATTTTACTAATTTTATTGCACTTTTGAAAAGAAACTTGTTTTTGGCCCACCCTTTAGTTTAAATGATCATTAAAAGTTAACGTAGGATCAAGAATAACTCCTAAGATAGAAAACACGGAGACTGTACTTAAAGGACATGCATCTAACGTATAATTAAAAACAAATGGGACTTTTTTGCATGTAAAACTCTTGTCAACACTTAAAACAAGACAATTTTTACTGCACCAATCCCTAAATATTAATAAGTCTTCTTGCAAAAGTAAACAGTCTGAAGTAGATTTAATACTTTGAAAAGCTGAATATCATTAGCATAAATATAGATGGACGAATTCTGTCTGATGATATAATAAGAGATATCGAATATGATATATTATGTATTAGGAGATATCGAAAAGCTATAAGTAGAGTTTAGCCAACTTTCTGTCAGTATAATCTTTGTTTATACATACATATGTGTGTATAATATTTAGTATTATCATGAAACGTGATTTTGTGGTACCAATGCTATCCTGGTGGTGGCGCTGAAATTAGCGCACAATTTTACAGTGGAGACTAGGATAAGGAATACAAAACAAGTAATAAGAAAGAGAATATTTTATTATTAAATTTAGCAGAGACAAATCTAACAAGTACTATCGCTATGCTTAAGATGTCGCCCCAATCGTTCGTCTTCATGAGAGTACTATCAGTTTTATATACAAAGGTAAAATGAAGTGAAGAAGATTGTTTACATTTTTGTATATAATTTTGGTCTTTGTCCGAAGTCCATTTACATTTAGATTATATTAAATGCTTATTTGTTTAAGGAGCCGCTAGAAGGACTTACAATTTTTATTCTTACATAAATTCATATTTGCTTCTGTTTTTATCTCTCACTACTAAAACAGCTTAAAAAATAAATTTTATGCTTATGAACAGTTTTGTTTTATAACATTCATTTTTAAAATTCTCAGGCCATTAAATAAGAGCAAGTTCGTTCGACCCAGTAGGGCATTTTATTTTTTTTAAACACAGGAGTTTTCTTTTCCTTCATAATTTCCTTCATATATTTTTATATATTCAACAGCTTCATTGTTGTGGGGAAACGATTAATGAAATTGAATCCGCAACAGTTTAATGATAATTAGTTAAAGCGGCTAATCAGTAACACAACAAGAGTGTATCTTAAAAAGAGGTTTCCTTTCTGTAATGAGAGAGCCTTTACAATTTCATTTATATGAATGTGGGTTGGAGAATGAGAAATAATAAGTTAAAAGGTTGCAACGTTAAACAATGAAATAGCTAGATATAAATATACTTAAAGCATTGTTGAAAAGATGTTTAAAAATCAGCGGACAAGAAATTAGTTATAGGAGTATAAGATGATAACTTACTTAATCTAATTTGTATTAGTTGACTAAATACTCTCGAGCAAGGTAAATGTATCGTCTGAAGTGCCCCAGAACCATGAACTCGAGATTTTGATCAAAGTTGACCTTATGATGACAGAGGACACGAAAAAAGTTGGTCCAGATATTCAGTCTGTTTGTACCTCGACGAATATTCTACACCACTCACTGGAGCCATTTTCTCCAAACTCGGTACTTAAGGGTCTTTGGTAAATTTAAATTTGTTTTTTAGCCCCAAAACTAACGAAAATCTAACTTATTTTGATAAAAAAAATAGTTCTTATATTATATTTAAGTATGAACTACATTTTGGTCAAAAAAAATTTAAGAAAAATTGTTATTAACGATACCTGTCATAGTTAAAGAAATAGGTTTCCGTAGTTTTAAAGCGAACCCTGCTGAAGAAAACTGGAGAACCGAGGAACTAAATTTTTACATGACCAAAAATTACGGCAAAAAATACTATTATATCCCAAAAGGCAGTGGTCATTTGTAACCTACGAAACACTACGAAATCCTCAGGTCCAACGCTCATTTTCAATGACACTCCTGTTGTAAGCTCTATAGATTATGCCAAATTCCTTGCAGCATAGTTTGCTGGTTCTTCGACGCTACCAGAGAGTGACATGACCCGTAATTGAATGGGGCGACTTGTATAGGACGAATCTTCTTTTGCACTCGTGCAGTTCCTAGAGTACTAAAAGATCTTGACATTCACAAATCCGCTGGCCCGGATAGTATCCTTGCTATTTATTTGAAAAGGTGTTCTTCAACGCTGGCAAAACCACTGCGTAAGCTTTTCCCATCAGTCCTACTCTACAGGTCTTTTTCCGGTGGATGGAAAACAGCATTTGTCCAGCCTGTCCCTAAAAAAGGCGAATCGCCCTAACTACCGTCCAGTGGCGTAGCGTACCATCTCGACGCCCGAGGCGGGAGACCCATTTTGCCGCCCCCATTCAATACTAAATTAAAATTAAATTTCGGGACATCATTTCACAGGCAATGAAGTATCTTTTATTGAAAGTAAAATAGGATCAGCGGTTCCATAAACGGATTCTACGGGCCTTACAAATGAGGCTCGTGAGACAAATATGCATCTGCGAATTCATCGCCATGCATCCGTTTTTTCCTGCGAATTCTTCTCGTTTTGAGTTCGATTCCGAGTTTTTTCCAAAGAGTCTTAGAAAAGTCGATTGCAGCTTGGACGAAACGGTTTCTTCTCTCCACTAGGAGAGCTTTTAAAACGCAGAGTTTCTGAGCACACTTATCCACACTCAGTCCACGTTGCTGCAGGTAAATCTGTGCGTCATCTTCTTCAGGTAGCTCTGCAGCTCAAAAGCCAAGAAAAGTGAGGAAGTTTAATGACTGCATGACTGTCAGAAGAAGACTGACTACTGATCCGTCAATTCTTCCAGTACCTCAAGAACTTCCACAAACTTATTTTTAAGCGTCTTTATAGCTTCACGAGGTTCACTTCTTCTGCAGGCTTGTGACTAGATGCTTGAGGTACTTCTGGTGAGTCGACTTCGTCTTCGTCTTCGTCTGCACGTCTTCTTCTTCTGCCTGTAAAATAAGTTATGCATTCCCATGAATATTGGCCGGAGGACAATTCTAGGCCATTCACGATTGTAGATGGAGGAATCTTACTTACATTGGAATCACTTCCGCTGCTGCTGGATGCCACCGAAGACGTTAACGTAGCTTTTGAACCAGAACTAGAACTGAAATATTTAGCGTCTTCGCGCCTGCTTCTTTCTTAGCCTTTTTCTTGCGGTATTTCGCGCCGCTTCCTTTAACTCTTTTCATTTTCAAAAACTAGTTCAAAGGTTGAGTGAAGTACTAAGTGTTTAGTTTTAGAAGATTCAACAGTATTTAAACTGTAAACAACACAATCGAAACAACTTTCTGTGATGCGGGAGGGAGCAAAAACATTGAGCTGGCTGAGACTAGAATAACGTTTCCATCGAATCCTAGTTCTCTAATCATATCTCGCATATGCATATCATATGTTTCGGAACACTCCCTTTCCGTTTCGCGAGAGTTTCGGAACGTTTTGCTTTAGTTTCGCGAGTCGCGTGACAATACGGAATGCACTCTTACGGCCCTACTCACCGTCTACGAATTCACGAAAATCAGCCGAGAGCGGTCAACGACGAACCACAGATAGGGTGGCAAATTTCAAATTTACATCATTGTTGTTTGTTGACTTGTCAAACGATCTTTCATGAAACATATGATTTCTACTCTACCCGCATCACCGGCGACATTTTGCCGCCCCCCTAGGCCTGCCGCCCGGGGCGGACCGCCCCCACCGCCCCCTCTACGCTACGCCACTGCTACCGTCCAATTGCTCTTACGTCCCTTCTTTTTAAGTTCATGGAAACGCTGATCTATTTCTTGGTATATCTCACCGACCAGTGGCATACATTTTTACATCGTTTTTGAGAAAGTTAGATTATTGCACTTGATATTTCAAAGGCATTTGATAGAGTTTGGCATCAAGCTCTTATTGAAAATGTGTGCATTTGGTATCGATGAATCCATTTTTAATGGGATTAGAAATCACCTTTCGGACCGTTCACTGCAAGTAGTTTTGGACGGTTTCAAATCGGATATCCACAAAATAAACGCTGGTGTGCCCCAGGGCTCCGTTTTGTCTCCGACACTTTTCCTTATGTTCATTAATGATCTTTTGTCTGAAACTTCTAATCCACTAAATTGTTTCGCTAACGACAGTACTCTCAGCTTTTCATATTTGTTTTTAAATTCACACCCTTGTCCTTAGAATGTGGACTTCCAACGACAGCCTATGATAAGTTCCTTAAATTTTGATCTTGACAGCATTGTCCAATGAGGAATCAAAAACCGTGTAGAATTTAATGCTTCGAAAATTTAATGTTGTTTACTGTCGCTTTAGCGTAACCCTCCCTCAATGCCACTTTCTATGGGTGGCATTTGCATCGAGAAGACTGAAAAGCTTTCAGTTCTAGCTATATGTATCACAGACCATTTTTTGTGGAGTGATCACATAGATATTTGACGTAGCCAAAAACTCTGCTAAGTGTATAGTTTTTCACCGCCAATGATCAGGCTGTTATAAATAAAGCCTTTATTCTTCCGAAACTCGAGTACAATTCCCATATCTGGACAGGTCATCCAAAACCCACTTGAGTTTCTTAGACAGAATTCAAAAGAGAGCTATAAAAATGATAGGCGACCGTTGTCTAACTGAAACATTTGTATATCTCTCAAGAACGGCCGCAATGTTTCATGTCTATCATTATTTTACCGCTATTTTCATAAACAATGCTCTAGTGTCTAGTCAAATATCCAGTTGCAATCTTCTCCTCAAACAATTCAACCGTAAGACCCGTACTTCTAGGAATGCTTGTCAGTTTACCCTTGAGCCTAATTTCGGACGTACTTTCAAGTACAGAGATTATTTATTTTAGCCTCACTACACGAATGTGGAATGCGAATAGCCTTGAAATCATTCTATTTTCTTTTTCTTGGTTATGTTTACATAACGAGAGATCTTTGAAAACAATAGGCACTTCAAATTGAAACAGTTCAATGTCAAAACCCTATGTAGAGACAAGCATGTATCTGTATATCACTATCTACGAGTAGTTCTGGGATCCCTGCAAAACTTCTGCGATTATGCAGTTGAAGGCGATTTACCATGGAACTTCTTTAACATAGTTCTTAAAAGATTGGCGCAGCCTAATCCTACACTTGAGGCACAATCTTCCAAGTGTCATGTCCAATTTATCGCAAACGCCACCGACGATATTGCGATTACTGGAATTATACATACTGATGACAGTAGCACTTTTGTGCCGGAAGCGTTGAAAAACGAAGGAAATACTAAACACCCATTGTTTCTATAGATATAACGGAATCATACGTTTCAATAGATTGCATTCAAATAATATAATACTTTTTTTCTCACAATAGAGTTAGTTCGTTTTAATTTAATTTAAGCGACTACGAGCAACCAGTACAACATTTGATTTTCCTTCTGTTTGTGTTTGATTTTGTATTCATTAAGTGCTCTCTTGTTAACAGGCTTCTTGTGTGGAAATATCCACGTGTCTTTAATGTGAGGAAAGAATGCACAAGCAGCTAACTTGTTTTCTAGAATCCACGTGCAGACGCGGTTGATAGCTGATATAGCAGGAGCCGACAAATAATTCTTCTTGGATTGTTCATTGTATAGTTTCCAAGGAAACGCATTTAATAGTCGATTTTATTTTTTTTTATACTTCTATGTAAATATTATATTTATATATTATAAGAAGAAACTCAAGGTTGGGTGGGTGTATTGCTGCAACTGCAATACGAAATTATTGACTTTTGTGAAGAGGAATCTTTGTTTACCTCATAGAAACGGTAGAGCCTTGCCAATGTCAATAGAGTGCCAATATCGACCCCTTGAGTTTTTCTTCAGACTAAAAGTATCCTTGAAAAATGCTTGTACTCTTACGTTGAGTTTTAAAAATGCATTACAGTTGATGTGAAAAGTTTTGAAGGAAACTTTTTTTCGATTAAATTAAGTTACTCAAGTTCGATTTCAATTTAAAAAGAATTTTCCTTAGATATGGTTCTTTGTATAAGTTAAAGAAAGAATTTATTGTAATTCATTTTATCTGAATTGCAGAACAATTGTAAGGCTTCTCAGGAACTTTGTTCGAAAATTTTACACACTTAAAATTAGGGAGATGGTCCCATATCCAATTTTAAGTAGACGCAGGATAATAACAATTCTATAATCGTAGAATAAGTTGCACGATGAATTTAACTGATGACAACTGATGAAAAACAAAAAATTTTGGAAAAGTGGCGATTTATTTCTCAACATAATATGTCGATTTCCTTTACACATGAGAAATCAATTTTTGTGTGGAGATTTTGATTTCTCACCAGATTTTATGTTCCTTCACACCAAAAAAATCGATTTTTCTTTGACAGGGATCGAATTCTTTAAATCCATATTTGAAGAGATATTTACATGCATATGAAATACGCATGGCTTGCTTTACGCAGGTGGGGTATCCCAGATAAATTAATTGCTATTATTAAGGCAACTTTTGATGTCAGAAGAGTTTGAAGTCCAAAGTGGAGTCAGACAGGGCTGAATTCTGTCACCAATATTGTTTCTGTTGGTGGAAAGCGATGTCCTGTGAGTGGCCTTGATGGGAAACGGAGGGATTCGATGGACTCTTACGTCTCACCTGAAACATCTTGACTATGTGGACGACCGACGTATGCTTGCTCTCTCATGGGATCATCTCCACCAAATGACAACAGGGATGAAGAGGGAAGCAGAAATCGTGGGGCTGAAAATCAACTCCGGCAAAACAAAGATGATCAGCCTCGGAACCCAGTCATCTTCTCTCATAAATATTTCTCAACAACCGGTAGAGAAAGTACAGAGCTTCTAATACCTTGGAAGTATCATCTCTACCGAGGGTGGCACCGGACAGGACATCAGCAGTCGAATCGGGAAGGCAAAGGCTGCTTTCGGTATGCTTAGAAATATATGGAGGAATAACTCTCTAAGCTTAAGAACCAAGCTACGGCTGTTTCGATCCAACGTTAAATCCGCCCAACTAACATTTCAGTTTCTATTAGCTTAGAAATATGGACATGTTGGAAGTTTCAATTTATATAATGCTTCTAAAGAGCCTTCTTCAAAAATAATTTTCCTATAGAAGTCACGGTTTCAATATCATCTTCTTTTAAACCTTTTGCAAGTAAGACACAAAGTTTTTCAGAGACTAGAACCAATTTTTCGGATATGGTTTTATAAATGAAAGTAGAGAAGCTGCAAATTGTATAAAGATTGCAATGTGATATGATATAGAAGTTTACATCAGTGAGTTTTCAAAAGGTTTCTATAACAATTTCCTAAGAGCTATATAGAATACGTCTCTTAAGCCTAGCAGACTTTAACAAAAAGTCTTTAAAGAAAATGTCAATGTTCAAACTTCTAAGAACTCTGCAAATGAATCTTAACAGAAACTAATACATTTAATCTTAATTAAAGTTAGGAATATTAAATTGCATGCATCAACTAATTATTTGTACACATTTATTGTAATCCATCTATGTACTTTTTAGATATTACTCAGGCAAGTATAAGAGTATAAATCGAGATCCCTATGATATATAGCATAGACAATTAGTTTGATTGTTTGCCTTGTGAACCTTAAGGCTAGGCGCGCACATTCAATTTTTAGTTGCACAACTGTTTGGTTGCTTATAGAAAACAAATGTCCGCGCAGGTGCATATAATTATATGTTACACAAAATAGCGAACTCATTTTAGGCAATCGTTTAGTTTATGTCAAAACACAAACTTTTTAGTTGCTCGAACCAAGCAGTTGCGAAACTAAAAATTGAATGTGCGCGCCTACCCTAAGAGTCTAGCGAAGATGAAGTTGAAGTGACGAATAACCAAAATTTAAGAAAAAATAACTTCGAAAGCAGGCAGCTGAATTTAAGATCAACCATTGGGCTCTTAAAAGTTGAATTGCAATTATAAACGAGCGTTTCGAAACAGGTGCGAAGTTATAACCTGAATATCCGAGAACTTTTTTGTTTTCAAACATATAATGTATGTAGCTGCATTTATATGATTATCTTCATTTTGATATTCTGTGCCCATATATTAGATATACATAAATGTGAATTTCTTTGGAAGAGGCATATATGTAAATCCAGCATGATATCTCTATATATCCCTCAAAGTGGAAATGCATAAAACTATAGATGGGTGAACTGACCAAAATGTTTGATGGTTTTATTACAAATAATATAAATAAATATTTAGGCCTATTCGGCGAGATCTTTTATTCTTCTATTCTGTTATTCTGCTATTAATTTCCATACAAATGTTTGAGCTGTCAACAAATCTTTTATGAATTTTAATTTTGGTATTCAGCACGCTTAAATCTGTTATAAAATCTGCTAAGAAAACTTTTATGAACTGTCAAACGTTCGAACATAGAAAAAATCTTTTACGAATAGCATTTTTGGTATTCAGCATGCCAAATTTTGTTATGAAATCTGTTAAAAATCATAAAAGAATAAAAGACAAACTTCTATGACTTTTATCATGAAACGCCAATTTTTGTGGACTAAAGGCCAAAAAAGCTAATTTGAATCAATAATTCAACAAGTCCAATAATAGTGCTAAGTCTTCTACTTGGCTGATTTATTTCAGTAGTATATAGAGTTTGTATTATAAAAACCTTCATATAAATATTCAATGCCAGGCCACGGGCAAAAAAAAAAATTCCAACATTAATGATTACAATTCTAATCTTTGTTGGATATAGTTCACATTGGATTTTTTTTAAAAAATTCATATAAGATGAACTGAACTTAACAAAAATTACGTATTGACAAGGTCCTCACAAGTCAACTGATGAGTCCATGTGAGATCACCCGGACGAAACGCCAATTTTTGTGGACTAAAGGCCAAAAAAGCTAATTTTGAATCAATAATTCAACAAGTCCAATAATAGTGCTAAGTCTTCTACTTGGCTGATTTATTTCAGTAGTATATAGAGTTTGTATTATAAAAACCTTCATATAAATATTCAATGCCAGGCCACGGGCAAAAAAAAAAAAATTCCAACATTAATGATTACAATTCTAATCTTTGTTGGATATAGTTCACATTGGATTTTTGTCAAAAAATTCATATAAGATGAACTGAACTTAACAAAAATTGCGTATTGACAAGGTCCTCACAAGTCAACTGATGAGTCCATGCGAGATCACCCGGACGAAACGCCAAAAAAGCTAATTTGAATCAGTTTTACTTTACGGTTGCAGCACTTGGAAAGTAACAATAGGTGTCACTTAGAAGCTGCAAACGTTCATTAATAGATGTCTACAAAACATCCTTAGGATTTTCTGGCCCAATCGTATATCAAACGAAGAGCTCCTCAGGAAAACGGGCCAGGAACCTATTGACTCTATTATACGATGGCGAAAGTGGCAGTGAATCACACACGCTTCGAAAGGCGGCAACTGTATTGCGGCGCATGCAATGCAGTGGAATCCGCTCACTCAAGAAGGAAGAAGAGCTGGACCACCGAGAAGCTCATGAAGAAGGACAGTCGAGGTGGAGTCAGCCCAACTAAGTAAGAGTTGGACGGAGTTGCGACGCATATCCAGGAACAGAACACGATGGCGAGCTGGCGTTGTGGATCCCTATGTCCCACTAGTGGTCCACCACGGACATAAAAGGTCTGAGGACCTAAGTAAGTAATTAAACAAAAAAGTTTGATCCGAGATTGAAATCTCTAGTGTGTAAAGGAAATCGACAATTATAGTCTCCTTTTAGCTCGATACACGATACGATCCAGCGATGCCCCAACTTCTTTAACTCATCCAAAAAATGGGTTTTCTCGAGGTCTGCAAAGTAGGCTTCTGTGGCGGCGCACGATGACCTCCTCATTCGACTCATGTTTCTGCCCCTGCGAGTGGTTTTTTCAAAAAAAAAAGTCGCACGGGGCCAAATCTGGAGAATACGTTGGATGGGGTAGCAGTTTGTAGTGCAATTCAACCATTTTGGCCGTGGCGATTGCGGAGGTGTGAGCCGGCTCTTCTTTTGTCCAGAGTGGGGAAACGCGGCAACTGCTTTCTCATGCCCAAAACTTCATGGAGGATATGGCCCACGCGGTCTTTTGAGATGCTTACTGTTTCAACTATCTCGCGCACCTTCAACCGGCGGGCGGTCTGCCAATACGAGATCGTGGATTTTGGACACGTTATTCTCCGTGGAAGCCATTTTCGGGGCACCTAGATGGGGCTCATCAAAAACCGAAGTGCGACCACGTTGAAACTCTTTATACAAATTTTCGACGGTCGCCGCCGAAGAAGAAGAGTCACCGTACACACCATCCAAGCGCTCTTTGATTTCGCTGCGCGATTTGCCTTCCACTTTAAAGCCTAGTACGCAGATCGGGAAAAATTTTGTCTCCCATACATTTTTTTTCCTGGGACAAATTTTGTCTTGGATATTTTTCCGAGCAGTACGCAATTCGCGCGCAAAATTCATACTATTGTGAATTGCTGTACAAAATGTCTTCACTAAATTTTGTCAGGAAAAAGAATGATACAAGCATTATTTTGCGGGACAAATTTTGACAGCCACCGTATTTCCGAAAGTGATTTTTGTCAAAACTGGTTTTATGTGAAAGGTGCTGATGCTTTTCTTGAAAGCATCGAGAGGAGATTCCAGAAAGGTATGAACAACTTTTGTAAGACAACCCGTTCCAGAGATATACTAAAAACACATTAAATTAGATTTATTCTCTCCAACTTAAAACTTTTGCGCGAGATTTGGAAACGTTTTGTAGAGATAAAATTTGTCTTGTCTCGATCTGCGTACTAGGCTTTAGTATTATGACTATCAACTATCAACATTTTTTAGCGACTGTTAATTTTATTAGATTTCATCATTATTGTGAATGATTTTTTTGATAGACACGGTATTAAGGATTTCAACAAAGTAGTTACACATCAATTTTTTTATCAACAAAAAATTCTTGATTGAAACATAAAGCCTAGTACGCAGATCGGGAAAAATTTTGTCTCCCATACATTTTTTTTCCTGGGACAAATTTTGTCTCGGATATTTTTCCTAGCAGTATGCAGTTCGCGCGCAAAATTCATACTATTGTGAATTGCTCTTCAAAATGTCTCCACTAAATTTTGCCAGGATAAAGAATGATACAAGCATTATTTTGCGGGACAAATTTTGACAGCCGAAAGTGATTTTTGTAAAAACTGTTTTTTTGTAAAATGTGCTGATGCTTCTCTTAAAAGCGTCGAGTGGAGATTCCAAAAAGGTATGAACGACTTTTGTAAGACAACCCCTTCCAGAGATATACTAAAAAACACATTAAATTAGATTTCATCTCTCCAACTTCAAACTTTTGCGCGAGATTTGGAAAAGTTTTGTAGAGATTAAAATTGTAGAGATAAAATTTGTCTTGTCTCGATCTGCGTACTAGGCTTAAAGTGTTTTGTAGTGTATCTCTGGAACGGGTTGTCTTACAAAAGTTGTTCATACCTTTTTGGAATCTCCTCTTGATGGTCTCAAGACAAGCATTAGCACTTTTTACATAAAACCAGTATTGACAAAAATCACTTTCGGCTGTCAAAATTTGTCCGGCAAAATAATGCTTGTATCATTCTTTTTCCTGGCAAAATTTAGTGGAGACATTTTGTAGAGCAATTCACAATAGTATGAATTTTGCGCGCGAACTGCGTACTGCTCGGAAAAATATCCGAGACAAAATTTGTCCCAGGAAAAAAAATGTATGGGAGACAAAATTTTTCTCGATCTGCGGCGTACTAGGCTTAAACATACAAATGTATTCGGGATTCTTAAAAGCGAAAAAAGTTAAAAAGAATAATGACTTGGATAGAATTTTTTTTGAAGGGAGTTATGGTGAAGCTAAAAACAAATAAATATTTCAAACGTGAATCGTCAAACAAAATGAGCAAAACTCATTCACAATGAACTTTTGATAAGTAGATATTCACAATCGGTCTAAAATTACCAGTTACCGCTAATCTAATACCAAATTATTAACTAATTGATAGAAATTATCGACCATCAAATTGACACTCATAATAGGGCTGGTAAACTTTTCCCAACTTGTTTTAACTTAGGTTTTTCCCTTTGAAATGTGGGGATTCGCTTCGGCTTCCTATAAGCCCACGAGTTTTTTCATCTCTTTTTTGGTGCGCTATGGTTAAAATAATTATAATGGAAATATTAAGTCAATAAATTGAAATACAATATATTTTTGCCCAGAGAATAGACGCAAAATTTTCGTACACAATACCAAAATAGATTTTCGACTACCGATACAAGTCGTTAATCCATAAGGAAACGACACTCGCAATAAGGGCCAATATGATCACGAACTTTTAAATAATTTTTTTGAAAGTCGTAGGTTTTGAGGATTGTTCCCTTTGTAGATAATAAATATTGGTCACATAATGAGAATTACGACAGAAATGAGAGAAAAACAGTGCGTCTTTTGAACTGTAAACTCACCAAGTTGTATTCTGCCTGCCTTAATATATAAACAACTAGAATTGATAATATAATTACAAGTAAATGTGTATTTATTCTTTGAATTTTAACAAAGCAGTATGATATCAAAAGTAAATAACCATTTTATATATACAAACTGTTTTGAATTACATTAACAATATTTATATACCTTAGATATTCTTGTATGAGTGTATGTGTTTACTTATGATTAGAACGGATAAAAATATACGTTAAAATTTATAGTTAAATATTTATGTATGTATATAAAATACCAAAAGATAAAACGTAACAAAATAATTTGCTTAAATTATTTATACTAATATATCCTATGAACAAAATGTTATGCATATGATTTTTGTTTATATTAACATCTGCATGTTGATTCTACGACTTCTTCGCCTTCTGCAACATTGATACCGTTACTAAAGTTCGTATCAAAATCGTCGGAGTTTATCGTCTGAAAAATAATAAAGAATTTATTGTGATTCTGAGAATTGGACAACTAGTTAACAATACTTACTTTACGTACAATTTCCTCGAACACATCTGCAACAGAGACGTTGTTTTTAGCCGATGTTTCGAGAAACAACGATCGATGTTTTCTCGCAAATTTAAGACCTTCTTCTCTGGTTATTGCACGTTCCATATCAATTTTGTTGCCCACAACCATTGTGGGTACATTGCGGTTATTGCTGTAGTTCTCCAATTCCAGCAACCATGATTCCAACTTTTGGAGAGATTCTCGACTCGTAATGTCATACACCAATATAGCACACTTGGCATTTCTATAGAAACTAGGAGTCAGACTACGGAATCTTTCAGCGCCAGCAGTGTCCCATATGGCGAGCTTAAAGTCAACTCCATCAATGTTCATCACTTTGGTCTTGAAGTCTACACCTATTGTGACATCGTGATTATCGTCGAATTGGTCGTCAACAAAACGACGGATTAAGCTGCAATAAATAGAAAATCGCATCGAATTTAAGTCAAAACTGTTAAAAAAATGAGTTTTAATCAAATATGTATGAGCTCACGATGATAGAGAAAACGAATAAATTAAGTCTAGCAATTTGGCCTGTCTTCTGAGGTTTAGCTGGGTCGATTTTCTTTTTGAATTTTTTTCTTTAACGAAACGCCTTTTCGCAAAACCGAGTACAAGCATTGTGATATTCTTGTATGCAGAAAGTTCAACGGATTTTTAATAGTACAGTTCTACCTTACTAATTAGAACGACCACCGCCGTTTTTACTTTATGAGACTTGCAATTCGGAAATTTGCCAATATCCATACTCTGTAATGCAAATTTTTAGCTAGTTTCTTTGATCAGTTCATTAACAGTTGCAGAGTTAAAATTATTTTTGTATTTGATGGTCTAAATAAAAATTAAATAAATTAGAGGCCGACGCTGACGGTTCGTAGAAAACTTGAACCAAGAGACAGACAGAAATAGAGAGGAACTTAAATTTGTTTCCGGGTCCGAACGGCTATGATGGTAAGTGGAAGTGTCACTTCCTCGCAAGAAGCAGTAACCCTGAATATATTTGATGATTTTTTTTTATTTTTAGGTGAAAGGGGCTAAGAAGCGGACTTAGAACTTCAGCATGAAATTCAAATGATTATATAATATCTAAATTATTTACCGAATTCATTATATACAAAATCATTGGGCTTATTTTCAATTAACTAAAGAAAAAATATTTGAAAAAAAAAGTGTTAAACACCGAACTAAACGTAACTTATTAAATTCGGGTCATAGCAAATTTTCAAAACGTCTTGGTCCAGATTCACCAATAAAATCGGATTTCCAATCTAGTCCAACATTCGGCAGAAGGACATTCGTAAAGCAGGACTGGCAGTGTTTTGTATAGAGCGTGCACTTGGTCTAAAGCGTGTGGAGTTGTGAACCTATTTGTTTCATCTAACCCAAAAAGTAGCTGTTTGCTAGGCCAATTCTTCGTCGCATTACCCCTAACGTGTCTTTCGTGGAGGTAAAATTAATTACTTAACTGATTCAAAGTTGCTTCTATCAATGGTGAAGTTTTGTCAATACAATAATTCAATACCAATTACAATTTTTTACAAGTGGAAGTGCTCGCAGTTTGCGAGGCCGCAAAATATCTTTCCACATGTGAATTGTCGAAAAAGAACATTGATATAGTTAGATAGCCAGGGGGCTTCCGATCCACTTCGTCAATTGTCACGAAAAAAACTGTTTGCTCGTTGGGTTGTGAATAAAGATTGCCCGACGAAACAAATTCAGTCACCCTTCGATGGGTCCCGGCTCCCGGGACAGCGTGACATTTATGACAATGAAATGGCTGATCTATTGGCCAAAAAAGGTTCGTCACTTGAAACGAGCCAAATTTTAGCCTGAGTACTTATGCTCTTGGAGCAGGAAAAGTATCCTCAAGACTGCAAATAAAAGATGGTCAACAATTGACACCTGTCGGGTTTCAAGGAATTTTTGGCCAGATATATCAAGGGAAAAAAACAGAGTATCTACGAAAGCTTAGCCGACATCAATTGTTTCTTTTGGTTGAAATCCTTACGGGTTGGATCTCAATGAGAACGTTCATCTTATTTTCTTGGTGAATAAGCAGCCTAGCCAAAATTAGAAAAAAATACCCTTGGAGAATACTTTTTCGTCGAACTGGGCGAGACGTCTCATTCTTGTCACTAAAAAACATCCTTAACTTCATTTAGAAATCAGTATGGTGCAGGAAGGTACCCAATACCTAGGACTTCCACTAAATCCTTTCCCTTACAGTTCCCATTCCTAAATTATCCACACCCTGGAAAGCACAATGGATCCATTGAGACTCGAGTGAGATAATACGGCTTGCCGCATCATCACCCCACGTAACCTAACCTACTTGAATACCAACAAAATTCACATGGAAACGGACGATCTCGACATCGTTTGCATACATAAAAAGTTGTACAAATTTGTTTAAAAAAGAACACTTGGTGTTAACGTCTACCATTAGCATCATATGCTCCAGAACGGGTTTGAAGAAGGCACTGCAAATAGTTCTTCATTTATTGCCCTATTACTCACTCTACATAACGCTCATTTAGCAGCTCCTGAAAATGCTGCTTGAGAACATTTACTATTCCGTGGTTCGGTGAGTAGGTTTTTTTCGCTGTTTCGAAGAGCATGGATTCGGACAGTCTGCAACTTCTTTTCATTCGACAGTCCAGGTCTGAATTTTACCGCAACTAGGGAATGGTCAGAGTTGATTTTTGTGGGATACGTACATATCTTTTGTCGACTACACGTTCATTTTGGTTCGTGGTTCGTCTATAACATGGTTTATCCGCCACATTCTCAGCAGTTGATTCTATTTAGAGAATTCTTCCACCACCGACTCGAGAGAGCTTTGGGGGGAACATGCTTTTGTTTCGGGTTCTTGATTAGTATTCCAATCCATGCTAGTCTTTACGTAAACTCCACCAGAGATACTTTGCAGACAAAATGACTTTAAAATTTCATATTCATATCTGTTTTCATCAAATGCATAACCCAAGAAAGATAAGCATTAAATCTTGATCTTGGGACGTAAGAAGCTTTTTATGACTGGAACTTGCATTTGTGAAATGACTACATAGTTAAGTTATTCAAAGAAGTGTTAATGTATCCTCCTTAAATGCAAGGAATTAATTCTTTAAATGAAAAATGATCTGGATGTTATATGTAAAGCACGCGATTCGTCCGGGGCTTAAGTACATGGCTCAGTACTTGGCAGGTAATCTTATATCGTACTTAATTTCCTAAAACAGAATTTATATTAGAGCTAAAAAAATAATAGAAGGGAACCTCAAACTGTGAAGCTCGAGCATTGCAACTTATTTCATCGTTAGTAATCGTAACTTTAGCAGAAGTGGAAATATCATAACTTCTTCAGCCCGCGTATTTGATAACAAACAAAATGTAAGCTGCTTGCTATAGAATTTTGCACTGCTTTAAGCTTCTTTCTTTTTGGTTGAAAAACGAACCATTATTTTCTTTCAAAAAGAAAAAAGTAGAGCAAGAGCTTGTCGCTTATTTCATCGTGTTGTTGTATGGTTTCACGCAGAGATTAAGATCATTATGAGGTGTGATTCGTCAAGATTCAATATAAACAAAAATTATTTGCACATTCTGTCTTCAATATTGTTCCTGCATAATCCACTGTTGCAAAAATATTGAAGTGCTTACTAAAATAGATTGCTGGTTTGCTTCATCCCATATTGCTGCTTTCATTTTTAGAATTTAAACAAGGAGGAGGAATACTGTGCTTCGCTGATGATTCACAAGGTGCTATAGATTTCAGATTGAATCAAATTTAGAAGACGTAGGTAGGTAGGTAGGTATGAATACACATTCCTAAATCGTCTAAAAAGTTAGAGAAAAGCAGATATTATATTTCACTCTAGAATGAAAATAATACAGGAATATTATTGGGATGTCTTTATTCTAAATTTTAGAATAAGAAAACTCTACTCACAAGATTAAAGACTTGAGTATAAAAATAAACATTGGCTTTTATTATTATTTATATTATACGAACCTTGATTTGCCAACGCCACTCTCACCGATTATTAGAATTTTTATTATTCTATCACCCATTGTAAGTATTATAAATACACAAATGCGTACTTCTGACAGTTATTATCAAGAAATTGTGATAATTATTTGGTGTTAATTGAGAAAAGATGAATACTTTTTATCTAGCAAAATAAATATGCAATTAATTAAGCTCTTTTCCTATCCTATGATAGATATGACGTTATGGCTTTGAAACCAGAGAAAATGTCAAAGTAATCGGTAAGGTAGTTCAATCAAAATGGGTGTGTTCAAAATAAAAGAAATAAGGAACAGGGTGATGAAAAAAGTTGTTTTGTATTTATGTCAAACGGAGATAAAAGGCGTATGTTTTTTTGCAAGTTCGCAGGGAACTGAAAGAAAAAAATCAATTAGTTATGCAGCAAGCACGGAAAAAATAGTACGTTGAGATTTTTATCACAACCGAAACGTGCAGAAAATTATTCCGTGCGTTAGCTTCAGCGAAGTACCTACCATAAAAAGCCATCTACTCGCCAGTGTAATAACTGATTTTTGGATCTTTGAAATAGATCCCGATATAAAACAGGATCCCAAATTGTTTTTGTAATACACGTTAAAGGCTCGGTCAAACAGAACGCGTTTTCAACGCCGCGTTAAGATTTTTTAACGCGACGGTAAGATTATTTTGACGCGACTTGCAACCGCCGCGTTAGAGGACGTCAAACAGAGAGCTGTTAAGCAATGAACAAACAAAACAATCATTCCTTAACAAAAATAATGTCAAGCAGCTCAAATTCAGAAGAGGAATTATTGCTTCTATTTGCTATAATTACGAAATTCTCGTTAAAGAAAAGAATTTGGGTACATGCTAATTAACAAAAAAAGAGAAGAAAATGGCGAATATCACCGGCTGTGCCGGGAGCTAGAGTAAAACATCTCGAAGGCCAACAAACAGAAGACCTACCAATGCGGAATTTATGATAAGAGACAAATTTCTCTCATATTTTCAATAATAATAATTATATGTATGTAAGACAATGTTCTTATACGATTTACCACCCATATCGTATAGACAAGGGTAATTTCTCACCAATTCAATTAATTTTTCCATCTTGAAAAAATTAAAAATTTCTTTGACTGCCGCAGCGTTAGAAATAATTTGTAATTTCACACAACGTCGCGTTTCACCGCCGCGTTGCAACGCCATGGTCATGGTGAATTCAACGCGGCGTCAAAAACGCGTTCAGTGTGACATGGGACATGTATTGCAATGTAATACAACGCTTCGTTTCAACGCGGCGGTGAAACGCGGCGTAAAAACGCGTTCTGTTTGAACGAGCCTTAAAACTTAATCCAGATCCGGATCCAGATAGATTTGTGAATAATAAAACGCACCTATTGGCGATAATAAAACGCGGCTAATAGCCATGTTTTACTATTGCAGTAAAGGAAGACCGCGACTTAGGTGGCGCACACAAGTAAGAAAGGATACCTCAACTAACTTTACGTGCGAAACTGGTGATAGCTAGCTATAAACCGAGCTAGCTGGAGAAGCTTGTTAGTTGAGGCCCTAGTCTACCCCAGCCTATAGAGCCACTTTAAGTAAGAAAACAAAAGACGCCTTATGGGAGTCTTATCAGAAAAAGTTTAAGGGTGATAATAATCGATGGCTAATAATATCTCATAATTCCAGCTAACAAGAAATAACAGTCATAATTATGAGCCCTTAAGTTATGTTGAGCTTCTCCCGAAAAATGTTTTCCAATATAAGAGTTATGAACCTCACTCTCTACTTTTTGCTTGAACGCTCACGCCACCATATTTGTATGTATGAATGTGAACGTCACACGAACAATCGAATACTTCAATAGCTAATTTTATAGGTGCAGCTGTCAGGTTATTAGCTTCCCAACTTGCCTGTCCACTGACTTCAGAAATTCCATACCAGTTGAAGAGCAAGTTGCTTAGGTTTGTATAAGTTTGTAAAAAAAATGTATGTTTTGTAACTTGCCTGTATGCTGTATTAGTGAAAGTCAAGTTTGATTTTTAAAACTACGGTCCTTATGAAAAAATGCAAATTACGTTTCAGAAAACGGCGTATGCTACATTTCAAGACTCTAATTATATTGATGCCTTAAAGTTAAGATTGAGTTTCGAAATGACAAATTTCAATATTTAACAATTATCAATTTATGTTTAACAATCATAATAGGGTGTGATATAAACTTTTCGTGTTTTCACAATTGATATTAATAAGAGGAATATGGCTCATGACAGATAAGAACTCTGAACTTGGGTGTGTTTTATCAATCAGATCTAGACAATTTACAATTATTTGAAAACTTTACTTCAGCCTTCCTATTTTGTTTAGTAAAATAACTTACTTACAAATTTCTCTCATAATTTGAAGTTGTCACGATATAAATCTATACTTAAAATATCTGATATTACGCCTTCATACCTGCCATCTTATCACAGACAATCAGACAGCTATTAAAACCATTAATTCTATTAGAACATCCTCCAAATTGGCCCAGCAATGCCTGAATGAACTTGTTAGACTTAATAGGTGCGTTTTATTATTCACAAATCTATCTGGATCCGGAGCTGGATTAAGTTTTAACATGTATTACAAAAACAATTTGGGATCCTGTTTTCTATCGGGATCTATTTCAAAGATCCAAAAATTAGTTATTACATTGGCGAGTAGATGGCTTTTTATGGTAAGGTAGTGTAAATTACAGTGTAAAGAAAAGAGAAAAGAAATTATTTAAAATTTACAAACCCAAGGATAAAAAGAGACGGGCTTATAACACTGCTGTCACTAAGATCCATATCGTTTTATTTTCAAGGAAAGATCCAGATTCGGATCCAGATAGATTTGTGAATAATAAAACGCACCTAATATTAACCACAATCTGGGTTCCGAGTCATTGTGAAATTGATGAAAATGAATGGGCGATTGAGCTGGCCAGGCAAGAATCAGACCTTCATAACTCACTTATTTTTTTTTTTTATAATTTACTGACGCTCAAGGGAATATGAATACCCTTTAAATGTTTCAACACAGCGTGGGCGTGAAGTTACGGAAGAGAAAGGAGGATAGGAAAGATGTGTGGCACGATGTTCTGAGACTAAGGTGGTTGTCTCAGATTTTTTATCTCCAGGGATGGCGGCTGAACTAAAGCGGAGAATTGCCGTGTCTTATTTCTATGTCCCTTATAATTCGCATTATTTTATTCGTTTTTCATCCTTGTTGGGCATACTAGTTTAACGCAATCACATGTTGTTAGTGTTATGCCTAAACAACATGTAATGAGTAAGCCAGCATCCCATTGATGACAATTTATAGAAGGTTTTAATGGACATAAAGAAGACATAGATGACGGCAGTAATCGAACCTGTTATATTGAGGTTGACAGGCGAGCACACAACCATCGTGCCACGGCCACCCCTAATGGGTGGAAAGAATCAACATTCCGCTGCTCGGAGTTATAAAGGGCAATATTCTCTCAATTTTTCTTAGCAAATCAAACCGCAGGTGGAGCAGTTTAACTAACTGCACTATATAATATCTTGAAAGATTTGGCCCACATATATTATGTATAAAAGAACCAGGAAATGCATGGCCAAGATCGTAGCCATAGCTGGGCACCGTTAATCAAGCAGTTAACTTCGTTAATCGTTAATCCGCTACTAAAAAAGTTAGCTTCGTTAAACGTTAAAGCGTTAAATTTCGGAAGAATTAACGCAAGTTAACGTTAATCGTTATCCGTTAATATGTGATAAAAATTGCATTTTTTATATTTTTTTACTCTGAGCACCGGCGCTAAGTAATGCCGGTCGTCCACTAGGCGATCAACGCACAAATTTCGAATTCAACGCATTCAACTCTAATGTACGGTGCCTTCAATTCTGTTCAACCAACGGGTTGGATCTAGTTGTCGGCCGTTGCTCAACGAATTGCGCAACCAGTGTACGGGTAGTGTACAAGCTCGTGTTGCTCCTTGAAAATGTTCGATCAACACGTTGAGCAACATTTTCAAGATAATGTGTTGCACATTATTTGTTCAACGCGTTGATCAACTTTTTAATTTTCTTTGGGATTTCTTGACGTAATATTGTGTTGCGTTGCGTTGGCTGCAGTGAAATGTGTCTACGTGGTTGAACTATTGCGTTGCCATGAACTTGCAGTTGTTGCAACTTGCAAACTGTAGTTTATTTTGGTTTTTCGTCATGGAAGGTGATAAGAAATCAGAGTAAACCACGGAATTAATTTTGCAAATGATTTCAGCAATTAAGGAAAAGCCCAATATATGGGACATTAAGAGCCCCTCTTATAAAAATCGAGATGCCAGGGAATTGGCTTGGTCTCAAATTTCCTCGAAAATGCAATTGCCTAAACTTTGAATTCGAATACACGGGCGCGGTGGGATCAATCGATTTTAATTTCTCATATATTTCATTGAAAAAACAATTTTCTTCGCGACTCAAGAAAAAATCATCTATCCAGAATCGTCTTGGCTATTTTTTCTTCCTTTATCATTCATTTCCTAATATTATTAATGCGACAGCCACTTTTTTTTTTCTTCGAGGAAATCATACTCATACGGAACAAATTTAAGAATATTTTAAAGCGAAGGCGTGCGTCGACAATAAATGTATGTACCGAACTGAAGTCAAAATTATTTCAGGTTTGACGTTTGAGTTTTTTGTTTATCGTGGTGCGTTCAACGCGTTCCTCAACGAGTGATCCTTGGTTAAGTGTACGAAGGTATCAACTCGTTCATCAACTGGTTGAGCAACAATATCGAAAACGCAGTTGATCAAATTGAAAAAAAATTTTTTCTGTCAAAATCGAACAAGTTTATCAACTAGTGTACGAGGTTGTTCAACATTTGAGTAAGTTGGTCAACTAGGTGTACGGAGCTATTCAACACTGGAATAAGTTTTAAGAGTTGATCAACTAGATGTGCGGGGTTAATCAACATATGGAAAAGTTGGTCAATTATGTTTACGGGGTTCCAAACGCATTTTGTTCAACTTTAGTTGCTCAACGTGAATTACGTAAGTTGCTGCACTTGTGTAAGAGGTTGTAAATTCGTTTATCCAACGAAAGAGTTGAATAAAAAGTTGAATGAAGTTCGTTGAGCTTATCGCGCACATAGTGGACGACCGGCAGATTGAAATGATCAAACGAAACGAATCTCTTCGCAGTTTTCGCACTCGCACGCGCCGTCAAAATATAATACGTACCTAGCTCTTTTTTTCGCGCCGCGCGGTAACTAGTAAGCATTGGATTAACGATTAACGGACTTAACGTGGATTAACGGATTTAACGTGTCCGTTAACATTTTTAAAAGTTAACTTAAAAGTTAATCCGTTAATCAAAATTTTAACTTCGTTAACTAACGATTAACGGATTAACGAGTTAATGCCCAGCTATGATCGTAGCTACCTGTCGCGGGCACTTGCCAATAAAAGAGCATGCAGCGAAGCAAGGCATTCCTCACAACATTCACTCTCATAGCTGTGGGGACCAGCGGGAAAAGAAACAGTCCTTCATTTCCTCTGTAAATGCCCTACTTTGGCCAAATGTAGAGCACAATCATTAGGAAGGGCATTTTTTCACGACATTGACGAACTTTCGGAAATGAAGATTAAAGACTTGATCTCTTTTCTCAAGGCAACGAAATGGCTCTATGATGAACTTCGGTTACTTTTGCGCCATGCCCTTCGTTTGACTTATTAGATCCCGAGCTAGCAGACTGAGGGCTTTGACGGAGGCAACGGTTCGCGGGCTAGATAATCACTTAACCGGATTGGCCTAGCTTGACACAGTGTATATGGGGTCAGATGAGTGCAGTGGTCTGGCTGAGTGAGTGATTCAATTTCCGGATGATTGTGCAAAAGTAAACACGCAATAAGAGACATCTAAAACCTAATAGATCCTTTCATATTTTTGAAATTAATTCAAACTGGATGTCTCTATGTCCATAATTTATCATATAAACCCCACCCACAGGTTCATACGAGTTATGGTATCAAAATGGCGTACTACAGCGGTAATTGGGCCACAGGGCTAGACAACCAGTTGTCTCCATTTCTAGCCACCTACCTACCCATTCATAAGCTTCGAGATTGGTAAACTCTTAGGCTAGCCGCGCACTAGCAATTTTTAGTTGCGAAACTGCTTGGTTCGAGCAACTAAAAAGTTTGTGTTTTGACACAAACTAAACGATTGCCTAAAATAAGTTCGCCATTTTATTGAACATATAATTATTATCTGGAAATTCACGGACATTCAACCAAACAGTTCATCTGTTTTCTATAAGTAACCAAACAGTTTCGCAACTAAAAATTGCTAGTGCGCGGCTAGCCTTAGACATCATCACTTTTCACAAGTGCTGCACACAGGTTTTTATATAAGAGAACTTTTTTGACTCATATTTCAACATTTATGTTTTTAATGTGATATCGCTCCTGTTAGCAAAGATTTTTTTTGTTTCAGGTGAAAATATGTGGATAATCTACACCAAAATTTGCCCTTCTAAGAAAACGTACTAATTAAGATAGATAAAAATTCAAAAGTGTGGTGGGAAGCAACGGCCCTGATTGGAAATCCCCAAATTTTCGATGTATTTATTATTGTGTTTGAACTGCTGTTCTCAAGTATTTTATCAATTCCATTTGGGTACAATATCTAAAAGTGATAGGGTTATCAAAAAATGTTTTCAATTTTGTTAACTTAAATTCGACACTTTAATGTCCAGTGTTTTGGTAAATGACAAATAGTGCCTTATTACACAAAAAAAAATTCTTTATGAAATAAAATAATTGAAGGTACACAGCAGAATTGAATTAGAGTATACCCGGAAAAAAAATTGTGCAAGGAAGTCTTAATACAATACTCGGTCGATCAAATTTTTCTTATCAACGAGTTTAAAGAACACAGTTGGTATTATACGCCGCTATCTGCATTATTTGAGCTATGCCTTTTTGCCACTTAGACAACGTCTTTATGTTCCCTGGTTTCGTTTTCTGATAAAAAATACTGTTTATTCCTTTTATTATATTTCATGAAAGACGATAAGCATACTTCAGCTGCGGATCTTTACTTCTCATAAGCACAATGAATGGAATGGCCTGCTAAATATGCAAAGCAGCATAGAAGTAAAAACGAAGAACTGCCCCCAATGGACTCAAAAAAAGTGATGTTAAAAAATAAGAGATTGGAGCGATGGGACTGGACTTGAGTCTAGAGCAAGAACAAGTTGATGCGCTGCCCAAGGTACAATTATTAGAAGAATTATAGCATTGACAAAACAACTTCTACTTCAGTTTTTAGCAGCAATGAAGCGATCTTCTACATCTAGCATAATATAAAATAAAATTAAAACGACCAGAATGTACCTACAAATATATATCAATCTTTTTTTAAATTAACTTTATTCGGTGAACAAATGTTGTTTTTTTTAGCCATTATTCCACCTATATTCCACGGTTTTACTAAACCATGGAAGAGGAAGTCCTGGCTTAAATTGTCACACCAATAAAAACAAAATGTTCGAGGAATAGTTAAGTGACGTTTATCAAAATTTCTTTAACAAAAATCTACTACAACAAGTAAGCCATCTGTTTTTTTATATTCTGTGTCTGCCTAAATTGATTGTCATTTGCTTGTGTCTTATTTGTCGGTCTTTTATATATACCGGAATCATGCTTGCTTTCACGCCAGTGACAAACTAGGTACTCGTATGTCCCTTTTTTTAAATTAACGTCACAAACTGCCTATGTACAGAGAATAAAAAGATATAGAAACAAAATTAAAAATTAAAAAGCTGTCTTTACTCGCACAATATTAACTAAGGTCTCATTTTATTAAACTGGCTTTGCTTTCAAAACAAATGCTTTGACAACTCCTGAAGACACGCACTTCGCACTTTTGTTTAATTTTTTTTTTTTGATAAAACAAAACAAGTTTGACAATTCTATTTCTTATTCCTTCGGTAAACAAGCAACTTCGGTGGTTTACCTTTATCATAGTTAGTAAACGTCACTTATCAGGAAATTCGTTTTATTACTGAAATTTCGCACTTAGTCCAGGACTTAACGATAAACCTCCACTAAATCATTTTTTATTAATATGGGTGTTTTTTTGTTTTTCAGTTGTGATTGATTACCTCATCTGTCAAATTTAGGGTTGTTCAGCATTAATTTCCTTGCGTTACGTTGCGAAACCAACATAAGTTAGAAGATTTGTCTAATAATAAAATAAAATGTCTAATAATAAATAATTTAAATTTCTAATTGATATTCTTTTAATTTTGCTGTAAATTAGCAAAAATTATCTTATCGTTTGTTCATTAATTTTGTATTATTTTTTTTTTTTCATTTTTTTATGTAACTAAGCATATACATAAATAAGGGACAATGTCCTACAAATGTGTGAAACAAATAAATAAAAATAAATAATACTAATACTACGTTTTCACCAAGATTTAAGGTAAGAAATTTATGTGGTGTGCAAGAGACTACTGCATATAAAGATTAAAAAGAAGATTAACGTTGACAGCACCTATCAAATTCTAATGGTGTTTCAAATTTTCTTATAAAGTGGAAGCAAGAGAATAAAAGTTTTATTTGTGCCAAACGATGAAAAATCATAGAGATAATTGAACACGATATGGATATATGTATATGTACGTATGTCAGTTTGATTAATAGAACAATTGATACAATGAAGATTTAACAAGATTAATTTCTAATCTACTATATTTACGAAATAAACCATCAAAAGTATGATAAATATTTGAAGAAGATTTATGGTAAATCCAAAAAAATACAGGATTATCTGGACTGGAGGCAGTTTTATTCCTTAAACGAATTTATGTCAAACATAAATTTTTTCGAATTAAGTTTGCTAAGTTACTTCCCGAAACAAACGTTAGTTGGAATAGTTATTTGACGTGTTTAAAATGATTTAAAACATTTGAAACCGGATCTATCACCCCTGTTCTTATTTTCGTTCCGAATTGAATTCGTCACTAAAATTGATTTTCGTACGAATTTGAAAACGACGTTCTTAATTTCGTACGAATTTGCCTTGCAGTGGTACCAACATTCAGACAGGTTTTCTGTTACACATGTGTCTTCCCCTTCATAAAAGACAAAAATATAGTTTTTAAAGATATATTTTTAAAAATACTTACATACATTTTTAGATTTACGAATTCAAATTCTCCAGACAAAATCGAAACGAAATGAAAACGAAAGTATTACTTTCGTAAACGAAAATCAAAACAAAGGTGTATATCATTTTTAAAATGGAATTCCGATCTAAAAATTAATTTTCAAGCAAGAGCTTACGTATAATATACTTAACGTTAAAGCGCTCATCTAACTTTAGCAGCAGAAAATGGCTTCTTAATCTTTTAAAATCATACTTCATCCAGATTCACAATAGTCATTTCAAAATTTTTTGCAAAAAAAAAACAATTTCACCCAAATAACAAACTTAAATCAGTTTTGTAGCTGTTTTGTCATCAACTGCTTTTTTACCTGGGATTACAACAATAAAAAGCTATCGTCATAGGTTTGGATAGAATTCTTAACGTGGCCATTCTTAATTTTTGTGTTGTATTTGACTTCTTTATCTGTCAAATTTAGGGCTGTTCAATGTAAATTTGATTACGTAACGTTTCTAAACTCACAATACTTAGAATAGTTGTTTAAAGTATTTAAAATTATGAAAAAGATAAAGTCATGTAACTTAAATACTCCGTTAAGTAGAGACAGTTTTATTCCTTAAATGCTGAACAGTATTTAAAATTTTGCGCCATTTTGTTACAAGTTATTTTAATATACATACAAACTTAAGAGTTTACGTGAAAATTATAAAAAAAAATACCTAAATGTTACGAGTATCTTCACAGCAGTATTTGCTACCCACTCTTTAGTGTTTGAACCTTATATTTTAAAATCCAATATGTATTGGTATGTAAATATTATGGTTGTAGGGACTCTATCATCTCATAAGCCATCGTGGCTTCTAATCAGTCAATTCATCGTGGATCAGAAGTCTTAACATTGATGTGAAAGAATGAGAACGTATTTCTTCACAAACAACCTTATCAGAACAAATAAAATATCACCACTATTTTAGAAAATATATTTAGGTACACAATGTACACAGTGCTGTAGGAATTTTATTTTTAAAATAGTTTTTTAATTGCGACTTATAGGTACTATAAGGCAAGTTATGCATTCGTAAAAAAAATCGAACTCGAGATTTTGATCAAAGTTGACATTACGATGATAGCGAAGACCAAAAAAGTGGGTCTCGCAATTCTGTCTGTCGGTTCGACTACAGCCTAAACGGCTCGGCCGATTTTCTTCAAACTTGGTAGATATGGGTTTTAATTTTTTCCCCCCGGACATTTTTTTCTGTTTTTTTTTTTAAGACCAAAAATAACGGTACCTGCCAATCGATTTTTTTCGAAATTTTATAAATATTTTTTGAAAAAAATTTGAAAAATTTCATTTGGTTAAAACTAGCTAATGGTTGGAAAAAATTTTACAAAAAATTGTTATTTTTGGTAGCCCCCCTGGGTCCATTTTTTTTATTTTCTCGAAAACGGTACAGCCGATTTAAATCATTTTTTTTATGCCAAAGCTCCTCCAAAGTTTGAATATAATAACATATTCAAATTTTCAATTTTTTATTTTTTGGATTTTAAAAAAAAAATTCAAAATTTTTTTTTGGAAACTCAATATTTCGAAAACCCCATGCTAGATTTTTTTCAAACTTGACAACTAAAAGTTTCTTGACATAATCTACAAGATTTGAGAAAAAAAAATTTGTTTTATCTAAAACTAACGGTACCTTCCACACAAATTTTATTCCGAGAATTTTGCTAAAATTTTTTTTCTTTTGATCAATCTTTATCTATCTATAATTTAATAAGAAAAAATTTGAAATCTAGATATTAGTGACTGTACCTACCATAGAACGATTTTTTCGAATTTTGAATTACTCAGCATAACGGATTTTAACGAAATTTTTTATTAAGAAGCTTCTAAAAAGTTTAAAAAACATTGCATTTAAAAACTTAAAAAAAAATATTTTTTTCAATTTTTAGAAAAAAAAGTATTTTTTTTTTGAAAAATTCGATATCTCAAGAACGGCTTAGTATTTTTTTTTGGAAATTAGACTTTTATTCGTACAATAATAAAAACTTAAGGTTGGCGTACCAAAATTTTTTCTTAAAAATGTTTTAAAAATTTTGTACATAAAAGCTTATTTTTTTAAGGACTTATAATTTTTGTTCCTGCATAAATTCATATTTGCATAGCATTCTGTTTTTATCTCGTACTACTAAAAGAATTTAAAAAAAATCATTTTATCCTTATGAACAGTTTTCTTTAATAACATCCCTTTTTAAAATTCCTAGTCTATTATATAGGAGCAAGTTCGTGCGACCCAGTCGTGCATTTTATTTTTTTTTTGTTTTAAATGGGCTTAAGTAACGGTATTGTGGAAAATTCAATACATTGGTTTTAGCAATGTTTTGGGTAGTTTTGTTTTGAAAAGAAATAAAAGAGTTCTATTGGATAAAACAGTTTTAACTACCAATACTAGTCTAGTTTAAAGGTAATGGTTTCAAAAATTTCAATCTTGTTTCGACAATTAAGTAAACCAATATCCAGCTGAAATTTCGGAACAATGTCCTTATTTTTTTATTTTTCTATTTTTTTTTAGTACTAGTGATGTCTGGATTAAAACATAGTGATGGAAAAGTACCTCGGTAGCATGATTCACCAACAGAATTTCTATAACGGAAATCAGTTAGATTACAATAAATGGAAGAAAAAATATTTCTTCAGATTGTGATTGGTATTGGATTAAAAACTGAAATTAAAAATCAAACAAACTTGCTATTAACAAATCTTAAACTAGGCCTACTAGGGTAGGGATACCCTATATTCAGAAGAATCGTTTCGGTTGCCGAAAACTGGCACTGTTTTTTTTTTTTTTAAAGTTTACTTAAGTAAGTCGCAAGAACTTCATTAGTTTTAGACAAAAAGTATATACACATACTGAAAACTTATTTTTCTTAAATGCAAGATAGACAATGTGAAAGATATAGGCGAAAACGTTTATTTAAACTTTGTATGCTCCGAATCCTAATGATATAAAAAATCTCTATATTTTGAAAATGCTCATTATTTCGCAAGATATTAAAATTAACGAGATATAACGTCTGCGTAAATGTTGAAGCAGGATCAATTAACTATCTGATGAGTTAAGCGAGGAGTACGTTAGTTCGTGACCACTAGTTCATCAAATTCGTCTTCTGCTATTTCGTCTATTTCTGTCAATTATTTCCTGATTTCTTATATTTTTCATACTCGGCTTTCTTTCTATATTTAATTATTTATTTAATCTCTTTATTTTCGGGAAGGAACAAAATCATAAGCAAAAACTTAAAAATGAAGTGAGTAAGGAATTAAATTTAAATCTTATGGCCGTAAAATCGACACATCAATGTACCTCTAGCAAAAATAGAAATTGAGACGAATTTTTTTGTTCTTCTTAATTCTACCTTTATGCTGGACTTTTGTATTTCTTCCAATAAATTCAGAAATTCAGGTGACATGATAAATTTGTATGGTGGCTCTCCCGTCATTGGATCGAAAAAGTTATAACTAAATTTCAGATATATTTGGGTCCAGATTCAGTCTAAATATCTAATTTATTTACGCAGCAAAATAAAAAAATAAAATGTTGTTCAAAGTTATTTTATAACTTATCGTCTACGTTTTTAATTCGATTTTAAACATATGCGAAAATCATATCAATTCCAAAAAACTCTAGTTCATTAGTTAAAAAATATCTCCCGATCTGCATTCTGTCTTTTATTTCAAGTCTTCGAAAGAATCTTGAGTCAACAGATTTCTCACTTTTTCTCAGTAAATACATTTTTACCTTTATTATAACCTGGTCTTAGATCAGAACATAGTTGCTTCACAGCATTCGCAAAAAATCGACAAGGAACACACTTCATCGCTGGTATTACTCGATTCTCCAAAGGCTTTTAATACAGTTCCGTATGGTATCTTAATGATAAATTTGAAAACTAATTTTAATTTTGATTGAACTGATTTCGAGCCAAAAAATTGAGGGCGGTTGTATTTAATAACGTTATACGTTTCGTTTATTCTCTCCGTGCGTCGGTTTGATCACGTTTTCGACTTTGCGAATGGCTTCTATGGAATGTTATTTAAAAACCGTCTATACAGTAAGGGGCTAATTTTTGTATTCAATTTAATACAGACAAGAACTCATGATTACTTACTTATTTTTTTAGTATCGTGCTAACTTCACAGGATTCTTTGACAATTTCAGACATCAAAAGGGCCTGTTTACTTTGTTTCTTGCACTAACTGTCATTGTTTTATGTGTGTTCAGAAGCAATTTATTTAAAAAAACAGCATTCGCACGATGCTATAGCGTGGCGCATATGTAGCGTTATGATTTATTTGATGAATAACCATTTTTCTTTCTGAGTGTATTTAACATGTATTAAAAATAAGATTATACTTTGGAAATATGTTCACATTATGTCTTAAAGGTAACATCTATAATATCTCTTCCCAAGTTCCAGTGCCCTCACTTCCTCTCGGATATTGGCCTTAAACTGTTGCACAGGGTTCTTAGCTTATTGGGATACACCTTACATTTAAGGTATCTACAAAGAAAAAAATCTGGAGCCGTTAAATCGGGTGATCACGGTGGCCAGTTAAAATCAGAATATCGCGATATTATCCGATCAACAAAAATTTCCCTGAGGAGAGTCATAGTTGGGTGAGCTGTCGCTCTATCTTTTTGGAACCACAACTCTGAATTGTTCAAAATGTTGGGCCAATGTTTCCAAACTAAGAATTTAAGATATAGATTATACAAAATAAATAAACGATACCAACGAATCGCAGAGAGTCAGAGTCGTTTCCGAAATCAAATTTGGACCAAATACTTCATCTTGGCTTGCGCCATTGATTGGCTACAGCTCCCTTCGCTTGTGGACAACTAGTATTTCTTGAGAACATTGTTAAGTCGATTCGGTATGTGTTTTTTGCACACTACTGTGTGTACTTACATTATAGTCTTAGAGTCGGATATTGGTTTTCGTTTATTTAATAAAACCAAAAAAATGAATTACATTTGCTTTATCTAGACCTATCATACATCTAGATTAATAGTATCCGTCAATTCAATCCAAGAAGACACTTTTCTTGAGATAGTGGTGTTCGTTTCATTTCGTTTATCTATTTTTTTTTTATTTACTTGGTGTGGTAATGGTAAAATATGAAATTATTTCCTTTGCGTTGGTAAATCAAACATACATAAAAAAAGACTCTCCTTTCTTCGTATGAGGTTACAGAGTTTGTCGTTGTTTCGCCGATACCATGTGTCTATTTCAGATTCAGATAGGCATAGACTCTGACTATTCACAGTGTTCTGTTTATGTCGTTTTTGTCTTTGTTTTTTTCGTCTTCGACTTCCAACAGAGACCTTTTTACAGAGATAATCACTTTAGGTCATTTGATTTTTATGGCAGTTTCAGGAACATGAATACATTAACAATCGCATCTCGTTTGGATAATGTACTTTTCATCTTCTCCTAGCGCTCAAACTCAACGCCCTTTTTTTTGGATTCTTGAGTCTTATATTGGTTATAAAATTATATATGTAGGTACATGCATTTATGGTTCTTCTTTAACGAATCAAGGGGTTAAGACCTTTTGATAAGAAACTGTCAAGAAAAAAGGTCAAATGCGATTGCTGCATTCTCAATCTTTTTCTTATCTTTTATACAGCTATTTGAAATTACTGTCTTTTTGTTTTATATTGTGTGAGCTCTTGAAATAAGAAGGGATTTATTATTGCTAAGACAACATTATGTAGGTAATTAATTATTATAAATGGATAGTAGAACATACATTTTTTTATTTTCGAAGATATAGTCTGAGGTGTTTAAAATATATCTTACAGATAGTGTGCAGAAAAAATAATTATTATCAATCACAATCTCCGGATTTGCACTGATGCAGATAATGTGAAAGGTTAGAAGTGGAAAGAATTTTTATTTAATCGAACCTGTCTTCTAACGATGATTTAAATAAAAGCTTATAAAAAGGCTTAGACGCTTTGAGATATTTTTTTATGGTTTGTATTTTTCTTCGTGGGATCTCTCTCCATTCATCATACTGCAGAAACAGTTTATACAAACAAATAGAGATTTATAGATACTCATAAGTTAACATGATGATTGGTCGCGTTCGGGTACGTATCCAAAGGTATCCAGGATGATAGCGAAGACCAAAAAAGTGGGTCTCGCAATTCTGTCTGTCGGTTCGACTACAGCCTAAACGGCTCGGCCGATTTTCTTCAAACTTGGTAGATATGGGTTTTAATTTTTTCCCCCCGGACATTTTTTTCTGTTTTTTTTTTTAAGACCAAAAATAACGGTACCTGCCAATCGATTTTTTTCGAAATTTTATAAATATTTTTTGAAAAAAATTTGAAAAATTTCATTTGGTTAAAACTAGCTAATGGTTGGAAAAAATTTTACAAAAAATTGTTATTTTTGGTAGCCCCCCTGGGTCCATTTTTTTTATTTTCTCGAAAACGGTACAGCCGATTTAAATCATTTTTTTTATGCCAAAGCTCCTCCAAAGTTTGAATATAATAACATATTCAAATTTTCAATTTTTTATTTTTTGGATTTTAAAAAAAAAATTCAAAATTTTTTTTTGGAAACTCAATATTTCGAAAACCCCATGCTAGATTTTTTTCAAACTTGACAACTAAAAGTTTCTTGACATAATCTACAAGATTTGAGAAAAAAAAATTTGTTTTATCTAAAACTAACGGTACCTTCCACACAAATTTTATTCCGAGAATTTTGCTAAAATTTTTTTTCTTTTGATCAATCTTTATCTATCTATAATTTAATAAGAAAAAATTTGAAATCTAGATATTAGTGACTGTACCTACCATAGAACGATTTTTTCGAATTTTGAATTACTCAGCATAACGGATTTTAACGAAATTTTTTATTAAGAAGCTTCTAAAAAGTTTAAAAAACATTGCATTTAAAAACTTAAAAAAAAATATTTTTTTCAATTTTTAGAAAAAAAAGTATTTTTTTTTTGAAAAATTCGATATCTCAAGAACGGCTTAGTATTTTTTTTTGGAAATTAGACTTTTATTCGTACAATAATAAAAACTTAAGGTTGGCGTACCAAAATTTTTTCTTAAAAATGTTTTAAAAATTTTGTACATAAAAGCTTATTTTTTTAAGGACTTATAATTTTTGTTCCTGCATAAATTCATATTTGCATAGCATTCTGTTTTTATCTCGTACTACTAAAAGAATTTAAAAAAAATCATTTTATCCTTATGAACAGTTTTCTTTAATAACATCCCTTTTTAAAATTCCTAGTCTATTATATAGGAGCAAGTTCGTGCGACCCAGTCGTGCATTTTATTTTTTTTTTGTTTTAAATGGGCTTAAGTAACGGTATTGTGGAAAATTCAATACATTGGTTTTAGCAATGTTTTGGGTAGTTTTGTTTTGAAAAGAAATAAAAGAGTTCTATTGGATAAAACAGTTTTAACTACCAATACTAGTCTAGTTTAAAGGTAATGGTTTCAAAAATTTCAATCTTGTTTCGACAATTAAGTAAACCAATATCCAGCTGAAATTTCGGAACAATGTCCTTATTTTTTTATTTTTCTATTTTTTTTTAGTACTAGTGATGTCTGGATTAAAACATAGTGATGGAAAAGTACCTCGGTAGCATGATTCACCAACAGAATTTCTATAACGGAAATCAGTTAGATTACAATAAATGGAAGAAAAAATATTTCTTCAGATTGTGATTGGTATTGGATTAAAAACTGAAATTAAAAATCAAACAAACTTGCTATTAACAAATCTTAAACTAGGCCTACTAGGGTAGGGATACCCTATATTCAGAAGAATCGTTTCGGTTGCCGAAAACTGGCACTGTTTTTTTTTTTTTTAAAGTTTACTTAAGTAAGTCGCAAGAACTTCATTAGTTTTAGACAAAAAGTATATACACATACTGAAAACTTATTTTTCTTAAATGCAAGATAGACAATGTGAAAGATATAGGCGAAAACGTTTATTTAAACTTTGTATGCTCCGAATCCTAATGATATAAAAAATCTCTATATTTTGAAAATGCTCATTATTTCGCAAGATATTAAAATTAACGAGATATAACGTCTGCGTAAATGTTGAAGCAGGATCAATTAACTATCTGATGAGTTAAGCGAGGAGTACGTTAGTTCGTGACCACTAGTTCATCAAATTCGTCTTCTGCTATTTCGTCTATTTCTGTCAATTATTTCCTGATTTCTTATATTTTTCATACTCGGCTTTCTTTCTATATTTAATTATTTATTTAATCTCTTTATTTTCGGGAAGGAACAAAATCATAAGCAAAAACTTAAAAATGAAGTGAGTAAGGAATTAAATTTAAATCTTATGGCCGTAAAATCGACACATCAATGTACCTCTAGCAAAAATAGAAATTGAGACGAATTTTTTTGTTCTTCTTAATTCTACCTTTATGCTGGACTTTTGTATTTCTTCCAATAAATTCAGAAATTCAGGTGACATGATAAATTTGTATGGTGGCTCTCCCGTCATTGGATCGAAAAAGTTATAACTAAATTTCAGATATATTTGGGTCCAGATTCAGTCTAAATATCTAATTTATTTACGCAGCAAAATAAAAAAATAAAATGTTGTTCAAAGTTATTTTATAACTTATCGTCTACGTTTTTAATTCGATTTTAAACATATGCGAAAATCATATCAATTCCAAAAAACTCTAGTTCATTAGTTAAAAAATATCTCCCGATCTGCATTCTGTCTTTTATTTCAAGTCTTCGAAAGAATCTTGAGTCAACAGATTTCTCACTTTTTCTCAGTAAATACATTTTTACCTTTATTATAACCTGGTCTTAGATCAGAACATAGTTGCTTCACAGCATTCGCAAAAAATCGACAAGGAACACACTTCATCGCTGGTATTACTCGATTCTCCAAAGGCTTTTAATACAGTTCCGTATGGTATCTTAATGATAAATTTGAAAACTAATTTTAATTTTGATTGAACTGATTTCGAGCCAAAAAATTGAGGGCGGTTGTATTTAATAACGTTATACGTTTCGTTTATTCTCTCCGTGCGTCGGTTTGATCACGTTTTCGACTTTGCGAATGGCTTCTATGGAATGTTATTTAAAAACCGTCTATACAGTAAGGGGCTAATTTTTGTATTCAATTTAATACAGACAAGAACTCATGATTACTTACTTATTTTTTTAGTATCGTGCTAACTTCACAGGATTCTTTGACAATTTCAGACATCAAAAGGGCCTGTTTACTTTGTTTCTTGCACTAACTGTCATTGTTTTATGTGTGTTCAGAAGCAATTTATTTAAAAAAACAGCATTCGCACGATGCTATAGCGTGGCGCATATGTAGCGTTATGATTTATTTGATGAATAACCATTTTTCTTTCTGAGTGTATTTAACATGTATTAAAAATAAGATTATACTTTGGAAATATGTTCACATTATGTCTTAAAGGTAACATCTATAATATCTCTTCCCAAGTTCCAGTGCCCTCACTTCCTCTCGGATATTGGCCTTAAACTGTTGCACAGGGTTCTTAGCTTATTGGGATACACCTTACATTTAAGGTATCTACAAAGAAAAAAATCTGGAGCCGTTAAATCGGGTGATCACGGTGGCCAGTTAAAATCAGAATATCGCGATATTATCCGATCAACAAAAATTTCCCTGAGGAGAGTCATAGTTGGGTGAGCTGTCGCTCTATCTTTTTGGAACCACAACTCTGAATTGTTCAAAATGTTGGGCCAATGTTTCCAAACTAAGAATTTAAGATATAGATTATACAAAATAAATAAACGATACCAACGAATCGCAGAGAGTCAGAGTCGTTTCCGAAATCAAATTTGGACCAAATACTTCATCTTGGCTTGCGCCATTGATTGGCTACAGCTCCCTTCGCTTGTGGACAACTAGTATTTCTTGAGAACATTGTTAAGTCGATTCGGTATGTGTTTTTTGCACACTACTGTGTGTACTTACATTATAGTCTTAGAGTCGGATATTGGTTTTCGTTTATTTAATAAAACCAAAAAAATGAATTACATTTGCTTTATCTAGACCTATCATACATCTAGATTAATAGTATCCGTCAATTCAATCCAAGAAGACACTTTTCTTGAGATAGTGGTGTTCGTTTCATTTCGTTTATCTATTTTTTTTTTATTTACTTGGTGTGGTAATGGTAAAATATGAAATTATTTCCTTTGCGTTGGTAAATCAAACATACATAAAAAAAGACTCTCCTTTCTTCGTATGAGGTTACAGAGTTTGTCGTTGTTTCGCCGATACCATGTGTCTATTTCAGATTCAGATAGGCATAGACTCTGACTATTCACAGTGTTCTGTTTATGTCGTTTTTGTCTTTGTTTTTTTCGTCTTCGACTTCCAACAGAGACCTTTTTACAGAGATAATCACTTTAGGTCATTTGATTTTTATGGCAGTTTCAGGAACATGAATACATTAACAATCGCATCTCGTTTGGATAATGTACTTTTCATCTTCTCCTAGCGCTCAAACTCAACGCCCTTTTTTTTGGATTCTTGAGTCTTATATTGGTTATAAAATTATATATGTAGGTACATGCATTTATGGTTCTTCTTTAACGAATCAAGGGGTTAAGACCTTTTGATAAGAAACTGTCAAGAAAAAAGGTCAAATGCGATTGCTGCATTCTCAATCTTTTTCTTATCTTTTATACAGCTATTTGAAATTACTGTCTTTTTGTTTTATATTGTGTGAGCTCTTGAAATAAGAAGGGATTTATTATTGCTAAGACAACATTATGTAGGTAATTAATTATTATAAATGGATAGTAGAACATACATTTTTTTATTTTCGAAGATATAGTCTGAGGTGTTTAAAATATATCTTACAGATAGTGTGCAGAAAAAATAATTATTATCAATCACAATCTCCGGATTTGCACTGATGCAGATAATGTGAAAGGTTAGAAGTGGAAAGAATTTTTATTTAATCGAACCTGTCTTCTAACGATGATTTAAATAAAAGCTTATAAAAAGGCTTAGACGCTTTGAGATATTTTTTTATGGTTTGTATTTTTCTTCGTGGGATCTCTCTCCATTCATCATACTGCAGAAACAGTTTATACAAACAAATAGAGATTTATAGATACTCATAAGTTAACATGATGATTGGTCGCGTTCGGGTACGTATCCAAAGGTATCCGGATTTGTTGGTGTTGTTGTAATCCCATAGGAAAAAACAACTGATTAACGAAACAGCTGATGTCAAGCAGAAATCTAAAGCTATCCAAAAATTTTTGGTATACTTAACTATCCAAGGGGAATTTTGAAGAACAGCTGACATTTCAGCTGATCTATTTTCTTTTGTGTCGAGTATAGGGTTGGCCGAACTGTAACTTTTTAACATTTGTTACGTCTAGTACTAATTTACTAATCGAGAAAAGTAAAGTTTGTTGCATTAAAGATCTCATTCGGATCCTACTGCAAAGCGTTTATTCTTTGAACTTCAGATTGTTTCTTCATATAGGAGGTGTTAAACTCAAATTCTTTTAGGATTTTCATAGAAATATGAAATAACCATAACTCTTAAACATGACTTGTTATGGGATTATATGGACATATTTAGAGCTGAGTTTTCAGAAAAGGATTCTTTTAAGACTATAAGCTTATATAATCTTATTGCAAGAAGAGAAAATAGTTTAGCTATAAGATTTAAGTAGTTTTAAGCTGCAAAAGTGTTTACCTCTTAAAATAAAAATGTTATGAAACCCAGTTCAGTTTCAACAACAAGATATTAGGTGCGTTTTATTATTCACAAATCTATCTGGATCCGGATCTGGATCTTCCCTTGAAAATAAAACGATACGGATCTTAGTGACAGCAGTGTTATAAGTCCGTCTCTTTTTAACCTTGGGTTTGTAAATTTTCAATTATTTCTTGTCTCTTTTCTTTACACTATAGATTACACTACCTTACCATTAAAAGCCTTACCTTACCATCTACTCGCCAGTGTAATAACTGATTTTTGGATCTTTGAAATAGATCCCGATAGAAAACAGGATCCTAAATTGTTTTTGTAATACATGTTAAAACTTAATCCAGATCCGGATCCAGATAGATTTGTGAATAATAAAACGCACCTAATACTCAGGTATAACAATGGAATATAAGAGAGTTGTATGGGAGTTTTTTTTTGTCAGATTTCAAGAGTTTAGCTCTGGAGAGTATGTTAGTTGGACTTATTCATTTTAATAAGCGAAGTGAAAATGGCTGGTCAAAAAGCTACATAATTTTAGGGCTGAAGGTGGATTTACTTCGATTAAAATGGAAAATGATCGTACTGAAGCTCTTCGACAAGTGTGCTGCGCTCCTTAAAAATAAACAGTTTCAATATAATTACCACTTCTTGGCTTTTATTATTTTTAAAAAGTTTTTTTGGTAATATTTATATGTACGTACCTTGAAACGACAGCGTCTGCTCACCAAATGCGAACAAGCACTAAAAGAAATCGTAGCTTAACTCTGTCGGCTTAAAGCTCACTGCTAATTAAAATCACAAAAAAAAAAAAAGAAACCTCGTTGGCGTGAGATAATTTGTGGTTAAAAAATCTGCCCTTTTCAATTTACCTTTCCTCATTGCAGGATTAAATTATCAAAAATTTGAACTAAAAACTTAATAGACATTATCAGTTGTATATATTTATAAGGGCTATACCATATTATATTCTTAAATATTTAATAAATTATTATAATAAAATAAAATTCCAGTATACATACATTACATATGTATAATATTATTTGTTTGTTTTGCGGATTAGCAAATGGTCTCTTGCTGCAACTAAATCGTCGCAACATACCTTGTACAATAAATTCAGAATTAAAAAATATCTTTAAATCATGTGTTCATAATCCAAATCCTTTGATTATGCCAAAGAAAATTGTTTGTCTCCAAAAATAAACTTCCCATCTATCATGCATAATTCTTACAATTCCTCATCCTTATGGTAAATGAAACATTTTCAGTTTTTGTACAAACCTTTATAAGATCATAAATGTGCAAAATTGTTTGGTTTCCATTATTCTATTTTTTTTATAATGAATTAACTACGTATGTAGCAGACGTAACAGATTGTAATAAATTAGGCATGTAGTAGGACGATTCACGTCTTTTTTTGACTTTGACAGTAAATGTTACCTATCCGGTTTTGGTCGTTCGCCAACGTATCGGATACTAAAGTATCTTAGATACCCTATCGGTCTACGAAGTGAACGCGGCTATTGATTGATTTGCTATTTGTCATTTGCTATTTGACATTTTCTTATTTTCACAAGAAGAACTGTCAGTCTAACACTAATCAAAATTGTCAGATATTAGGCGATTTATTTCTCAACTCTGAGCAGGCACCAAACAGAGCTTGAGTATTTGGAGTACAATGTGAGCAGATTTTGATCAAAGCTCTCCAATTTATACCTGAAACACACTGCAGCCCCGAACTGTCAAAGGCGTCAATCTATATTTTTATTTGTGTGTTTGTTTTTTCTTCGCAGACTGTCTCCGTGTCATATCACACAAAAAAATATGAAGTTAGCCGCACTCAGTTAGAAAAGAAATACAGATCTTGTTTTGGCAGCTTAATTCCCTGCTCTGAGCATAAAAAGAAAAACGCCTATTGTTAAACTTATCACACTGTTATTTGGGAAATCATTTAATGCAAAGTAATCACTATGTGCCTTAGAATCAATCTTAACAGGTGAAAACTTCTACCTACTTTACCCAATACCTGTCCTATAGGTACGTCGTCAAATTCAAGTTTTAGATACTTACTACCTTCAAACTAATACATACAATACTAAATAATACTAATACAAAGGCGTTCACATTTTTTTGTTGTTATTTGGAAGTACATTTTATGGTATTGAGTATAGAATATAACGTAGTTCAAATGGCAACCGAAGCTTTAGTGGTGATTCGAAATTGACATCCCGAAATGTATAGTATAAATCTGGTTGACTTTGAAGGATAGGATTCGTTATTTTGACTTTTGGAGGGTACCGATCGTTTAAGGATTTTTGGCCCAGAACAGAATTAGAAAAATACCACAAGAAAAATTCTAAAAAGTTCAAATCAAACGATCTCGTTGACCAGTTCACGTCGTCTTTTCATGAGATAATCATGCCCACAAGTCACTAGTGCAGATTATTTTGGAATCACACAAAAACATATTATCCAATTCGGGTCAAAAGAAATTGGTTATCAATGATCTGTAGTGATCGCTGTTGAAGCTAATGTCAATGCCAGTTCCGTTTTAGAAGAACAACGAAGCAATGATTCTGGCAAACTATGTAAAATTCGCACCAAAAAAGCCTTTCTCGGCAGCTTTTTGGTACTGATGATGTATTTCGTAAGGATTAGTATTGTCTCAAATCACAAAATTGTAATATTATATTATAAATATATACATTGACAAAACCATTCAGTCCCCTTTTTCATCTGTCATACTTTTGTTTCATCTTTCCGGCCCCTAAAAAAGGCGAATCTTCCTTACCTTCCAATTAGCGGCTAATTGCACTAACGTCCCTTCTTTCCAAGATCATGGAAGTGCTAATCAACAACCAGATTAAGGAGTATCTTGAAGAACGAAATGTATATAATGACCGGCAGTACGGCTTTTGTAGTAATAGGTCCACTGGTGATCTGATGGCATATATCACCGAAAAGTGAAACATCATTTTAGAGAAATGAATAAATGAACTGAATTTAACAAAAATTGTGTATTGACAAGGTCCTCACAGTCAACTGATGAGTCCATGTGAGATCACCCGGACGAAACGCCGATTTTTGTGGACTAAAGGCCAAAAAAGCTATTTTGAATCAATAATTGAACAAGTCCAATAATACGAGTAGTGCTAAGTCTTCTACTTGGCTGATTTATTTCAGTAGTATATAGAATTTGTATTATAAAAACCTTCATATAGAATTAATGCCAGGCCACGGGCAAAATCTTCCAACGTTAATGATTACAATTTTAATCTTGGTTGGGTATAGTTCACATTGGATTTTTGTTAAAAAAATCGATGTAAGACGAAGTTCTTTTATTGAAATTACATGCATTTGGTATCAATGAATCTCTTCTTTGTTGGATTGGAAATTACCTTTCTGTCCGTTCACTTCGAGTTGTTCTGAACGTTTTTAAGGCAGATATTTATAAAACAAATGCTGGTATGCCTCAAGGCTCCATTTTGTCTCCAATACTCTTCCTTATCTTCATAAATGATCTCTTGTCTGAAACTTCTAATCCACTTCATTATTTTACTGATGAGAGCACCTCATAAGCTTTTCATTTTCGTTTCCAGACTCACAACTCTGTTCTTCGGATGTAGAACTGAAGCAGCAGCGTATTTGCTAAGCTCTAAGCGTGGAATTTAATTCTTTAAAAAAAACACAAAGGTGTCTTCTAGCGGTCAAGCGAAATATATCACACATGCCATTATCTATCAAAAAAGCTGAAAGGAATCGCTAATGGAATAATGTTCGACGTAGCCAAAAATGCAGTGAAATGCTTAAACGTTCCTAAAACATGCAAGAAATGTATTTCCCCTTTTGATCTACCATCTATAAAACATACATCAGCCCAAAACTTGAGTATAATACTCAACTCATATTTGAGTTAGTGCCCCAATTACACATTTGAACCTGCTTGATAGAATCAAGAACAGAGCCTTAAAACATATAGGAGACACATCCATTACGGAAAATTTTGTTTCCCGTAAACACCGTCGTAACGTCAGTTACTTAGAGCCTAACTTCGGACTTACATTTCATTTAATCCGTTATCTTTCTTAAAATTTTGTTAAAAAACTTCTATGTTTAAATGTTCATAATTAAATAAGTTCAGACGAGGAAGACGGAATAAAAAAAAAAACGGTTCCATGACACAAAGTTAAGTTTGGCAAACAACACACAAAGTCAAGAAGTTAAGCCCGATGATTTATAATATCCGAAACGCGTCGCCTTAAATTGAATTAAAATTAATGTTGTGAAAATTTTTTAAAAACTAAATAAATAAATTATATACAAATACACAAATTTTAATCGTTTTACATTATTTATTTAATTTAATACATTTATTATTTAATATAAACACACAACATGGAGACTACTAAACCAAATAACATCTAGATTAGATTAGATTATTTTATTTAATGCAACACAAATATTTACAAAATTTCAATATAAAATACGGACATGGCAATTCTGCCGTCAGCTGGATATGAAGTTTTATAAAAAATGAATATTAAATATAAAAGAATAATGTAATCAATAAAATTATTTGGATACAAGCTAAAGGTTGCAATGAAAATATATACGAATAATTTAAATAGAAGGCGGTTATCATGAGATTTTTACAATTTCAATGATTTCCAACATAAGTATTTAAAAATTTAAAATGATTTGAAACATAAATATTAATTTAATATTTAAAATGGTAGAGCGATTTTTTTTTATAAAAAGCAACTATTTGAAATGATTAAGGACATATTGTAGAAGTCCAAATTAAATTTGTTAAACAAAATTGCTTATTTTCAAAAGTTATTTCGAAGCATTAGAGCATCTTTGCAGTATTTTTATAGGCTGGATCAACCTGGAACACCATTTAATATTTTATAGAGACAATTGAGTGAAAGAAAGCTAGCCATAAAGTGATAAATATCTTCAGATTCTCTTCTGGTACATAAGTTGCAAGTTTGTGAAGATCGGTTCTATGTGAAATGTAATTCAGATTAAGAATTTCTGGTCTAGCTTTGAAAATATACTTAAACATCGGATGAGTACTCTTGACGTTAAAGTAGCTTTCTTCGGTAAGCATTTGATTTTTTAGGTTCCTGTAAAATGTTATGGATGCTGACGATGAAGCTCTGGTTAAGTGCTGGTCATAGATTTTATCATCTACTTTGGCAATTATTGTAGAAAATATATCCTGCCACCCATGGATATTCGTTTAAGTTGGAGATAAATATATTTTGTTGTGAAACAAAGCTAGCTGGCTCCATTTCTTAAAAAAATAAGCATTAAATTGAAATAGTCTTACCGCAATTGATTTATGGAAACTGCTTTCACTTCTCCTCATCACTTTCAGTAAGTAATCTGAATAATATTTCAGGTTTTGAATATAGATGAGTGGACGTGTAAAGTATAAGTCAGGCAATTGAAATACACGTTTGAACAAGTATCTTTGTACAGGTTCGAATTCTTCAAAGAACGTGCCTCCAAAAGCTTAACTCCGTAGCACATATTTTACAATAAGCTTCTAGCTTAATGATTTGAAGTTGGAGAGTGAAGTATGTCAGCCATTAACACCAAGACATCAGCGTATAATAGTACTTTAATGAGAATTCTAGCAAATATGACGCCCCCAGGAAGCATATCAGATATAGCATCGATGAAAAGTGCGAATAACAAAGGATTGAGAATACACCCCTGTGGTACACCTGCAGACGTTTCAAACTACTCTGACAACTGCAAGTCATCCCAGACTGCTTTACTTGATGAAGAGAGAAATTCGAAATAAACCATAAGAAACTTCCGAGATTCCAAACATTCCCAGTTTATAAATCAGAGCATACCTATTGACTGTATTGAATGCAGCTTTAAAATCAATTTAGAACGTCTACAATTTCTTTTCGTTTTCAATATATTTTCTGGCAATACAAGTCAAAGCAAAAATATGATCTATAGTAGACAATGAAAGGCGAAAACTAGCTTGAAATATGCTGAGACCATTTGTGCTTTCAATCCAGTCGGAGAGTCTTCTATTCATAATCCCAGCAAAAATCTTTCTCAATGAATTCAGAACAGAGATTCATCTACAGTTTTCTGGCTGCCTCGCATCTCCTTGTTAAAATATTGAAAAGATAAGGGTTTTTGTAAAACTATAAGGTATGTACTATTATGTAGGTTTTAATTTGGTAATTGCCTTTTTTGAAAAACTCAACAGGAATTCCATCAATTTCTGAAATTTTTCTGTTCTTCATCTGCAAAAGGATTGTTTCCAGTTCTCTAATAATTATTGGAGCATCCAATTCTGAGATGAGCAAGTCTTGAAATGTGTCACTGAAGGTATGAAGATTCTCCTCGGCCGACAGTAATGTTTTAAAATGTGCAGCTAGAGTCTCAGCTTCGAAAGAAAGCCCTTATGTCCGAGACAATCCACCCAGTTCGCTAACTTTTGACCAAAATTCTTCAGAATTTTTACTATGCTGCAATTGTTTAGCCAAGTTTTCAAATGATTTATTTTCTAACTGTTTAAACTCCTTGTAAGCACAAAGGTACACATTTCTGAAAAGAATAGCGTTTGTTGTTCTGTTCAATAGTTTGAAGTACTTAAATGAGAATTTACGTAGTTTGCTACGGCCTTTGTCAAAGTCGTGAAAAACACGTCTATCATTACTAATCAAACTCCTGGTAATGCAAAAAATAGGACTCTAGATATTTTCTTAAATGAACTAGACTTCGGGGAGTAGAAGTGAAAGAATCAATCAATTTAACAAATATGTATATACGAGTATGTATCTAATTATTTATTACATAAACATATTTATCATTTCAACACTGGTTTTCTAAGGGTAAGATTAAGTTTCTTCACGTTTTCCTTTTTTTTAAATAATATTAATCTATCAGTTACCATTCTATACAATTTTACACATTCTCCAACAAAAAGGACATTAATATTCTTCATAGTAAAATGCAACGCGTCAGTAATTTGGAGTGATTTAAAAGGGACCTTCTCTCGCAAGCACTTGCAATCTTTGAAAAAAGGAAACGCATGAAAAGCGTATTTTCTTCTTTTTTTTGTTGTTGTTGTTACAAATCAAAATAAAATGAAAGAAAAAAGAAATAAGAAAATGCCCCTACGAATTTTCTTCACTGCACACATGTCGAAATTCCCACGCACTTGGAAACCAAAGAACGATCCGTTGCACATTGCATCTGCATCTTTTTTTTTTTTGAAAGAAGTGCTATCCGACCGACCGTGTATTCGATAAGAGACATTGCACAGGCTCAATGCAGTGCTGGTGCTGCACACTTTTGGATTTAAGAATACAAAAAAAACTGTAAATGGAAAAAAAGATCGCCATTGAACCGAAATATAATGAACACGGGTGCAGTATATGTTTCTCTTTTTAGTCTTCTCCGTTTTTACGATTTTTCGTTTCTTTGTTTTTTTTTTTTTGTTTGTCGAATCACATTACAATTGAACGATCAAGATGATAACGATGCCTAACCTTTTCTTTCTTACCATTTCAAATTAAATTAAACTACTGGTTAGGCTACTATCCTAGATGTCAACAAAGGCAAAACAAAAAACCAATATTTGTCAACCTCCAAGTTGCTCCTTCCTACATAGTAGTAGATAAAAAAAATGAACTTGAAGTTTTAGGTATTTAGAACTTTTTCCAGAAATGGGACTTTATTACTAAATTGTATGCTCCAATTTTTAAAATCAAATTCAAGGTCTTTAAATACAGATTTATGTTCTTTCTATTAGATTCTAGAGAATTCTTTATGACAAAAAGTTCAGATCGGTATATTTATTTTGTTCATGCTTTTCGAATCGAAGAGAAAAATAGACGCGTACCTACGCATCTTATTGACATGATACGTATAAACATATGTGAAATAATCGAAAAGCCTGTCGTATTGAACCTTCGTTTTTAAAACAAAACAAAAATAACACATTCTAATAACACTTAAAATACATAAAAACTTTTATTTACACTTCAATTTCTTGGTCAACATTAATTTTTTTTCTCCGGTTTTTGTGTTATTTTGTTCAACTGCTGTGGAAAGTTTTGTTCATTTTATTTCGTTTTTAATTTGTAATAAATTCTCTATTATATAAAATTCTATCAACTTTCAAAGTAAGATTTACCAATCGAAAAGTTATTAGTAAAAAGTGTAAGTCGCTCATTGAATTAGTTTTTTTTATTATTTTACGCGCACTTAAATGATTTTGTATACCCTTAACATTTTTGAGAAGGAAATGGAGGGCTTAGGAAAGTTGGAAGGAATTTAAAAGGAGATACCGATGCACATTGGTTTTGAATTTCTGAATATTGCAATGAGAGAGAAATATTGATCCGGGTAAGGCATTCCACATTCGTGTAGTACGGCTAAAGAAAGAATCTCTGAATTTAACAGCACGTCCAAAGTTTGGTTCAAGGTTAAACTGATAGGCATTTCCTGAAGCATTACGGTTGAATTGCTTAAGGGGAGGAGTGTAACTGGCTATTTCACTAGAACACTCTATTTAAAAAAATAAGGGTGAAATTAGAAACAAGAAACATTGTGGCGTTGCTTGAGAGATTCAAATGTTTCTGTTGAGTTTATGAAGCATTAAATTCTACGCGGTTTTTCGTTTCCCATTTGACCATGCTATTAATATCAGAATTTAATGAGCTTATCATACGCTGGCTTTCTAATTCCATATCCGAAGAACAAGGATGTGCATTTGGAAACGAATATGAGAAGCTTAGCTAATGTAATGGATTAGAAGTTTCAGACAAAGGATCATTGATAAATATTGGGAGAGAGTTGGAGACAAAATGGAACCCTGTGGCACACCAGCATTTGTTTTATGAGAACTTCAGACATGAAATCATCCAACACATTGTATTGAGGTTTCAAAAGGTAGTTTCTAATCCAATAAAGAAGAGATTCACCAATACCAAATGAACGCAGTTTCGAGAAGGAACTTGATGCCAAAAGCCAAACTCTATCAATTACTTTTGAAATATAAAGTCTTACGCAAGGGTTTTGCCAGAGTTGAACAACGCTTCTAAAGAACAATGACAGCGATACTATCCGTGGCAGTGGATTTGTGTAGATTGAGATTTTGTAGCACTCTTGGAAATGTAAGAGTGCAATAGAAAATTTGTCCCGTTTACGATCTCAATTACAGGTAGAGTCATGACACTTTCTGGCAGCGTAAAATAACACATAAAATTCGGCTGCAAATTCGCTTTCATTTGTGAGCTGGCATAAGTAGCAGCGTTACCACTTCAGGAAAAAAAGTCGAAGTAGATTTGAAGAAAAAAGTGAAGTAAGTTGAGAAAAATTGAAGTAGATTTCAGAAAGACTTTTTACTTGTATTTAGAAAATAAAAATAATTCGAGATTTTCATCAGCTAACACTAAAACACAAAAAAGTGGTGATTCCGTCTGTTTGTACGTATGTACCTCAACCTACCGTGTAGAAGAGAAATTGAAATGTTCCATACTGCCATTATGAAATACCTTATTTATTTAGAAAACGGCTCTAGTGATTTTGATAAGAAAAAAAATACGTTAAGACCATATCAACAATGGTCTACATTTTGGTAAAAAAAATGTTTTTAACATTACCTGTCATATAACATAGCTCAAACAATTTTTTGAGTAAAACAATAGGCCGTACCAACAATCAAATTAAGAGACGACTTTAATATTTGAGCGAAATGAAGCATTATTTAATGGACTCTATAACTCTCTATATGCTGCATTTTATTTTTTAGGTTCCGTACAATAAATGGCTCATAATTTAGAGTTCACATAAATATTAAGTTCATAACATGTATGGTTAACTTTATAGAGCTTTTTAAATAATGGTCCATTTCGCTCAAATATTAAAGTCGTCTCTTAATTTGATTGTTGGTAAGGCCCAATGTATTTCATGTACTTAAACATTTTTCTCTGATAATATCCATGTTTTTAAACATACAATAACTAAAATAAATCACAAAGTACTTGTATATAAGAGCAAGAATATGCGCTCTATAGTCGATAATTTTATTTTTACAAAACAAAATTGGTTACATACTACTCGTACCTACATTAAAATAGAGATAAAGAGGTAGATTTGGGCATTACAAAAGTAAAATTCAAGTAGGTTGAAGCAGAGATTTGTAATATAAAGTAGATTTCAGTATTTTGCTGATGGTGCGAATTAGGAAGTAGATTTTAAAATACATATTTTGAAAAAAGAAGGAAATGTACTGCAATTGAAGTACAATAATATTACTGATATGTAGTGCTCTTTAAGACGAGCATTGGAACCGAAGGCGAAATATTATTTTGTAATTTTTTTATAATTGACCATTTGTTTTTTGTTTTTAAACTTTACATAATAGACACTTCTAATTTTAGCTTGGAATCTAAAGACTAATCTTTAATCCTTTCAATCCTCTATTTGTTCTTCGGAAAATCTTTAGTTTGTTGTTTAATCTTGAATGTACTTAAAAAACTTGCTTTCTGGAATCACGAAAGCCAGGATCCGAACGGCACGATAGCAATAAGTTATTCAGGAATTTGGCATTTAAAATGTAATGCAATGTTAATGTAATTCATTCTTCTTCATTCTCATTATTTTAAGAGAATGCTGAACCTTTTTTTTGTTTTCCAAATCGGTATTAATTCGGTAAGTTCCAAACCACTTAATCGATATTTATTAAATGTTCAAAGATCATCATAATTAACCGGTCATCCCTTATACGTTCCTTTTACAACCTAGCAGCTTTTTGACATTCAATTTTTAATGGTTTATGACACAGGTCGATTGGGAAAAAATCGATCGATTGATCTTTTAATTATTATTTATAGATGTTATCGAAATGTTATCGCCAAACATAAATCGTTGTAAGCTACCGTGTAGATCACGTGATGGTGAATTAAAATTTGAATCTAAAATTTGATACTTTTGTTCGTGGTTAGTAAATTCTATACATTCGATTTTGCCTGCGGATCAGTAGCGACTTAAGCTTGTCAAGGTTTTCAGTACTGGTACTGTACTGTACTGGTTTTAAGTTATTAAAAAAGGTGTAATCATGCTTAATTCCTAATAAGGACCAAACTATGAGTGGAGTTGAAAATAACAAACAACATTATCTGTGGTGGATTGTATGCACTTATACATAGTTGACAACTTCATTTTTAGGGGACCGACAAAACCGTGTTGTAAATTCTTGAGCATTTGGTAATAGTGCGGGAACATAGTTGATAAATGCGTTTGAATAATTAAAAAGACGATTCCGTTAAACTCAAAAATCGAAGAACAAAATTAGTATAGGGAAAAAGTTTTTTTTTTTGATTCTGTTATACGAATTCAGTAATACTAGTATGAAAATATATTTGTGTTAAAAATTAAAAATATCGATCAGAATATAGAACCACACCCTGGAAATTCAATGCGTGTGAGCTCTAAGCTTATCAAAACCTCATCTCTTTAAGGTGCTCTAAATAATATACATATATGTATGAACCTACCCTATGGTTTCCAGTTTTCAAATAGAATTTCCTTGGAACGATTGAGCTACTGGGAATTACACGTCAACGTGTAAAATCTAATTCAACAGCAACAGGTTTTCTTGTTTTTTTTTTTTTTGAATGACAGCAAATGTAGCAGCAGCGTGGGGCATGGTCCAGACAATGGAGATTAGTTCTACTGAAAAAAAAAATGTCTAATAAACATTTCCAATCGACGAACAAAATAACACAATGCATTCATATGAGACGTCTAATTTGTTCGATGATTGTAAGAACACTTAGCAGAATTGTCGAATATGCCAATTTGAAATGTCGCGTAAAATCAACGCTGACGCGCTGTTGAAATTTCACTCCCCTCTTTTATCTTTAAATTCGTGCAGGTTTACATGTGCATACCATAATCACACTAATGTCTAATATTTGCGCGAGTAAAGAATTTATATTTTTTGAAATAAACACAAAAAATATACCATGTTGTTGTGTATAGAATGAGACGGGAATGGGAGAAGTGAATGCTGCTGAACAGTTGAAAATAACAAAAAAAAAAACAAATAAAAGGAAAACATGTTTCCAAATGCCACATGCAAAGATTGTGTAGATAATTATACCTACTTCGGCAAGTTTTGGTTTTACACACATGACGTTATTTTATTTATGCATTTAAAAATTATGGATATTGAAATACTGGCACCGCCATCGCGCGCCGCAGTTAAGCATCAATTCTACTGGAGGGAGATTCCAAACAGATTATCGATATAAATAAATCGAAAACAGAGATATTAAAAAGTTTGGATAATCCAAGTGACTATGTGTACGCGAAAGGGGATTCCTTACAAAAACTGGCTGCTAATTTATACGTAGCAGGCTTTTCTAGTACAAGGCCCTGAGGGATCTGTCACATCACATCATAAAGATATCTTCAAGCAACTTAATGTGCATTTAAAAGTAGCAGATAATATTTTCAGGTAGAACTGTTTATATTTTGACGACCTTACTTACTTACCTAACCGCCTCCCGATCCTTGAAAGGTTTCAGACACTGCAGCTTTCCATCCCTTGCGATTCCAAACACGCTGTTTCCAGTCATCTAGGCCAAGTGCTCTTGCATCTGCGATGGCTTGGTCTTTAAACCCGAGATTCAGCATTCCTTGTCATCGCGAACATGGAACTGGGATTCGAAGACTTTATTATTTGGAGCGTTAGGCGTTTTTCTATTTAAGCTCACATCAACTGAGCTCACCAGAGCCCTCAGATTGTGCTTCTTGTTTCAATCAGAGCTATCTCGGAGCGCACTCTATGAGTTCGGACTAAAATGACCGAGCAGATGGAGTAGTACCTACCCCTTGGAAAAAGGGTTAGTGTGTTGGACTGTCATGCGGAAGGCCTCGAGTTCGATTCGGTTTTTCAGGGATGTACTGCCTCTTGCGAGGAATTGCCTAATCTTGTCATGGAAAGTGCTGCTCATTAGACGTTCGGAATCGGCAAAAAATTGTAGGTAACCTCAGTTTCTGGTAACACGCACACATGAATTGTTGAGAGTTTTAAGTAACTAGGCCCTGGTTCACTTCGAGCTGTTGCACCAAACAAATTTCTTTATTTATAGATGATATGACAGCGAGAGAAGGCGAAACAAAAAATAAAAATGGAGATCGACGCCTTTGACAGTGTTTTTTTATAAATAAATCGGAGAGCTCTGACCAAATTCAGCTTAGACCGTACTCGAGATGCTTAAGCTCTGCTCAGTGCACTGCTAAGAGTTAAAAAAGAAAAACGCTCAATGTGGCCAAGCCGATGCAGTCCAAGTGTTTTGGTTTTCTGGACAACATCCGCATCTTGGTACAGCTGATAAAGTTCGCGGTTATATCTTTTCCTCCATTCCTCGCACACAGGACCAAATATGCGTCGAAGAATTTTGCTTTTGAAAGATTCCAGTATCATCTCTCCCTTTCTGCTTATATTCCAACGCTCGACACGGTAAAGAAGCAGGAATGGTATAGTATAAGGGTTTTGTAGAGAGTGTACTTCGTCTTAAGAGTGAGGAATTTTTGCTAAACCGAAACAAGAGTGGCTTCCTAGGGTAATTTTTCGTAGGATCACAACTAAGATGTCGATCGTGGGGTTAATATTAAATCGGAGGTAGATAAAATCCTAAACTACCAAGTGTTTGCTATAAGTCAGTGTTTGGTTGTTCATTGATAAATCAGTCAAGACTTGTTGGTTCAAGACCAATGGGGACAAGACCAACAAGTCTCGCCTGATCTTCAACAGCCGTGAAGGACTCTATAAAAAAACATTGTGAACATCCAATGATTGATATCATTCGCATACTCCAACAATTTAACAGATTTATTGAATATATTGTCCTCCGTGTTCACGTCTGCCCTGCTCACCTTTCGCTCTAGAACGAGATTAAAGAAATCACATGACATCCCTGTGCATGTTTATTTGGTGCACATTTCCCCGCGTATTTTTCAATGTTACGCGACACAGTTGGATCAGTTTTTCTGGTATCCCGAGTTCGGTCATCGCCTTATTAAGTTCCTGACATTGAATGCTATCAAATATGGCTTTGAAGTCGATAAATACAGTGTGAGTCTCGACTTGAAATTCGTTGATCTTTTCGATGATTTAAATATCGATGTAAATATTTGATCTATGGTCGATCTACCGAGCCGCATGCCACACTGGTACTTGCGGGCTAAATTAGGATAGTAGGAAGGATATGCCTCGATATTTCTTGCAAGACACTTTTTTGTTGATGAGGCATATGGAGCTTATGGTCATTGGGCATGCTCCCTTCCACCCATATTTGGTTGGTAGTTTGATGCATGCCCCGTACCAAAACATCACCTCCGTATATAAAGAGCTCTGCAGGTAAGCGATCAGATCCTGCGGCCTCATTGTACTTAAACTTACTTACGGCTAAGCCTACCTCTTTTATACTGCGTGGTGGAACTGGTTCTTTATTGGTTGGAAGCGGGTTGTTTTCTTACTCCATTAAACGCTCTACATGATGCCCATTTAATAGCCACTGGAAATGCTACTTGAAAGCATCTACAATTCCCTTTGGTTCGACAAATAGTTTACCTTCGTTATTTTGAAGAGCATACGTTTCTGTCTTGAAAGCAGCAGAAAGTTACTTGGCGTTTTTATAAAACTTCCGAGTGTTGTTTCTATCGCGATTTAGAGCAGAAGGACTAGATCAAATTCAACGCGGGATAAAACATACTCAAAAGTCTGTTAATATGGCAAAAGTTTTATTTAGCTCCCCAACTTAGGGCAAAATCAATCTTAAAATTTAACCATACGAGAAAGTTCGTGTGTGTGATCCAGTTATTCATTTTATGTACATATATAACTTTATGATTTTTTAAACAAAATATTAGTTGCAAAAAAGATCCATAATATTATCATAGAAAAAAAATCGTCGTCTCACTGATTAAATAAGTATTTTTTACCTCTACAAATGCAGGAATAATAACTATGTTTAAATCAAGTTATTAACATGCACATATTCTACAAAATTAGTTTTTTTTTTATTAGATATAACACAAATGGTGATCGTAAGAATGTGTATAAGAATTGATTATTCATACCAGAAATCAAAATGTCACGTATATTATGTAGTTGTTGTTTCTTTGAATTTGCACTCACGTGTGGTTGGAGTTGTTTTTTTTTATAGCAGATACCGAATGTAATTGTTAAAGAGTACTTGCTTTCTACGTAATAATTTACGTATTGATTTATTTTTTTTATTCCATTGTTATTTTTTTTTTTCAATTTCTATTTCCGTAGACAAGCACTATCCACGATTAAGTCGAGATCCGGCATTTATCAGTTTCACGTTTCATGATCCAAAAATTAGTTTTTACTTTGACATGTAGATAGATGGTTATTTAGTTTTGCAAATGGTGCCAGATAAAAGACAACAAAATCTTAAAAAAATAAACAAAAAAGAAGAAAAAGAGGTGGAATAGGTTTATAGCAGTGCTGCCCCTCTGATCCTTATCATTTTATTAGATAATCCAAATATAGTATTAACCCTAGAAAGGTAATCTTCGTCGATTAGACGAACATCATTTTTTCTTTTTAAAATTTCTCAAAGATTCTTCATAGATCTTTAAGGAGAATACAAAGTCACAAATCTAAAAAAATAAAATGAAAAGTGTGTTTTTATTAAAAGAAAGGTTTGATGAAAATAAATTATTAACATCTACAAGAATTTGATAATAACTTTTCGAAAAAATTGCATTTAAATTTTACTTCGTCGATTCGACGAATGATTACCTTTAACGTACTAAAAAATATGATTACCTTTCTAGGGTTAAGGGTATTCATGTAAACGCAGAAAACCGGGATAAACCTTAGAAACGGATAATTTTATTTCCGCAGAAACGAGCTATCAAGATTTGTAAGGGTAAAACTTTCTGCAAAGTTGATAAAATTATCTCACGAATTTGATGCGAAGAGAGTGGAAAAATTTTAAGAAATGGCTTACAATTATTTTTTTTTGAAAATTACTTGCTTTATTTTCTTTTAAGTAAGAAAACAGATTTATTTATTTATATATATGTATATATATAACTATTACTATTAAAAAAAAAAAAAACAATTTAGTGACTTAAAACTCTCAAACATTACTTAGATGATATCTAGGGCAAAACTAATTCTTTTGTCAAAAAAAATGGTACTTTTGTTGTTCCATTTTGCACTTTTAATATCTTTTGTTGTTTCCAATCACACCAATCGGCAAATTTTCAAAAATCCAAACCTAAAATAATTATGAATATTGCACTTATAAAACACAGAAAATGAATAACCGAAACTTGCAAGCCGAGTGCCAATTTAAGTCCTTTCACACTATTTCACTGAGTCCACACATTTCCAATACAGATCTTTTCGTTAACTTGAAACTGTTTAGAATTTAGTTTGACAGCAAATTGTGTAAAATATGAAATATTTCGAGTAGATAACCAAAGTGTGGGTTAACATTGCCCGATGTTTTCAGTGCGTTTTTTTTTCGCTGTAATTGTAATAGATTTCAAATCACACCTTTTATTCACTTGAAAAAGGAACATTTTTTTTCTATTTCTTTTTCACCAAATGTCAGTTTCTTTTTGGAGCGTTTTCGTTTAGTAATCCGGAAGAACCTTCCAGAATTCTCCGATCCGGAATACCAAACTAACAAGTTAGAAATCTTCTTTGATTGTGAAGTTTTTGTTTCGTTGTATTTGTAAAACGTTAAATGCACATTGCAAATTAAAGTTGTTTTTATTTTCATCATTTGTAAGCTTGGTGAAAACTAATTTGAAAGATTTGCTCTTATTTGCAAGAAATATTTCATAATAACTTCTAGGGATTTCTTTTTGGCTATTTTACTTTGAGTAAACTCATTTAGTAAAAATTTCAAAATGAATTTACGAGTATCATAATCACTCGAAAATGAAATGAAAAGATGAAATGTTTGAGATATACATATGTAGTCGATATCGAATATAAAAAAATCTCATAAATAATAAAATGTATTACCAGAACAAGATGTCTTCTTTATCAAAGAATTTACGAATGAAAAAGAATTGTCTGGTGCTAAATTGAAGACATCAAAGAATTCGTTGAATAAATGATCTACATTTGGATTTGGAGTTAGCAAAACAAAGTCTATACTTTGAAATTTGTTGTATTATATTAATGGGCGATTTTTTTGCTATTTTCTTTTTGCAACACTGGTTTTGACAGCTCACGCACGTTTCGTGTTTTGTTTCACTGTCAAACATCTTCCGTTTGGTCTATAATTTAACCATTAATCGTCTTACAAACGAACAACGCTTGCAAATTATTGAATTTTATTATCAAAATGCTTGCTCTGTTAAGAAAGTTTATCGCGCGCTTCTTCTATTTTATGGTCAGTTTAATCGACCTACTGAGCGGCTATTCGGTCTATTGTGACTAAATTTTGCACCAAATTTATGTTGTTGGACATTAAACCAACACGCTTACGTAGAGTGCGAACTGAGGAAAATTTCGCAGCTGTATCGGCCAGTGTTAGTGATGACCATGAATTATCGATTCGGCGCCGTTCGCAGCAATTGGGCCTCTGTTACTCCAGTACGTGGAAAATTTTGCGGAAGGATTTAGGTGTGAAGCCTTTCAAAATACGACCTACCACAACGCCGAATTTTTGGTGAATGGGCTCTTGAGAAGTTGGCCCAAGATTCACTTTTTTATCGAAAAATTGTGTTCAGCGGCAAAACTCATTTCTGGTTGAATAGATACGTGAACAAGCAAAACTGCCGTATTTGGAGTGAAGAGCGGCCAAAAGCTAGTCATCCAGAAAAAGTCACTGTTTGGTGCGAGTTATGGACTGGCGGAATCATTGGGCCGTATTTCTTCAAAGACGATATGAATCGCAATGTTATTGTGAATGGTGAGCGCTACCGCGCGATGATAACAAACTTTTTTTTGCGCAAAATGTAAGAGCTTGTCTTGCATGACATGTTAGACCGAGAGCCCACAGCAATTTTTGGGTGTGATTGATAACAAAGAATAATTAGCATAGTTAGATAGGCCTTTTATAGTCATTTATAAATGTGAACGTCTTGCATACTCTAGTGAGCATAACTTGGCATAACTTCAAAATGAAGAGTCAAGTGGCCTGATTACAAATATCAAGGTCCAAGACGTTTTGAAGGTGGCCTTCTTAGTGCAAAAAGTAGCCTATTCTTATCGCGTCTGGCAGGCAGAAGGCTGTCTGTAAAACGTCTTGGACCTCGATATTTTAAATCAGTGGACTTTACTCTATATTTTGGCAAAGTTGTTATCACAATTATTTGGACTTGGAAAAAACTGCATACTAGATGTCCTGTTATGCACTATTGCTCCCACTAGAGTGTGCAAGGATTTCAAATTTGTAAATAACTATAAAAGGCCCATCTTATTATGCTAATTATTTTTTGCTATCAATCACACCCAAAAATTACTGTGGGCTCTTAGTCTATGTGGTTTCAACAAGAAGGTGTCACATGCCACACGCACGCGTAACAATGGACCAATTGAGAGGCGAGTTCGGTGAACAGTTTATTTCACGTCTGAGGCCGGTTAATTGGCGGCCTAGATCGTGCGATTTAACGCCTCTAGATTATTTTTTGTGGGGCTATGTTAAGGTTCATGTCAAAAGCGACAATTCGATTGACGCACTGGAAGCCAACATTGAAGCATTTATTCGTGAGATACCGGCCGAAATGTTAGAAAGAGTATGCCAAAATTAGACTAAGCGGATGGACCATTTGAGGCGCAGCCGCGGTCAACATTTCCATGAAATAATCTTCAAACATTAAATTATGTCGACTTTACTATCGATTCAAATAAAGATTTCATGCATTTTTCTGAATTTTATGTTTTTTTTTTCTTTTTATTTCGGATGGCTCTTAAAAAATCATTCGTTACAATACAATAACTATGTTTTTCTGTAATTTTTGTTATTTATGTCTTTGGTTTTACACCTATAAAAATAAAGAACTTATTCTATCTTTAAGTGCAAATATCTCTTTTTTATAAGAACTTAGTGATATTTGTATTTTTTTTTAGAGAAGTGTTTTTATTCTAAGCGTGGAACAGTTCTTCTTTTTTTCATTCTTTTTATACGGGTGTCCCACAGTCACCGCCCCAAATGAAAACCATGGATTCCTGAGGTCATTTTAAGTCGAAAAACTTAAGAGGTAGTTTTCTCGTTTTCGTCCCGTTTTCGAGTTATAACGGTTTTTATGATTTTTCCCTTAACTGGCTTTATCTTTGCCAAACTATGTCCGATTTCTAAAAATTTTTTTATAACCAATCAAGAATTTATTACAGTTTTAGTTTGTCTTGAGACTTTTTTTTCTGCGGGCAACTGTTTCTCCGCAGTTTTGCATCAAGCCGAATTTTTTCGTTTTTTAGGTAGTTTTTTCACTTTGATATCATTTTATTCAAAAAAACACGTTAATGAGTATTAATTTTTTTCACTTATTATTAAAGACCAGTTCATTTTCTTAAAAAAAAATATTTTTTTTTCTCAAAAAGAATACTAAATGTAATTAACAAGAAATAAAAAAACTTAACTGTCCTTAACTTAATTAACTGTCCGCAATGGGACAATGTATTTTTTGATGGGTCGACATTTGCGCCCCAAAAAAAAATTGTATTATTTAAAAAAAAAAATAATGTTATTATCTAATAAAGTTTCCGAGAAAAAAATTCCGAAAAATCGTGCTTTTTTTTGGCGTTCTAGACCGTACTAGAACCTTAATGAACAAAAAAGGAGCTAAGGAGCCTGCCTGCTCGTTTTCATGAACACCAAGCCTGTTTATGACCTTCCACACTATCTTAGAGTAATGATGGTATATGTTCTCAGTACCTTGATTGCAGCTTGGCTATCTTACATGAAGGCAATGTTTACGAACGATAGTTTCTTTCGGGAATACCATCGAAGCATTTCCCTACGGCGACGGCGCGGCGTCTACCTCCGCTTGGAAAATGATACTGGACTGCTCATCGATATTGAAAGTTTGGTTCTAGGCTTAAGGATTCCTGCTTCGGTCCCCTCACTTGTTCTCCATCCTTCAATATACCACTTGATGGTACATGTTTGGAGGGAGTTTATTTTATTTCTTCTCCTAATTTTATTTACAAATATTTAAAGTTCGTAAAGAATTTTTTTTAAATATTTAAAATCAAGCTACTTGAAAAAAAAATTCAATTTTACTAAACCAATACAAATAAAACTAAAACAAATAATATAAATAATGACAATAAAAGCTCATTAAATTACTCATCTGATAATGGACGACCATTTAAGCTAAATATCCTTACGAGCTACAACCAAATTGCGAGACTCCTCTACAATCCTATTGTTATGTTTGCTTTACACAAAATCCGACTTTTCTGAATGAAATAACCATTAAGGTACCTATGAAGTAAACAAGTACAAAATAGGGGAAAATATTAACGTTTGAACTCAGTTTTAGGGTTATAAATTGGGTGAGTTAGCGAGTATTTAACCTTTCCACTTCAGGATATCCGTAATACCGTATTTCCGATCCTTGAGATAGATTGTTATCATTAGGAAGTAAGAAATAATTTTCATTGAAAAGACGAAAAAGGGTAAGCAATAAGGCATACTTGGATCTATATAATAAACGTACCTAACATAAGTATGGATTGAAATATTAAAGTAGATTTTATAATGTTCTTGGTTATGAATATTTGTTTTGAATCCTTAAATGTATTAAGGGTTAGACTTATATTAAGGAGCAGCAGGATACTATGAACATTCCCTCAGTGAAATTTTGTAAAGCAGAAGACGTATTGTTAATTTAGACGCAACAGTTGAATGAGGGTAATGACAAATTTTGAAATCAAAGACACATCATAGTCAAGGCAACCAACAGCAATACTGTTGGAGTGGAAAATCCAAAGACTGATTCGCTCTATGAATGCTCGTATATAGTTAGTGTCATTAAGTATTTATATAAATATACTCGAATGTCTGTATGAAGTAAATGAGCGATGTGTGTACGCAAGTGCGATGCACAACTCATAGATACATATTTGTTTATATTTTATTTGTTTTTCCTATTAATGAAAGGTTCGATGACTCTCTCATTACTTCAGTTACGTGCTCGAACGTTTGTCGTTAAATGATATAATACTCGTATCTATAGAGACTTGAGGTGGGAAGATTTCGTTTTCGCTTTTGTTTCAATTTTATAATTATATTAGTCAACATTGTTGTGGGTGACTTTTTATATCTTTTCCGTAGAAAGAAAACAAAATACCTTCACTTCTTGCGTCAAGTATAATTTTGTAAATTCAATACTTTAAGAATGTCTTTGTATTTTGATAATAAACTTGTGAAATTTAATTTTCGGTTTATTATTATTTATTGCAAGTTATGAATTCGTTAAGAAATCTAACTCGAGAGAGATTATACGAAAAAGTGAGTTGCACAATTCATTCAACTAGTAGGTACAACAACCTAAGAGGAATTGTCAATTTTTTCAAAACTTTTAGGGACCAGACTTAACGGTATTGTGCATATAACAGCCAATAAGGATTTCTTTTCTTTTTAATAATTGTATTGCTAACACTGAGAGCTAACAGAAGAAGACAGTTTTTAATAATTTCATAATGCAGAAGATTCAAAAAACTATAAATCGTAATAGCAAAATTTAAATTAAAACCTGTGATCCAGCTTCTTTTTTTATAGGCTTAAACACTATTCTTAAGATGTATTAGAACCAAAAAAGATGGTATCTGCTGTACTGTACAACTATTAAAAATGTACAACTATTATAAAATTATTGATGTAAAACGGTTCGATAAAATTTTTATAAAAATAAAATCTCCTTTTGTAGGCAGATCTTAAAAAAGAATGCCATTTAATTTTTTTAGAATCAAAAAAAAAAAGTGTTGGAAAATAATGTATAAAATTCAGTTGTACCGTTTTTGAAAAAAAAAAAACAAAATATTTTCTAAAAATTCGAATGAAAATTATATCGCTTCGTACCATTTTTACTTGCGACTTATAGGTACTATAAGGCAAGTTATGCATTCGGAAAAAAAATCGAACTCGAGATTTTGATCAAAGTTGACATTACGATGATAGCGAAGACCAAAAAAGTGGGTCTCGCCATTCTGTCTGTCTGTCGGTTCGACTACAGCCTAAACGGCTCGGCCGATTTTCATCAAAATTGGTAGATAACATTTTTAATCACACGTTTTTTTCTTTTTTTTTAAGACTAAAAATAAGGGTACCTGCCATACGATTTTTTTTTTGAAATTTGGTAAATATTTTTTTTTCTCAAAAACTGTTCGACAGATTTAAAAAACAAAGATCCAAAAAAATTTCATTTAGTGAAAGCTACACTGAAAATAAATTCCTAGGTAATATTGACAAAAACGTTTTGTTGATCTTTAACAAAACAATTTTATCGTTTTGATAAAATTTTTGTCAATACGAAAGAATGATTTTGTTGATTTCACAAAATTTTTATAATCCAGCATGATTTTTTGTCAGTTTAACAAAATATGCACTACAAATAATATTGTCAGTTTAACAAACCAAGTTTTGTTAATATAACCAAATAAAACAGAGATTTTTGTCACATCGACAAACTTTTTTGTGATGTTAACAAAATGTTTGTTGTATCTACAAAAAATCTGTTTTGTAAATGTTTGTCAATATCACAAAGTTTTTGTTAATTTGTTTTTGTCAATTTAACAAAAAATGAAAACATTTTTGTTAAAATGACAAATATTTTGTTTTGGGGTTGAATTATTTTGTAATATTGATAAAATAATATTATCAGATAGATAAAACTATTTTGTAAGGAAACCAAAAAATTTCTTTTGTGTATGATATAGTTCACACTTGGTTTTTGTTAGGAAATCGATGTAAGACTAACTGAACTTAACAAAAATTGCGTATTGTCCATACGCCCTCACGGATGGTTGAATGTGAGATCGTAGGGACGAAACGCCAATTTTTGTGGACTTAAATCCCAAAAAAAAACTATTTTGACAAAATTAATTTTGTTTTTTGTGGATTCAACAAAAGAAATTTGTAAAATTGACAAAATATTTTGTTGAATTGACAAAATATTTTGTTAATTTAACAAAATATAACAAGTAATTTTTGTTAATTTAACAAAATATTTTGTTAATATAACAAAACAATTTTGTTAATTCAACAAAACAATTTTGTTAATTTAACAAAACAATTTTGTTAATTTAACAAAACAATTTTGTTAATTTAACAAAACAATTTTGTTAATTTAACAAAAAAATTTTGTCAATCCGATAATAATAAAAAAAACAATAACACTAACAAAAAAATTGTTAATACAACAAAAGAATTGTTAATATGAAAAATTAATTTTGTAAATTCTACGAAATTTTGTCATATTGACAAAATATTTTTGTTATTTCAACAAATTTATTTGTTAGCATAACAAAATAATTTTGTGGATACAACAAAATATTTTTTGTTACCTCAACAAAATTCTATAATTTTTGTTAATTTGACAAAACTTTTTGTTGGACGTATATTGACAAAATTTTTGTTAAATCAACCTAGATTTTTATCATATATACCTAGATTTTATTTTCAGTGTAGGTATTAGTTGAACATTTTTTTTCGAAAAATGGTTATTGAGGGTACCCCCCAAAGAACCATTTTTTTGTTTTTGATTTTCTCATTTTTTTTTGCTAAAGCTCCACAAAAACATAAATAGAATTGTGTATTCAAATTTAAAAAAAAAAATATTTTTGGATTTTTAATAAAAATTTCAATTTTTTTTTTCAAAACTCAGTATTTGGAAAACCCTATGCTAGATTTTTTTTAAACTTTAAAAATAAAAGTTTCTCAATATAATCTACAAGATGTATGAAAAAAAGTTTTATTTTACCAAAAATTAAAGCTAGGTGCCCACCATACAAATGTTAAAAAAAAAAATCCTATTTTTCTCGGAAGCGGCGCCTAGAATTTTGATAAAAATTGTTTTGCTTCAATTAATTTTAACGATCTTTAATATTATAAAAAAAAATAAGAAATTAAGATAGTACAGCTTGTATTTACCATAGAACCATTTTTTCAAATTTTGAATTACTCATTATCGACAAAACGGATTTCAATGAAATTTTTTGTAGAGATGCTTCTAAAAAGTCTAAGAACTATTGCATTTCAAAACTTTAAAATAAATATTTTTTGAATTTTTGAAAAAAAAAATCATTTTTTTTTGGAAAATTCGATATTTCAAAAACGGCTCAATATTTTTTTTTTGGAAATTTAATTTTCATTCGTACAGTAATAAAAAATTAAAATTGGCATACCGAAGTTTTTTCTTAAAAATCTTTTAAAAAATTTGTATTAAAAGCTTTTTTTTAAGAAACCACTACAAGGACTAATAATTTGTGTTCTTTCCTAAATTCATATTTGCATATATATTTGTCTTTGTCTCTTACTACTAAAAGAATTAAAAAAAAATTAATTTTATGCTTATGAACAGTTTTCCCTAATAACATTCGTTTTTAAAATTCCAGTCGTGCATTTTATTTTATCTTAGGTCTTTAAACAAAAGAAATAAAACTCTCGAGTGGATCGCACGTACTTGCTCTTATGGAAAAGTAGTTGCAATTTAAAAATTGTTTATAAATATAAAAATAAATCTAAAACAAAGTCCTTCGTGGAATAATAAATGCCCCCTAGTACATAAGAAATAGGGATCTACATAGTGTCCTTCAAATAGAAATGGTCACAGAAGTGGTAAAAAAACGCGCTGTATCACACAATCAGCAACTGCGAAGTCATACCAACTCCGAGTTGGAAACCGTCTTAAATGTAAGATACAATGTTCGGAGACTTAGAAGAACCAAACCTAAAAGCTATGAGAAAGCATTACAAAATTAAACTTATACTTAAACTTAAACTTAAATTTATATATACGTACCATTTTTTTTTTAATTCAAAGGAGCTCCTGTATAGATATTTTGGTTAAATTCATTAGAACCGTTAATGAGAAAGTTTAATAAAATTTTTTTCTAACATTTTTGATCAAAATATCGAGATCGATTTTATTCCAAATGCAAAACTTTCCCCATAGTACCTAAGAGTTTTATTCGCTTTTAATTGCTGAGCTGGATATAAGTTTAACAATGCCTAAGCTTTCAAGAGTGAATAATAAATAAATTTTTTTTGCATACCTTTTGACAAGATTTCTTCCAAAGACCTGTTGATTATTTTAAAAAAAAAATTAAAAGACTGTTTTATAAGGATATTTTTTTGTGGAATTCTTTCTTTTACTTTTACTTTTAAAAATATTTAACTAAAGCTAAAGAAAATTTCATTATTATTACATTTCAATATTATTTCAGCAAATTTTAACAGCCCCACGCGTTTTTTCGCTATGTTAAAGATAACATTGATTGAATGTTAAAAGCGTTATCCGGGCTAATGAAATTATACGAAAATGCAACAACAACTAAAAATTATAAATATGCTAAGCTAAGCTCGGATTATTTTAGAATGTTCTAAGTCTGCATAAAAACTGTATTACCGGCATAGTAGTACAATTTATAATAGATAGCTTGAATCATCATCATCCTATTTTTTGAAAGACCCATTTATGTCATTTTAATAGTCCATTTCGGCTCTTTACGGTGGCACGGATCCGAGTGGTCCAATTTTCAAATACTCTTCCACATTAGATACGACTGAATTTGAGCGATGGCCTGTGTTATGTTCACCTCAAGGGTATTGATCGATTGTGGTTTTTCTTCGCATAGACCTGTAACTTCAGAAAACCCCACAAGAATAAGTCTAACTGGGTCAAATTACGGACATACCGAGTGGTCCAATTTTCAAATACTCTTCCACATTAGATACGACTGAATTTGAGCGATGGCCTGTGTTATGTTCACCTCAAGGGTATTGATCGATTGTGGTTTTTCTTCGCATAGACCTGTAACTTCAGAAAACCCCACAAGAATAAGTCTAACTGGGTCAAATTACGGACATACCTCCGCGAGAGATAACCTAACCCTGAAATCGTTCATGAAGAATGTCAATCGTGGCGTCCGCTATGTGGCACCTAACGCCATTCTGCAGGAAACACATATCTTTTAGGTGCATATGGTTTAATTTTGGCTATAAGAAATTGATTGTCATCGTTCTGTAGCACTCGCTGTTGACGGTGACTGTCTCACCAACGTTGTTTTCGAAAAATTACAAACCAATTACGCCACCAATCCAAAATCCACACCAAACGGTAACGTTATGCATTGTCACCTTATGAACCTCGTGTGAGTTGGTGTCGTCCCAAATATGGCAATTTTGCAGCCATTTATCCTCGTCGTCGCTAAAGATGATCTTTCGACCGAAATTTGGGTCCTCTTCCACGGGCGGCGTGGTGGTCACGAACTTTGAGCTCATGGGTCTCTTGGTTCTTTTACGGGTGAATATTCAAGTTCTCTTGTACTTGACTGCCTCGGGTTCTGCTGTAAACTATTACGTACCGCAGCGATGTTTTCGGCCGATCTTGCGTTCCTTTGACGAATAAATGTTGGCTGATTGATAAATCGGTCGGCAACCCATTGTTGAAGAATCGACTAAGAGATCCATTACGTCTACCTTAAAATGGGAGCAACGCACGCAACGTTACCACCAACAAACACTCATATTGATAATAAAGTTTTATAATATGAACGTGTTGTTTAATAAATGTTTCCTGCCATGGTGATTTGGCGTTATAAACTGAATAATATACATGAGATTTGACAGCGGTCACCAGAACAACATGGCCGCCTACATCTACCCCCGCAAATTGAATATTAATAAACGAAATAGATCCCAGGTACCCAAATATACATACAGTATGTAAAACCTATTCAGTCTTTACTACAAGAAATTGAGCAAATTTCCCGAATGGCCGTTAAATGTTTGCAAACAGTCCTAATGAAATTCTTTTTAGAACCCATTTCCCGTGTAGGAATCATCTTTCAAATAAATATTCTACAAAATTTTACAAAATGTGTATTGATTCTTTGAAACAAACAAAACGCCGATTCTTGCTTCTCAGTGTGCTGGGTTCTAAAAAAAAAGAAATAAACTAAACATTACGCAGGCACTATAATGTATTTTAGCACTTCGAAAGCAAAATTCTTAGCGTGTCCGTGCGACTCGGGTAGGTGCTGCTGCATGAGCTCGTTTATCAGTGGTCCTAAATAAACAATTCAAACAATTCTTTACCGGCTTTATAAACATATCCATACATAGTAAATTCATATACATAAATGTAACTAGGTACTCTTTAGTGAAATGCACACATAATGTAAAACGTGCGTCTTATCCGTATCTTAAGGCAGTAAATATGTACATTATGATAGATAGTTTGTTTCAATTGATGTGGATTCAATTGGCTTGTTTGATTTATCAGCGGGAGTCCATCTTCGTCCCTTTGTTTACACGAAGAACGCTTTGCGCTCCTTATTGGCTTGTATCGGATGGAACGTTTAATCAGGCAAGTGATTGAATGACAAAGCACAATATTTTCATATTAAAGGAAGTACATAATGTATCTTATATTTTGTTTTTGTTTTCGACCAAGTTTGCTCATTACACATGTGTCAAAAAATTATTACTCAGAATTTCACATTCATCTTTGTTTTCAAAATAATGTGAATCTTCCATTTAATATGTTTGTAATAAGCGGTTGCTCTTGAAATAGCGTTTTTGTATTTCAATATTTACATATGTGTTGATTAAAATCAAAACCCATTTTATCCACTTTTAGAGATTTCGAGTAAATCGATAAAAACTTATTTCTTCTAAACGAAACATTTTTAGATCTTTTTTGTTTCAGGACTGTTCGAATTAGGATTCTCCACAGTTTAAGTTTAAAAATTGAATCTGAGGGTTTTAGCTTTCGAGTGGCACCAAACGAACATTTTTATAAAATGGATATTGAAACAAAAACTCAATTTGATAAAAGGGGTTTTGAAATTAACTAAAATTTTGTGGTCTGATTTATATGCCAAAAAATGGGATTTGGGATTCAAACTTGGGCCCATCGTATGTGTTTGAATGATACCAACTAAACCTCATACCTAAGTCATTTTTTTTAAAAAGTGGATATAATGGGTTTTGATTTTGATCAACACATATATGCTGTAAATAAATTAATAAATTTTGGTAAACATTTTCAGACGTAAAAGAAATTACTCAAAACTTGATAAGAAATTGTTGCTTACAATTTTTGATACTTATTGCACGATGGCAGTTTGCGTGATTCTCAACACTGAAAATAAAATCTAGGTATATATGATAAAAATCTAGGTTGTTTTAACAAAAATTTTGTCAATATACGTCCAACAAAAAGTTTTATCAAATTGACAAAAATTATAGAATTTTGTTAAGGTAACAAAAAATGTTTTGTTGTATCCACAAAATTATTTTGTTATGCTAACAGATTAATTTGTTGAAATAACAAAAATATTTTGTCAATATGACAAAATTTCGTAAATTTACAAAATTAATTTGTCATATTAACAATTCTTTTGTTGTATTAACAATTTTTTTGTTAGAGTTATTGTTTTTTTATTATTATCGGATTAACAAAATTTTTTTTGTTAAATTAACAAAATTTTTTGTTAAATTAACAAAATTGTTTTGTTAAATTAACAAAAATGTTTTGTTAAATTAACAAAAATTTCTTGTTATATTTTGTTAAATTAACAAAATATTTTGTCAATTCAACAAAATATTTTGTCAATTTTACAAATTTCTTTTGTTGAATCCACAAAAAACAAAATTAATTTTGTCAAAATAGTTTTTTTTTGGGATTTAAGTCCACAAAAATTGGCGTTTCGTTCCTACGATTTCACATGCAACCATGTGTGAGGGCGTATTGACAATACGCAATTTTTGTTAAGTTCAGTTAATCTTACATCGATTTTTTAACAAAAACCAAGTGTGAACTATATCATACACAAAAGAAATTTTTTGGTTTCCTTACAAAATAGTTTTATCTATCTGATAATATTATTTTATCAATATTACAAAATAATTCAACCCCAAAACAAAATATTTGTCATTTTAACAAAAATGTTTTCATTTTTTGTTAAATTGACAAAAAAAATTAACAAAAAGTTTGTGATATTGACAAACATTTACAAAACAGATTTTTTGTAGATACAACAAACATTTTGTTAACATCACAAGAAAGTTTGTCGATGTGACAAAAATCTCTGTTTTATTTTGTTATATTAACAAAAGTTAAACTGACAATATTATTTGTAGTGCATATTTTGTTAAACTGACAAAAAATCACGCTGGATTATAAAAATTTTGTGAAATCAACAAAATCATTCTTTCAAATTGACAAAAATTTTATCAAAACGATAAAATTGTTTTGTTAAAGGTCAACAAAACGTTTTTGTCAATATTACCTAGGAATTTATTTTCAGTGAAGTCATTTCAGACCAGTTTGTAAAATGAAGTGCTCAAACATATCGAGAGACATCGGAGAGAGGTTGATTGCACATTAATGTCGTTTTCCATTGGTAAATTCAGATTAGTAATAGATTCGAATACAAAAATTGATTATTTCTGTAGCGAATGGATTTCGATTACAAGTGATTCGTTTATGACATTGTGTTGGTGTAATTTTTGGTTTGTCATTATTTCAATGAAATCTTCAAAGCTTATCTATTTTCAAAAGGAATTTATGAGTTGACCGATGACAGCTGAAAATTGTTTTGTTAGTATTATAGGGAAAAGTTAATGTGGAGAAAATTTTAAATAAAAAAATAAAAAAAACTCTTTTATACGATGTAATTTGAAAACTACCGAATTCGGCTTTTTGACAAAAGCCAAATCAGAAATAAACTAGCTAATTTTACCCTAAGATCACAGTAATGTCACACTATATCCAAATACCTATGTTAATGTTTCAATAATGTTTAATTCAAACTTAATCAATTACTAACTAGAAGTATTGATTATATGCATCATTTAAAATCTATGAATTTTACCCAGGAATAATACTCTACATACATACATTTAGCTTTCCCTTAAAGACTTAAGCTTTCTATGCCTGTAGTAGAACCTTTGGTAAAAAGTTGGGTCTTTAATCTAAGATGATTTTGTGGACATACATACACAGCCGTGGTGTGATCGATCCTCACGTATGGTTTGATTGTATGGTGGTCCGCGATAACCAAAGCGTAAAACATCGATAAACTTAAGAAGGTACAAAAACCTGCCAGCGTTGGCACCACAGGGGCTCTAAGATCTTGACCAATTGATGCCTTAAGCGTTTTTCTGTATTTTTACCACTTCATTTACACATTAAGGCTCGTATTCACCGAGCGCTCCAACTAAAACGGAACGTTCCGAAACTCTCGCGAAACTGAAAGGGAGCGTTCCGAAACATATGATATGCGAGACTGCTGCGCTAACGGCGCTGGCGGTTACCTACTTTACCTACTGTACATACTTTATACCTATATATATGTACGTGGTCAAAAGTCTGCCCGTTTGCAGCGCTCCGCCAGCGGTCTCGCACACATATGTTTCGGAACGCTCCCTTTTCGTTTCGCAAGAGTTTTGGAACGTTCCCTTTTGGTTTCGTAAGTCGCGCGACAATAACGGAATGCACTCTTACGGCCTTACTCACCGTTTACGAATTCGCGGAAATCAGCCGAGAGCGTCAACGACTAATCACAGGCAGGGTGGCAAATTTCAAATGTACGTCATTGTTGTTTGTTGACTTGTCAAACGTTCTGTCATGAAACATTATGTAAATGATCTCTACTCTAAACGCTTCACCGGCGACATTTTGCCGCCCCCTGCCTTCTGCCGTCTTGGGCGGGCCGCAGCCCCCGCCCCCCCTACGCTACGCTACTGCTTGGACTTCATCAATTTTATAATGTATCAAATACCAATGGAAATTCCCTGGATCTAGTGTTTACTACCATTAATGATAATAAAGGTAGTGGAAAAATAAACGGATGCTTCTAAAGACTGTCATCATCCAGCGCTATTTTTTTTTTTCTCTTTTTCTATACTGATTTTATAATAAACATTTTGAAAACTCCTACACTATTAATTTTAAAAACACGTCACAGACTTTGAAAAATAGAATTCCCTGTATCGAAAGTATAGACTGGTTTTGTCTAAATAATTACTTAAATTCAATTAAAAGTTCAAGTGACCTAAACTCCAAGGTGCGTTTCTTCCAGGTACGATAGTATCTAAGCTCATCAGTTAGATGCTCCCGTATCCTTCCAAGACGCAAATACTGGTCGATGTTTACCGAATCTTATAAAATTTACAGCATTAAAAGACTGTGAATTTTATTTGAGTTGTTCACTTAAACCGAAATAATCTTCATTAATTACTTTAATGTTAATTCTATGGTTTTTGAATTCTATAATATTTTATTTGGTCATTTTCTTAATTCAGTTCCTCTTGCCATTGTAAAAATTAAATTATCAACTCTAGATTAGTACGAAAATGAAGTAAAGGGTTTGAAGAATTGAAGAAATAAATTGTGGAAGACTTGCAAGCCATCCCTAAATAAAACAACATAGGTTTACCAGTGCCGGATTAGCCACGAAGCAAGAGTAGCAAATGCTACGGGCCCCGCGCATTTAGGGGCCCCGCGCACCAACGTTTTCTGACCATAAAAAAGTATTATTTATATATTAGATTTAGTCACAATTACTAAGAAGAAAATATTTGCACCAAAATGATCAACTAAAATTTTATTTTTCTATCTGCTGGTCATACCAAAAATCATGTTTCGCACCGCACTACACGCAAATTGGACAACGGTATGAAATGCAGGGGTTTATTGTCACCATTGATAACGTACTCACTGCTTTAGGTAAACGTATGAACAGAACAGTTATCATAAAATTGCTGGCATTTTCGGAATATTCCGAGAGCTATAATCTCTTCCTGATTCAAAATAGCTATTTTGGCCTTTAGTCCAGTCCACAAAAATTGGCGTTTCGTCCGGGTGATCGCACATGGACTCATCAGTTGACTGTGATGACCTTGTCAATACGCAATTTTTATTAAATTCAGTTCATCTTACATCGATTTTTTGACAAAAATCCAAGTGAACTATATCCAACCAAGATTAAAATTGTAATCATTAACGTTGGAATATTTTGCTATTTTGAATCAATAAATAATTCAACAAGTCCATTAATAGTGAAGTCTTCTACCTGGCTGATTTATTTCAGTAGTATATAGAATTTTTATTATAAAAACCTTCATATAGAATCAAAGCTGAGCCACGGGCAAAATATTCCAACTTTAATGAGTACAATTTTAATCTTGGTTGGATGTAGTTCACATTGGATTTTTGTCAAAAAATCGATGTAAAATAAACTGAATTTAATAAAAATTGCGTATTGACAAGGTCCTCACAGTCAACTGATGAGTCCATGTGCGATCACTCGGACGAAACGCCAATTTTTGTGGACTCAAAATTTCAAAATTTCTTCTGGTGGAAGAGATTTTATATGAAGGTTTTTATAATACAAATTCTATATACGACTGAAATAAATCAGCCAAGCAGAAGACAGCACTATTAATGGACTTATTGAATTATTGATTCAAAATAGCTTTTATGGCTTTTACCATATACCATAAAAGCTATTTTGAATCAATAATTCAATAAGTCCATTAATAGTGCTGTCTTCTGCTTGGCTGATTTATTTCAGTCGTATATAGAATTTGTATTATAAAAACCTTCATATAAAATCTCTTCCACCAGAAGAAATTTTGAAAAAATCTGCAACCATAGTAAGTGCTTACGCAGATGGAGGACAGTCTGAGCAACGAATTAGTGCATTTCGCTTCAATACTCAATTCTGATGTGGCTGGTATTATTGACAGCAGGAATCTTGAGGCTCTGGAAATGCAGGTTTACAAGCTGTTCATAAATAACTTTTTACAATCTTGTTTCCCAAACGTTGAAATTGCTTTGCGCATTTATTTGTCTCTCATGATCACCAACTGCAGTAGTGAACGATCTTTCTCGACATTAAAACGTGTTAAAAATGAATTGAGCCAACAACGTCTTAATCACCTCACTTTAATGAATTTTGAACATGATTTACTCCGAGAAGTCGATATCAACAGCATTATTTATAAATTTTCCCGAATTAAATCAAGAAAAGTTTTGTTTTATTTAATACCATAAACTTGATAAGTACCTAACCTAAAACAGTCTAAGGGCCCCTTAATAGAATTTGCTACAGGCCCCGCGCTGGCTTAATCCGGCACTGAGGTTTACAAATTATTGCGAATCAAAAGAAATTTTCTAACAGAACTTCAAATTTAAAGTATCTCAATTATATTCAATAGGTGCAGTCAGATCTCAGCTTATCCATCTATTCTCAAGTCAAATGACATTGGTCGCGTTCAGGATTGACTTGGATAGGCTATCTAGGATCGGTATATATCCAATAGTTTTCTAAAGGAACAAAACCGGATTGGATAGGTTTGGTTTAAAAATCAGCTGATACAAAGAAATTGAATTGAAAAATTTTTCTATCAGTAAATTAAGTGCAGAAATCAATGGCGCAAAATTTTAATTGAAATAGTACGATGCTAAAGCTGCTTTAATATGATACTAGGTTAAAACAACGAATTTGCAAATTTTAATCGAATATAGCATCATACTTTCTCTACCCTTTTATTAAAGTTAAAATCATCGAATACCTACTTTATTTTTTTAGTATCGTGCTAGCTTCATATGACTCTTTGACATTTGCAAACATTAAAAAAGGTTCGTGTACTTACTTTTTTACACGAAATGTCATTGTTTTAGGTGTGTTCAGAACCAATTTATTAAGAAAATTCTTTAAGTACGATACTAGTTAAAAAATGTTTAAAATTAAGAGTGAGTTAGTAAACTACTATAAAGTTAGCAAAATGTTAAGTACTCGTAGTATCATAATAGGCTGTTTAAATTTTTGCGCCAATATGTTTTATTTATATTTGTGCTTTCGGTAACTATAGCTTCATGTCCCAAGTTAAGAAATTTTTTGCTATGGTTCCAAATACAATCGTTTCTAACGAAAATGATATCTCCGTTTCAGTAGCTAGGTCCTCGGAACTAGGGTGTGAAACCAAAATCATCATCAATATCTAATATGTATTTGCGATAATCGAGACGAAACTGACAAGACCCATATTTCAGTGTGGCCCAACGCCACAAACATACTAAAGCAGATCATTTATATCGAACTACATAAGCGTTTCTTCGGTAGGTGCCCCAAACACAATCTACAAGGGTTTTTTTTTGTGAAAAAATAATATACAAGTATAATAAAGAAAGGGCAATTAAGTTTAAGATATTACTTGAAAACAGCTTGGAATTAATCTCTTAACTTTTTTCCAGGAAAATAGGCTCGTTTTTTGTTTGATATATAAAATAACAAATAAGACGTTCTGTATACATTTTAATGAAGAAATACAATATCATTTTTATGTCACACCATGCCGGTGCATTTCCACTGTTTGCCATCAAATACAATATTATTTTTCAAAACACTTGAGTTTGCTTTGCTATCGAAGGCATTTAATCATTGCATCCATCGTTGTGAATTGTATTGTTGATTAACAAAACAACAACAAAAAAAATAAAATACGTGATAAGTATGTATACCTTTACTTTTATTATTAAAGGTTCTTAGATCTTCTGTTGTCAACAAAATATTGATTGATAAGCAGGAAAGAGGACGTGCATACGAGTACCTGTAGATTAAGGATAAAAGTATCGTTGATAAAGTCAGAGTTATTTCTTTCAGAAAATCGGTATTTTCATATTGAACATCTACGAAAACGAAATATAAGAAAAAGTTTTTATTTTTATTGACATAAAAAGTAGTAGAGTAGAAAAGTAGATTTTAATTTTTAAAGAAGATACTAGTTGGAGATAATTTATTAAGTTCATTGGTCTAAAAAATGTTTCACTCAGAACTGTTTCAATATTTATATTGCACTTGGAGAAATCTTTATGCTTGTCTTTCACAAACGAGAGACTAACTTTAACATGCCAACCTAGGCGATACCAATAAGGAACTACTCTCCTTTTTAGCTCTTTTTGTGTTGAGAAATTTGGTATTTCATCAATTGTCAAAGGGATGTAGAATGGAAACGTTACATATAATCTTCGAGTTTTGCAAATTTGTGGGGTATTCAAAAACTGAGATTGAATAAAGTAAAGACTCGTAATTAACTTACTTTTTTCGAAAAAATAAAAAGACGATTGAAAATATTCAAAGTTAATTTTGAGGGAAACTCTTGGTTATTTCTGGTGGTTTATCCATATTTTTTGCATAAATTATTTCTTTATGTAACGTAACCCCAAATATAGCTAAAAAGCAGTCTTTTGCATTTATATGATAGAATGTTTCAAAAACTTGACTTGAAGGATAACAAATACGAGATCGGATTTGAATTCATTTAAGGTTTCAACAGAGGTGGCAACGCTACACCAAAATCGGCGTGTCCAAGATTATATTCTGAGGGCCCTGGAAAAATGATGAGTGTTTTGATTGCATGCCACATCATTGTGAAGAAAGTATAATCAGTATTGTTTTTTTTTTTCAATTAATTTTTTAGCGTAGGCTGTGCTTACCCGTATTGAAAATCATATCACGAATTTTAAAAAGTTATTAAGTTAAATAAAAACAAACAACAGAAAAAAATAATTTCGCTTGCAAATAGTCAGAGTGAGTCTGTTTCTATTCGTTCTCGATGAAAAACAATAACACCCAAATTAATTAAGGGGTTTAGTGTCTATTTATCTTTAAGTCCTGGATTAAGTGCAAAATTTCATTAACAAACCAATAAAAAACAAAAACGTAGTGACGCACGTTTAAAAACTATATTTCAACTAAACCACCGAAAAAGGAAACTAAGCGAATATAAAATAGAACTGCCAAACTTGTATTTTGAATTGCTCTGTTCAAAAAAAAAAACATACTTTGTCATTTAAGCTCAATTTTTCACTGCTTTTTACCTTTTTATTTGTGATATTGTTTAGTATTTTGTGTTTTTTACAGATTACAATTAAAAACAGACAAATCCAACTGACAATTAATTTAAATAGACATTGGATATAAAGAAAAGAATTCTTACTTATTGTAGTAGATTTTTGATAAACGTCACTTTACATTTCCGCGGACATTTAGTTTTTTTTATTGTAAAAGTAAAGTCGAAATTTAACTCCTATTCCAAGTTTTAGTACAAACGTGAGAAGGTGGAATAAGCGTTTTATTTATTGGGATTTGAGTAAATACGAGTAGCATTAATAAAAACGGAGCGCATAACACCATAATAAAGGCAATTTCTACCTTTGTAAGGAGAATCTAAAGGTTAAGTTAAAATTTAAAGTAAGATAAGTAAAGTAAACTTCACTTGCAATCGAGTTGAAGAAAACTATCCAGGTATAAATAAAATGGGGTTATGGTTTAGATCAAGCCCGTTTCAGCTCTGCTAATAAACGAAGGTCGTAATTGAGTGGCAGCGAATATTTTGTTCAGTTGATTATTATGAATGAAAGAAATAAAAGTGAATTCTTGTAGGCTATTATTTTTAGAAGCGTAGACTTCTAGATGTGGTGCATCTTTGCTGTCGAGGGGCCCCTCTAAACGCCGCCGGGGCCGTGTGAACACTTCGCACACGCTTTGCACAGACTCTATCAAAAGCCTTCTTAAAAGTAAATATAGCTTGGGGTGGAATCGGCTTAGGTGATAGTTGTGATTGTCATTTTGGCTTTAGCTGTCTCCATCATATCAATAAAGAAATATAGAGATAGCGATTGTCAAAATGGCAATCACAATTACCTATCACCTTAGCTGATTCCATCCCTGGTTTATATGAAGATAATTTCGTTGACCATTGATTAAAAAAAAACAATATCAAAATGTGCACTAATGGAGCTTATTCAATAGTCGATGTTTTTGAGGTAATTCTCAATGAATTTCTGTAAATTTCGTGGGTAATCTCAGTTTTTAGGTGCATCCACAACTCTTATTAAAACTCAGAAATCCAATAACGAGAGTGTTTATTGTTTAATCGATTTTAAAAACGCCTTCCATTTTTGTACTTTTGAGGGAGTCTTAAATTTTATATCAGCCATTTACTTCCACCGAGGCACTCCTCAACTGAAGAAAACTACTCGTAAGTACAACTTCTAAGTTTTATTAGGACATAACTTTATTCAGAGTGGCGGATTCAGTGCTAAAGACAACTAAAGGACATCTAGGCTTATAGCAATGAACGTAAATAATAATAAGTGGGTCGAAACTATACCCAACTACAAGTTCTATTCCTATGGATATGTATAAATATCAGAATTTATTGACTTCTTGAAGCCTTCTTTAGATCAGTCAGTCAGTCCAGTGATCGATCTAAGGCATCTGATAAAGAGAACAAACATCAATGACTACCATGAACCATGAACTGCAAGAATTTATTACTGAAGTTCAACAAGCTGATTTGAAAAACAGGCAAGCTGGAATTAAATACTCTTCATTTAGAAATGTAAGAGTCATTATTAGAAAATGGCTCGAACAAAATTACAAATTATGAGGCACCCAGACTATACAGGAATGTTAAATCGTCAAATTAATGAAACGAATCTTATATAATTCAAAATTAATTCACTAAGTATCTATATGTTTGAAAATTTTGACGACAAATCCACCGAATAGTCCACAGTTAAAAAATCCGTTGCCATTTTTGCAGAGTATCTTGCTAAAGTTGTAAAGTTGTTTACTGAAGTTATCAAACTACGAAAAAGGAATAATATTTGGCAGTCAAATGACTGCATTTGTATGGAAAAGAAAAGAGGAGGGCTTAGTACTCTGTTCCTATTAAAACGTCATACGAATTTTCGGATTGCTGGATCAAGAATACATGAAGATTTTAACGATATCTCAATAAAAACTCTAGATTTCAAAGAAATCTCAAAAAAATCTCAATACACTAATTTGAAATCTTAACATTTTACAGCTGAAATCTCAGATGAACAAAGAAATTATTTATTTGAGGAAAACGTCCATTTAGCTTCAGCTTCTGATAAAATGTATATAATATATGTATAAAAAATATAAATTAATTTTCTCATTGATATCACAAAAACTACTTAAATTAATACAAAGTAACATAGTTATATTTTGTTAAGTGATCTATCTAGTTTTGACAAATACTAATGGAAGAATAAAATTGATATCTATAGTTTGACTCATCCCAAATCAAATTTTTGAGCATGTTCCATTTTTCTTACCCATACTTATCTTTGAATTTATTTATTTTATTTTTTTTCTTAGCAAATTTTACAAAAAATGCATAAGCAAGTTTGAGGAAAAACCCATAGAATTAACGATACTTGGGAAAACCGGCAGCAGGTAAAATAAAATGCACGTCTGGGTCGCACATACTCACTCACATGTTTAAGTAACTTATGGCCGATTTCACGAAGGACTTTTAAACATTTAAGAGGTTTCTAAACTTTGAAATGGGATTTTTTGGTTCCAACAAGCGCCTTTTGAATAAACAGGCTTTTAAACACCTTTATAAATGTCCATTTTTGGCTCATTAAATTTTTAAAGTGTCATTCAAATGTCATCAGATGCAGTTAACAAGTGAACATAGTAGCTGACCTTTTTGTTTTGTAACGATTTTATTTTCAATTTTTAGAGATACAAAATGAATACGTAAACAAATTTTGACTTTATTAATTCGCCGTGATTATTCCGGGTTCGCAGGAGCCCATTCTCCGACTATGACAGTATTAGGCGTTTTTCTTTTTTAGTTCAGAATAGACCTCTGAACAGAGTACGTGCAATTCGAGTATGTTCTGAACATTCCTCTGAACTAAGCGTGCTCTGACCGCTCCGAGTTGTTTTTGAAACACACTCAAACACTTAGCTGTCACCATGCCTGTCACCTGTCAAATGCTGGTTTTAAGCAATTAATTCTATTTTATTCTGAACTCAAAGAGCGCACTCTGAACACGCTCAGAAGTCAGAACGAAAAAGGAAACACATATTCGAAGCTCTGGACACTCTGAACTAAAAAAAGACACAATTAATTTTTTTACAACTCAGGGTCTGCTCTGAACTAAAAAAGAAAAATGTTTATTGACTTCAAAAGGAGGTTCCCACTTTCCAAAGCATCTGCGGATCAGTTGTTGAATTTGTTTGGTTGGCATTTGGAATCTAAAACTATGCAGCAACAAACCTGCATTAAATCTATTGTGCTTATTATTTTACGATCTTATACCTTATGATCTTTTCATATATTATTTTTTTGCATTTCTTGGCATTTGTCCTTACACATAATGCTTTCTCATTTTTCGCTTATTAGGAAAAAACAATAAGGGTATTCATGTAACGAGATAATTTTCCGCTTTGTAGAAAGATATAACTTTCCGCAGCATGTTTTCATGAACACACCCTAAGAAATACTTGCGTAAATGTGGAACTATTTTGTGAAATGTCAAATTAAAAGTCAGAATCCATACTTCTTTAGTTTACGAGGTTTATTTCTGCACTTTCCGCAGCAAATTTGTGAGATAATTTTATGCGATTTGCAGAAACTTTTTCCCATATAAATTTTGACAGCTCGTTTCTGCGGAGATAAAATTATCTGGTTTACGAAGGTTTTCCGCGCTTACATGAATACCCCTAATTTATATTTCCAGGGATGTAAAGAGAACTCAACTTTAACAAAATTTCCCTAAAATGTCCCTTTTATAGATTGGTAATAATTAAAAGATTTAAGTATCTGATAAAATTTAAGATGATTTTTGATAAAAGTGCTTTTAATGTTTGTTTATTAGAATTTAAAACAAAATTAGTTACAAATGTTCAGAAGCATTAAATAATTTTTTTAAAAACCTAAAACAACTCCTTTAGTAGTTGGAGTTAAAAAGAGCAAATACGAATTTATATAAGAAACCAACAAAGAGGGTTCTATGGTCGATAGTTAGGTTTAAGTTAGAACTCAATTTCAGAACTTTTTCAATAATTAATAGATCGAAAAAAAAGCAGTACGAAAATGTTATCAAAATTCTAGGAGCCGTTTTCGAGAAAAAAAAATACAATTATCGAAAACTATTTTTTAACATTTGCATGGTAGGTACCGTTACTTTTTGATAAAGGAACAATTTGTTCTATATCTTGTTGAAAGTGTTAAATAACTGTTTATTTTCTACCTTAAAAAAAAAACTCTAGCTTTTGTTTTTCGAAATATTGAGTTTTTAAACAAATTTTTTTTATCAATCATAAGCTAGATTTTACTTAAGGTAATTTGTTTGAATTTTTTTTAGACATGCTTTTTGAAAGTTTCGAAAAACCGGATAAGTTTCAAATACGCGATCTGAAACAAATAAGAAGAATTTCCGGCTGATCAAAGTATACAAAAACACTTTTTTTTTATTTTTGACATTCTCGTTACGGTTGAAAACTGACTTTGATTAACGTTAAAGTCTATTTTTTTACTATCGGTAAAAATGATTAAAACGAAAAAAAGTGTTATAGTTAATGATACGTATATGGACTCTGTACTCCTGTATAAGAGTACAAGAGATCCCAACTATCTGTGGTCCCAGTATTGGAAAGGCAGCTGAAAACGACATTCAGGAAAGAACAAATGGTTTGATACTTAATGTTAGCAACTGAAGAAAGTGACAGAGGATACACATGCCAATAGGTTACCGCGAATAACAAAAGCAACAAAAGCAGTCCGAGAAGAGTATCTAGCAAGGAGAAATGATAAGAAGAAAATCCTATGGAGCTTCCCAATTCAAGAAGATCGAAGATCCTCGAGATCTAAGCAAACCCCAAGCAACTGGCAGCAGGTTTTAACACCGGTACGCAGGCTCTTCGAAACAGCGAAGATAAACTTATTGCCAAAATACAGGAAATGTGTTCAATAATCATTGCTATCAGTTACTAACTGGTCATTTAATTATGATTTAGATTTTTAGGAAAACTAATCCAACTGTATCGCGAGTCATGTGCTCCTTCGGACTATTCCGAACAGTTTTTCGACAAGAAAATACATTCTATTTCGTCCATCTCATTCCATAACAGATTTATCACGGATGGGACAAATTTTCAACAAATCTGTCAAACTATTAGGTGAAATCAATATCATTGACCATTCCCAACTTCCTTTAAGGATTCATTCTTATTAATTGAAGAACTAGGCAAGATCAACTAACTGCTATCAATAAACAAAGAAACAGCTGTTTAACGACAATGACAAACTGTCCTCCATGCCTATGTGCTGTACCGTGAACATAGAACAAAAGGTCAAAATGCGGATAGCCTCACATCGTGCGATTAGGCAACAATGCTTCAGTCAAAAAGAGTCTTCATAATCAAGTAAGATCGTATAGTCTTGAGATGATATATATCAGTTGACTCTGATTTTTTAAAATGTTTGTTCAACCACTGTGCATCGTAATGTTGCGTTTTGTTGGACCATCGAAAATCTTGTCTACACGACGCCATTACTTCACCTTTAGAGCAAGTAAAACATTTCGAACAGAATATTTATTTCTGTAGAACAATACAGCAAATATGTTCATATGAAGTAATTGCATTGTGTTTTTCTGAAGCTATCTAGTTTACGGTGTTGCCAACATACATTGTGTGTTGTTCGTTGATATCAATTTATTGTTGTTATATCGGAACAGTGTTTTAAATGCAAAACAAATGATTGCACAAAATCAGTAATTTTTCGAAAAAGAAAAATAGTTTCGACAATGAACTTTAGAATGCAAATATCAAACAAACAATAATTGTTGCTAATAAAAATCTATCTCACTCACTCTTTCATCGACCATCATAGCCATAACAATTAATTTCAATTTAAATAAAGAAAATTTTCAATAAATGTACATTCAATTATTATTTGCAGCTGCAAAAAAATCAAACAATGAATTAACTTTTTGTATACATCGCTAACTATGTACATCCATATGATATGAATTTGTATAAAAAATAGTCAAAACATTCTTCTCTCAAGTTAAACAAAAAAAATGTGTACAAATATCACGATCTTGCGTATTTGTTGCTATAATGAAGTATCTATCAAAAATGTGCGCACATAAATCACATATGTATATGCAAAATTAGGTCTTTGACAAATAAAATAACATTTGCAATAATATTTCACACTGTCACAACACAACAAGGGGTATTTCGTCGCATCTATAGCAATCACAGCCAATCATTTTGTAGCACAATGATGATGACGACTAACGGACGGCGGCGACGCCGACGGCTTGGCGACAACCAACGTTCAGTCAACTATCGCTATCGCCAAGCAAACAAAGAAATGTCAAAATCATTGTTCATCATCGATTTAACGAACAGAAATCGCATCTAATTTGTATCGCCGCCGCCGCGCCGGTCGTTGAGTGTGTAAATGCTTGTTACCGCATCATAGATACAAAAACCAAACGCATCTTTAGTAACCGATTGTGCCAAATTAGTGGCCATTGGTCAGTTTCGTTTAAAGATTCATGTTGCATAAAGGGAGCACCTATTTACGTGATGATGAATGAAGAGCTTGTTGTGTGTGTGAGAGTGGTGTAGAGAGTGAGTGTACTATAATGGAGGTCCGGTGCTTTGAACACCTTTTTCGACTTGGCCTTGAACGGCTTTAATGAAATGTTAATATATTCGCTGCTGTTGGCCGTGGTAGGTATAGTGTTGCGTAAACGCAACTTTTTTGGTAACTGGTCGTGCAAGTTGGGATTGGGATGATGATGACAGAGATGTGTGTAGCTCTGTGTGTTCATACACATATACATATTGAGGGAATATCGAAAGATGTTACAATTTCGACTCGACATTATGAAATATCTTCACTCCAAAACATGCAACCAAGACGATCAGCGAAAATTGGCTAAAAGCTATATTCGCCTGGTTATGGCGGCGCGGCGGCATTTTGTGTACAAACAAAAGATCAGGCTGATGGTGAAGGATCTAGAGGAAGAGCCAAGGAGGGAATACCAATCAGCTACAGTCTAAGAGTCTCAGCCCCATATAAACATTCACGCAATATTATGGGTAGCTTCACAAAGTTTTGTTTGCCTTAGCTGCCTTTGGGCTATGGCTTTATCCGCTCTGTGTCGATTTCATTGAATTTTAATTCTCACATAGAATAAATCGACATCCAGGGTTCAAAATAACATTATAGAATTTTAAATGTCCCCACATCCATTAATATGTATGTAGGCACGGCAGCAACGCCAAGTCAATGTAGGTATATAAAGTACGAGTATATACGCATATACAGATATCTATCAATATCTTTTATTTTCCTTATTCTATAATTTAAATGCATTAACATTTTGTTTACGATTTTCTTAGTACCGGTTGTTCGGTTGTGAATACAAATTTCTGTTAAAGAACCAACATTTCTTGACTCTTAGTTGATGAAGAACTGTGAGTTATGCATAAGAGCTATAAATCTAAGATTTCAACCACTGGAATGAATTCGGAGTCTTTCGGCGGGCGCGTTTGCGTGCTCCGTTCAGTTGCGGGTACAGGTGGTAGGGGCAGTGCCAAAAATGAGTCTTACGCAATTTCTTTTACCAAGGTTTGATTACTTATGTTTTTTTAAATAGTTCTTGAGATTAACTTCACTTAGTTTCTCTTCTTCAACGTGGCGCAAAATTAATCATGTAATTTCGTTTTGGATTTACTTTTTCAGTAAATAAAAAAACATTATTTCGAGTGACTGAAATCTTTATGTGGACCGTCAAAATTTTGTCTGTAAGTGGATATCTGTCAAGTGGCTACCGCCAGTGTTGATACACATTTGTGCCCATTTTATCGCATTTGCCATGACCGCAAAATTTCCGGTGATAACTGTTTGCGTTCCTATCAAATATTTTCCTTCAAGACTATTGGATTGTCTGTGACTTGTTGGCATTAACCTGTGACTTCAAGAAGCCCGAAAGAAAGAAGTCTGGGATGATTCAATCGGGCGATCTTGCTGACCATGCCAAATCGCCAAACGGGAGATCACGCGACCAGGAAACGCTTCTTTCACAATATTCATTTGGGCTCGTGCTGTGTGTGCGGTTGCACCGTCTTGTTGAAACCACATGTTTCCCAAGATCCGCCCATCTGATTCCGGCAGTAAGAAGTCGTTTATTATAGCCCTGTAGCGTTCGCCCGTAACAGTGACCGTATTGCCGATGGCCAACTCAAAAAAATACAGTCCAATCACTCCTCCCTCGTGAACGCAGCACCACACAGTATCTCTGCGGGGATGCTATGGATCATCGTACATCACACGCGGATTTTCAGTGCCCCAATAACGAAGATTATGCTTATTATAGGTGGAAATACGCCTCGTCGCTCATGATGCTGATTTTCGACACAAAATCGTTCTCTTCGTTGTTGAGATTGAGGATAGTTTGACGTAACGGACGGTCAGCAGGCATTAACTGATGCACTGTTTGTACTTGGGTAAAATTTGCTGTAGGGTCCGTAATTGTGTGGCCGGATGTTTCTTCGTTCTCAGAGACATTGCCAGCCACAGGCACAATATTCTCAGCCGAACGAATAGGACCATGCGGTCCTGCATAGTCTTCTGTGGTTCCAGTCTATTCGAGTCGAGTAGCTAAGCACCGGAATGTTTGCCCAGTTGGCGCGACATGATTAGGAAATCGACGTCGAAATTCACGTTGCGCTAACACCACCGATCGATTATTGATCAATAAAATCGACATAATTATTCCACGCTTTTGCGGAGTACAGCGCTCTATTTCTTGTCTTTTTGTATACTGTAGCTGTCTAGTTCACAAATGTCAAATATGATTGACGTTCGACGCCATTTGCAAAAATTATAACATCTTCCGATAGGGTGATTAATTTTGCGCCACCTTGTATAACGCGTGTAAATGTAGGTACCTTGGCAAACAATAACACAACTTAAACACATTTTTATCGATACTCTTTTAGTTTTGGTGTTCTTTACTAAAGTAAATTCTACTGCGCTAGCTAAAATACATACATACATACTTGCCAATAAAACATCCCTATTTTTATTCTATTTCTTGACATTTTTTTGACATATTGAGGCCAAATAGAGTTTATGAACAATAATTATTCTTAGGAGAGTTTTTAATCTGTGCTGTCCCATGAAAGTTAATTAAACTAAAAAGAGGAGCAGCAATTTATAATGCAATCATGTTCGTTTTAATTCTCGTTTCACGTCAAAGTAACTGAGCGAATTTATTGACACCTCGCAATTAATATGAACTGGCCTTTTTATAATTATTGAATTCTTTTTGAAGCATCGAATTTCAAATACAACGTTTACTGATTTGAAATACCGTGAAAAAGATTTCTCACGTTGCCCCAAGATTCAACACAAAAATGGCTCAGCATAACCGTGCCCCTCACTAAGTAAAAACATAGTTCCGCACCTGTGACCGGTGTGGTTTTAAGTGTGTGACTTGGATGAGAATTGAAAAATACTATACAGCAATCATTCTTTGTTGCGACTTGGATTGGACTTGCCTGCTTCTGAGCCTGACTGAATGGCACTGGACATATAGAATGTAATAATAAGTTTAATGTTTGAATAACAAAAAATAAATGTCATTATTCTTTTTTTGTTTCCATGAAAGTTCTAACCTCTCTGATACTGACTTGGCTCGCTTGTAGGATTTATTACTTTTGTTTTATACAATGGAATGCCAAAATAATGTTTAACAACAAAATAATGTACAAACAATTAAGGCGCTATAAAAACGAAAGTGAATATATTGAACAAGTTTTTCGGACAATAAATTTGAATAGATAAATTACGGTTTAATTAAAACACAAAACAATAAATCAAAATTCAGAGTGAAAAACTATTTTATTGCTTAATCTACTTCTTTCAAAAAATAAGGAATAATAAATAAAAAAAAAATAATAAATTGATTCTGAACACACCTAAAGTAATGAGAGTTCATGCGAAAAACTAAGGAAACAGGCCCGTTTTGACGTGTGTAAATGTCAAAGAGTCATATGAATTTAGCACGATACTAAGAAAAATAAAATAGGTATTCGATGATTTTGACTTTAATAAAAGGCTAGAAAAAGTATGATGCTATATTCGAATAAAATTAGCAAAATCGTCGTTTCAACCTGCATAGTTTCATTCTAAAACAGTTTTAATATCGTACTAATTCAACTAAAATTTTGCGCCAGGGTGTTTAATCAAAAACTTAGTGTAAGTAATAAATATTTGTATAACTCGTGTTATACAATGGCTCGTAGAAAGTCTTAACTTAAATACTTACAACCCTCAACCATCCCTGAGTGCGTGTTAGTAGGAATAGAGTGGACCTACAATTTTCCAACACGTTCGAACGGCTAAGATGAGAAGCACTTTTCAGGACAAGAGTACCTTTGGAGGGTTTGTCACTATCAGCAGGAGCTAGGAGTGTATGACAGTTCAACGGACCGTTATGCCAATGGAATAAAGGGAATCGCTAAATTTGAGTTTAATACCAATCTAGAGGAATCCATATATTCAGTCTGTGATTCAGTCAATCTTACATTTTCTCAGAACTCCTGATACTTCACTTCGATGGTAAATTTAATTTTCAATAAACAGTTTATATTAAACTATACCAAAAATACTGGAAAGTGAAAAGTGATCCTTTGCTTAAAAATTCAGCACTAAATTTAATCACAGTTTTTGATTTTATCTTTTAAAATAAATCTTGAAGCCAATTATTCCTTCTTTTTCTTTATTGTAAGGTATTTTTCTTATAATTAACGGTAACTCAACCCTTTATAATATTTTTGAAAACAAAATACGAACACAATGGAAAGATTAAAAGCTATTAATTCACATTGGTTTTGAATGTATGTATATCACAATGAGAGATTATGTCTTTCGATAGAACATTCGTGCAGTGCCGCTAAAAAAGAATTTCTCTACTTAACAGTAATTCCGAATTGGGCACGAGGGTAAATTGATCAAAATGTGAAGAAGCACTAAGAAATAAGTATGGATATTAAAGATAACGATGGTGTTCAAAAAGACGAAAATGTTAATATGATGCTAATATCACCAATCATTTTATAGGACCTTCTCTAAAATACACTTTAAGATAATCAGGTGCCGAATATAAGTTTGATATATGTTATATATGATTTGTGTTTCCAAACGAATATGAAAAGCAAATGTCAGTAAAATAATTTAATAATTTTCTTAACTTGTGTGATATTATTTAAGAAAAAAAGTTTATGAAGTGTATTTGAAATTAAAATGAATGAAATAATCACAATGTGTTTAATATGGCCTACCCCATGTGTTGGTAATATGGCCCAGTAGGCCATATTTAACACGTTTGCTTGAATGAAATTAAATTATTTTAATTTTTTATTTTGAAGACTAAAATGTCTAAATGAAGTCAAAAACCATGGAAGAAATATAGAGCTTGTGGACCTCGCAATAAAAAATCGTATCCACGTTCTATCCATTCATCCGCATTCGAGCTATAAGATACAGCCGCTGGACAAGACTTTTATGGGACCCTTAAATAAGTAGATACTTGACCGAGGAAACTGGACAATTGGTCATCAAAAACTATAAAGCCTTATCACACTTCGACATAATTGAGCTATTCGGTCGAGCATACCTTAAGACTCAAACTGGACAGATCGCATTTAAAGGTTTTTCGTTGATAGGGATATGGCTATTTGTTAAAAAAATATATTTCAAGACCACGATTTTTTATCAGCAGAAGAAGTTGATTCAACAAAATCTCAATTCAACGTAGAAAATCTTACGCCTACCAATCCATGTGATATTGAGGGGGCATGAGACGACTCATGAAATTTCTCCTATTCCTGTAAAGGTTAAAAAAAAACATCGAATCGTTGACGAAAACGAGGAAAATCGGAGATCATTTCCTCATCTCCTTATAAAACTTCTCTAGAAGAATCAATAAATCTGAAGAATAAGAGAGAAAAGAAACTAAGAAGAAGAAAATGATGTTGGAAAGCAAACAGATACCGAAAAAAAACGCATTCGCGCAGAAACGGCTTATTCATAAGAAAGTCAGGAAAGTTATTTTATTCCAAAGTCCAATTTCATTCCAAAGTCAATGGGGTCTATCGTGAATAAAATTTCCTTGGGAATTGTGACTAACTTTCAAAACTGTCATCTCGACTAATTTCGAAAGCTTCCCTTAGAATTTATAGATGTCGGGAATTAAGTTTTATAGTGACTTTGGCTCTCATTAAAAAAGGCCAGTCGCCAGCTTACAATGAACAGTGCAGAAGTATTGACCTTCCCAATTTTCAAAGATGGAGAAAATTCCGAGGGAAATTTTGTTCCCCATAGCCCCCAATAAATATTAAGTATTTAGTTCCACTAAAAAAAATTGTGTTAAATATGGCCTACCCTGGGCCATATTTAACACCACGTGGGCCATATTAACCGCAATTTTTTTAAAACTCAAATACGAAGTTCCTTTAAGTTTTTAACTTTTTGTTATGTGTTGTTTTTAGTTATAGTTTCTAAAGACTGAAGTACAAATAATTTGTTAAACTGTTTACGAAAAAAATAAATGAATTCGACTTAAATGTATGGTTTTATTTAAAAAAATGTTAAGGGTAGGCCATATTTGCCGCACTTACTACTGGTAATTTATTATTTGTGGCTCTAGAAAAATGCCAATCGATGTACCTGGTGTAGCTAGCGCAGTGGCTTTAACTAATGCCGGGTATAGCAAACGTCAGCGTGTCTACAGGCGAAAAAACGAAATGTTTGCTCTATGCACGATAACCGAAACAGTGGGTCTATAACGGTTTGGGGACGCATCAGTTATGAAGCTCGCATGTTATGTTCGACAGAGGCAGTGTGAATCCTCAGATATACATACGTGGAAATCTTTTTGCAAGACAATGTGATGCCATTCATACCATTTATTGGTGATAACAACTTTCTGTTAATGCATGACCTAAATTAGATCGGGATCCCAGTTTTGCCACGGCCATCACGCAGTCCAGAACTCAATGCAAAATCGAATGTAAATACACATCGAAGTTTCATCATTTAAACGCAAATTAAATATTTAAGTATGCCTAGCTAAATAACCACTAAGATACAGTTTTAGAAAATCTTATGCTGATAGTATTTAAGTCGGACTTACTGTGTCCACCGAAAACCTGGACAATCTTAAAAAAAGGCCCTAGAATCCTTGCTTTCTATAAACTTGGAAGCTGATTTTTCAAAAAAAAAACATATCATTAAAAATCTATGCAACAGAGTATAAATTGGCATTCCCTGTTTCTGCTCACATATGTACATATAAACATATTAACAATATGTATGTTTCTAAATGTTTCGTACTTGCCAAAATTACGAGGCTTTCACAAACAAACTGCAATAGCAGCTATGTATTTTACAATTCAAATTTTATAAATTTTGTGTTGTTACCTAGTACCTATATCTACCCTCTAAACCTACTGTTTTAAGATAATTTAATTTTTAATCTGAAGGTTGACATTCAAATTTTAATTAGAAAGTCGTCGAGCCGGATGTTCATAAATTTTTATCAAATTTTTATCATCAGCCGTTTAAATTTTGTACCGTCAACATTTCTGTTGCCGAACAAATACTGATAAAAGTGGTTTGTTTTGTTTAAAAGAAATTTATTCAAATACAAGCACATATTAAAATTATTAAGTTATATGTTTATAAATACTACTATTATCTATGAGTATATTATTTATTATTAAAAGATTTCGATAGCGCCAAGCTGTTTTGCCCTAAATATAGTAACCAATTCAAAAAAAAAAAAAACACAAAGAATAATTTAATTGCAACATTAATATGTAAAAGTATAAAAATAAAAAAAAATAATAATTTGATTGCATTGTATCCCCAATATACATACATAAGCTACGCTACGCACCCCAGCAAATTTAGAACCGTATACAAGTAAAAATGAAAACAGCAATATTAGTCCAGGGGCGACCAGTCGGCAGTCTGTCATTAATAATTTCATTTTCCGGAGTGGCAACAACTCAGACTGTGGCCACTCATTGTATTATTTAAAGTTAATAACCTTGTTTTGCATTTTATTTTACTTTTTTTTTTTTAAATATAAATATGTATGTCTGGGATTCAAAAACCACTATCAGCATCAGCAACAACCAGCGCTGAATGAGCGCGCACAATTGTTATTCAAACGAAAATTCCGGATTTATTAATTTGTTCTTCAAAATAAAAAAAAATAATAATTCACAGCATCATATCAAAACAAGAATAAACTTAGAGACTCACATTTGTTTATGGATATAGAAATGACCATAACATAATTTACATCAGAACTTAAATTGTTTTTTAAATGAAACGTATTACAAATTTGTGAATGAATGTTTTTATGCAAAAAAAACTCCAGCTTCTCATTAGCAATGTAAATGACTGGACGGCAGTAGATGCCATACATACATTGAGTTTTGTTAAGTTCGACGCCGCTAAATCGAAAGTTTATGGCCTAAGAAAAGAGTTTTGACTAAAACAATTTTGTTCGGGGTCATTAACTCGTCCCTTAACCACAAAACTTTGGTGTTTTTGGCCTTTTTAACTTTTATTGGTTTCTATTAAACTGGAACATTTTTTATTTGTTTTCCACTAAGATACTTTTTTTTCATAATTTTGGGTGCACTAAAGGGCTATGACTGCCCTTAAAAGCATAGTGCGAGCGTTTAAGGAAAGTTTGAGGGGATTTAAAAGGACATACCGATAAACATCGGTTTTGAATGTCTGAATATCATATTGAGTCGGGTAAAGCATTCCACATTCGAGTAATGCGGCCAAAGAATGAATCTCTGAATTTAACAGTACGTCCGAAGTTAGACTCAAGGGTACGCTGATGGCGACTCCTTAAAGAGCCAGTATATGGTAAAATTTTTTAAGGGGGGGCATGCAAATGGCTATTTCACATGAACACTATTTATAAAAACAACGGTAAGATAATGAAAGACAAGAAACATTGCGGCGTTTCTCAAGAGATTCAAATGTTTCTGTTATATTTCTATCGCACATTATTTTGAAAGCTCGTTTTTAGAGTCTACCCAAAAGACTCAAGTAGGTTAGTGGAGTACATGCCCAAATATGAAAATTATACTCGAGTCTTGGATGAAGATGTTGATTATTATTATTATTATTATTATTGATTACGGCCGGAGCAGAAGAGGTGAAAAATGCATCGCATACTCGAAGGAAACCTAAGCACTTAGCAGCGTTTTTGGCGACTAGTCTAATATGTGATCATTTCACACAAGGATGTCTGTGATGCACATACCGAGAACTGATCTGTTCTGTTTCCTTAATGCAAGTGCCGCTTATATTTGATAGCCGCATGCGGGTGGATTCCACATTTGACAATGCTATTGAGGTTAGAATTTAATAAGTTTATCATACGCTGCAGTTCTAGATCCACATCCGAAGAACAAGGACGTGCATCAAATATGAAAAGTTAAGTGTGCAGTCGTCAGCAAAACAATTTAATGGATTAGAAGTTTCAAACAAAAGATCATTGATGATATGAGAAAGAGAGTCGGAGACAAAACGAAACCCTGTGGCACACCAGCATTTATTTCATGAATTTCAGACTTAAAATCATCCAATACAACTTGTATTGAGCGGTTCTAATCCAACGAAGAAATGATTGGTCAATACCAAATGCACGCTTTTTCGATAAGGCAGCTTGATGCCAAACTCTATTAAATGCTTTTGAAACATCAAGTGCAAAAATCTTACTTTCCTCAAAACGATGTAAAGATTTGTGCCACTGTTCGGTTAGATATACCATAAGATCAGCATTGGACATATTTCTATGAAAGCCATATTGCTAGTCGCTGAGAAGCTTTCGTTCCTCAAGATATTTCTTGAGCTGATAATTCATCAGTGTTTCCATGAAAGCACCCCCCCTCTTACTCTTAAGATAGGTATGTGAAATCTTTTGGGTATTATGAAAATCTTTGAAATAGTTATCAGAGACCAATTTAAATACCAAGGGTTTGTAAATTTGTCTGTGTGTGGACGCTTCTGCATCTACTCTTTATTTAAATCGCCTAGTTGTAATTAATAAAGCGGGTATTCCTGTATCAATAATCAACATAAGATTTGAAAGGTAGAAAGGTTCTCCGATGGTTAAAGCTAATCGCACTTTTAACTTAGGATAATTTTTCCGTTAAATGGGTTTCCATAATCAAATAAGACATGAAAATAATTCCTATGTGCTTGTATTGTTTAACTTCTTCCATTGGTTACTCAGCTCTGGACATTAATTTTTATCACTTTTGAATATCATTATCTTTGATTTTTTTAGGTTAAGTTCAAAGTCCCAAAGATCGCAGCATTCCTCAACTCTATTTAACATTATCTGTATAGATTCGGGAGATTGACCCAAAATTTAAATGTCGTCTTCGCACAAGAAGCTATGCATTTCTGCGAAAGTGATTTCGATGAGAAATTATATATCACGTATTCGATATTAAAGGCGAAAAGTGATGGACTTGTGTTACATCCTTGTCAAACCCCTACTTCTTTTGTAAACCGACAGTGACAAGTTGTAGCCGCTCTACATATTTTACCAAATTTGTGGCTCAATCCATAGTTAGATAGTTTGTAAACCATTTTTTTCTGATCAATGGTGTCAAAGGCGGCTTTAAAGTCGATGAAGAAGGCATATAACTTTTGCTTTTTACCAATATACCATTTGGCTTGCTACGCAACAAAATATGTGATCAACCATAGAATAACCGGATCGAAATCCAGCTTGGAAACCTTCCAAAAGCTTGTTTTCGTGTATCCAACGTTCTAGACGATTTTGGAGATACTACGTTATTAATACGCTTGAGACAACCAAAGTTTTATAATAAATGTTCACAAATCAGTGATAAAGAATTTCCTATTTTTTTTCGGTTTTCAAAAGAAAATGTTCAGTGGATTATAATTACATTTTAGGGGACTCAATAGAGCGTAAAGGAGATGCATGGACCTCTGGACGAGATGTTGGTGTTGAACAAAATTAAATACCTCGTTGCATTTACACTCCAGTTTATATAAAAGCCGTTTAAGCACCTAAGTCGAAACATGTCAATAAACAAATGAAAGCTAAAGTTAGGAAGTTAAAGGTAAGATATTCTAGCTTAACCTATTTAGCGTAATATTTTTTTTTATTTACGTAAAAAAAAATTTTAAGCTGGAACTGTCAAGCTTAAAGTACTAGTAAGCTTTTGCTTTTTTTGTATTCACATGTAGACGTGAACAAAAATCATCAAATGCCTGAAGAATTTTTATCCACCATCCGCAAGGCCCATTCTTCTGCACCATATAGCAGGACTGAGATGATTAGTGTCTTATGGGATATTTTAGTTGCTCGAGAGATGTCTTTTTTAGCCAATAAAGCATTAATTGGAAAGAATTATTATTCATTTGATCTCAGCGCTAATAAATTTGCCAAAGTTTATAGCGAAACCTAGGTAGACAAAGTTTTTAACTTCCTCTTAAACGCTTAGTGGTCTAAGAAAAATAGAAAGTGCGTTGGATTGTGATGCAGAAGGTCTGGGCTCGATTCCCAGCTGCTGCAAAGGAAGTGACAAATTCTTCAAGAATATATCTTGTCATGAAAAGTTCTTCTCATATTAGCTTTCAGACTCAGCACAAAATTGTAAGCCCCCTCTATTCATATCCTAACACGCACACAGGAATGATTGAGAGTTGTAAGTCGATTTAGTTTTTTTTTTTATTTTATTCTTTCTTAATTGATATCTGCCCTGCAACAGCCTAAGGAATCTCCTAATTATTCGTCTGCACGTGGTTTATTAAGAGACCTAACATTTCAAGTAAAGATTCGAACTTAGTTGTCCTTACTTATTGTTGCTTACTACCTAACCCCGACTGCATAGCCCACAATTTGAAGGACTAGTGATTTAAATGGCAGGATTGGTAATCTAGAAGTTGAATCTAACATGAGATAAGGAATTAAACGGAATTCGAAGGATACAACGACAACCATAAACACATACGTTCGTAGATCTCTAGATCTCATGGACTCAATGGACTTGAGAATTATAAGTTTAACTTCAAAATCAAATCAAGATATTGAATTTATCTACAGTAAAGACAAATATCGTCCTTTAATTAATTATTGCCTTACAGGAAAAGAATGGTAATCCCTTATTATTGATTTTGTAGTTTCTTTCACATACTCCAACCATCTCCTTATCATTGCAAAAATAGGACTAGAAGGTGTCGAAGTACAAGTTGACTATAAAGCTATGTGTAGAAGATCGATTGTTGAAACCTATAGGCTCGAAATTAATAACTTGCTATCCGAGCGGTTCACCATTTCTATGTCAAATTTAGAAGAAGTAATCAAACTCTCTATTTAAACTGAAAATCTTTCAAACAATAAAACGTCAAAAATAAACTTCAAAAGTCAATGGTTTGATAGAGAGCGTTTAAAAGCGGGGCAAAAGACATTTGCTTTTCTCAGGTTGCTTAAAAAATTAAACACTTTTAAGGAATTCTACAATATAGATAGCACTCATTTTGAGTAGATATTTCGAATTAAAAAGATGGACCATTTTGAATTGGAAGTCCAAAAACTTACAAACTGCAACCTCCTTTTGGATATTAGTAAATAAATTAAAATAAATTAAATCGAAGATTAACTGCGAACTTACAGTCGACACTCTTAAAAACCTCTTCTAAAACCTCATATGCCCAAACTAGCAAGAAATCAAACTTTCTTTAAGGTAGACAAAACTATCTTAACGAAAATTTAGATAACCCAATTTTTATGTGAGAAGTTAAAAGAGCATTAACTAGAGCGAAGGATTTAAAAGCACCATCATTAGATTGAATACCCGTGGAGATCACTCTTACATAAACATTTAACTCGGCACTAGGCGCACTACAACTGCAGAGAATAATAATATGTAATAGGAACTAGTCAAACCTTCTTAGATACTCGTAGCTTTAACTACATTATTAAAACTGGAAAGATAAGCTAAAACAACATGAATCTAGTGTTAGCTCTTTTAAAATAGCTTTTACTAGAAAGCATCTGTAACTAGCAAAACCTAGATTTAAATTTTGTATTCACAAGACCCATAGACCGGGAGTCGAGGAGAAAATATATAATAACGAACTGTACGGGCTGTACAGCGACTCTGACCTAGCCAAAAAATAAAAAGCACGCGATTTAGGTGGCTAATTCATTTAGAACGAATGGAAATTAATAGTCTAGTCGGAAAAATCTGTGAATCTGATAAGCAATGCTTAATGTGTCTCATCTATTTGTTACTTTTATGAAAATTATTCTGAGAAACAAGCCAGCTCCAAGTTTTGCAACCTTAAAAGAAATTTATTTGGGAATAAATCTGCCTGCCTACGATAAGCCTAAGGAAGAGCAGTATTTTCATGACTGCTAATTAGTTGGCATATTTTTTCTATGGCAATATTATGAAGGGTAAATGAGAAAGACACAGCTGTTAAGCCGAATTTACACTGTGTCGATAAAAACTTTTTTCACATTGTCGGTCAACATGGTCAACAATTTGACCTGTTCACATAGTTTACATTTGTCTGAAGGTGTCAATGTAATGTCTAGTGTCTAGATGTTATCACGAGTGAGAAAGATGCTTCTCATCTGAACAATTAAAATTATAAAAACAAATCCAAAGGCAATAGCAAATGTTAAAATCATGGACTCACTGCAGATTAACAAATCTAACAGTTGACAATTTTGTTGATGAACACATTCAGACTAGAAAATTTTTGTTCAGTCCACACAACTTAATTGATTTCTAATTAATTGAATTGACTTGTGTTCGAGTCAATAAAAATTGAATGACGCCTGTTTACACTTATGTTGACTTACACAAATAAGCTATAAGTCCAATGGAAAACATAAGATTTTCAAAAACACTCTCAAAAACTTGTGTACTAAGGCACCAGAAAATAAACCCAATTATCGCAATATAGTTATAGTTAATATACAAAAATCGAGAAGATGACCCAATCGTTATGTTTAAATGTATGATGTATGTAAGTATAAAGCCGAAGTGTAACTTAAGTGATGTATTTAACTTGCTGTTGGCTTTCAAGCCTTTTTCAGTAATTAATATGCGTTAGTTTGTGCTTCTGGTTTAGCTTAGTTTCGCTAGCCAAACATTTTTTAGGACTTTGATCTTGTCCGTAGTTGGGCGTGGTTAATACAATCAGTACAAAAGCCCACAATTTTCACAAACATCAGTAAAATACGGTCGCAGACTTAGCTTTTTTGGGACAAGTCCAAAATAACTTCTTATGTTGCAACGAGTTCGACCACCTGGGTAAACAGAGTCGCAGTATCTAAATATTACCAATAAAATACAAAACATGTTTTAAGTCATGAAAACTTGTGAATTGGCATGAATATTACTAAACAACCTTTTTTCAGCAAAGACGACGACGACAACGCGACGACGACGTGCGTTGTATGTTTAACATTCAACATGATGTGCATCCAACACGGATACATAATTTAGCCTTCATATTTCCCACATCACCAGCAAAAAGTAGACAATTACCAATTTCAAGACTTCGCTTTAATTTTCACAAGTCAATTCATTTTAATACTCTCTTTACGTTGCGAGATCCCCCATTACCATTATAATATGGCAGTTGATGGTTGAGTCAGCCCAAATCTTTGTCTTAAATAACAAAGTCTGTAAATATATCTGGGCGACATGAACCTTACAATTACAAGTGTGTTGTAGTTGTTATCCAGCGGATACATAATATAAGTACATAATACGCATTTGGTGTGTTTAAATGGTAATAATTGCATGCGCACTCACATACAGGGTGTTATGGTACTCACAACTGACAGACAGTTAAAGGTCTATAAAAATATGATTTAGAATACTAACTTTTAAATATTAATAAAGATTAATATCTGAAGCAATTGCTTTCAAAAGAGCAATTAGAATAATCATCATTCTTTCATAAATTGAAGTCAGCCATGTATACTTATCTTGTGCTTCTTTTTAGTCTCAGTAAATAATCCATAAAAACTTATATTTGTGGTCCCAACTATTCAAAAAATTCGGTATAGTTTGAGTTACTGGCATTTTCAAGTTAAAATGGTATGATACACTCCAAAAGGTAAGTAGTCTTAATTTCTTTTCAGTCTTTCTATGGAATTAATAATTTCTGAACCAGTCCATAATTGGTATGTTCTCAGATGACACAACACCTTTTGTAATTTTTAAATGGCTTATATAAACCGATCTGTTATTAAAAAAGACAACGCACCTATTTGCCGAATTTTTAAGAAATCTCTGGATCGGTGCCGGCCGTACTTAATTTGCAGTACAGACATTTGGACATTCCGATAGATTGACTGGAAAAGTGGGAAGTTACATACTTTTGGCTCACAATCCTCAAAACCTTGCTTTTTTTTTATCTAAATCCATTATACTCGTAAATACCTTGGGGCTTAAATGTATGCCTTGATAAGACGCATATTATTTCAGACTGTTAAAAAGATTGATTTTTCTACTATACATAAAGTGCATACACCATTGAACATGCTTTGTTTTTTTTTAGAATTTTGCGTGCACTAAAGGGATTATGCACATTGGTTTTGAAATTCTGAATATTATAATGGAAAATATAGAGTAGAGTAAAGCATTCTACATTCATGTATTGCGGATAAAGAAATAATCTCTGAATTTAAAAGTATGCCCGAAGTTGGACTCAGAGGTAAACTGATGGGCATTCATTCATTGAAGCGCGTTAACGACAGAATACAGCATTGAGTTTTTGAAGCATTAAATTCTACGCGGTTTTTCGTTTTCCATTTGACAATGCTATCAAGATCAGAATTTAATTAGCTTATCATACGCTGGTCTTTTAAATCCACATCCGAAGAACAAGGACCTGCATCTGGAAACGAATATAAAAGTTAAGTGTACACTGTACAGTCGTCAGCGAAACAATTTAATGGCTTAGAAGTTTCAGAAAAAATATCATTGATGTATATGAGAAAGTGAGTCGGAAACAAAACGGAGCCCTGTGGCACACCAGCATTTATTTTAAAAATTTCAGATTTAAAAGCGTCCAACACAAGTTGTATTGCGTGGTTTGAAATGTAGTTTCCAATCCAAAGAAGAAGATAAAAGAGCCTAATGCCAAACTCTATTAAATGCTTTTGAAATATCAAGTGCCATAATCTGACTTTCACTTTCTCCAAAACGATGTAAATATTTGTGCCACATTTTAGTGAAATCTACCAACAGATCAACGCTGGACCTATTGCTACGAAAGTCATTCTGCCGGTGTTAGAGAAGATTTCGTTCTGCAAGATTTTCTTGAGCTGATAATTTATCAGCATTTCCGTGATCTTGGAACGAAGGGATGTAACGCTTCAAGGCTTTAGCCACAGAGAGTAGTATAGACCTGATAAAAGTAAGATGGAATAATCTTAAATGCGGCGCATTCGCATCCATCATCCAAAATCCACTTTGTTCTAGGTGTTTTAAATATCGTCGTCAATAAAAAGTTGTAGGGTCGCTCAGTGTCAGATTTCAGAACCCAAAAAAAAAAAAAAAAAAAAAAAACACTTTGCAAATAATTTATAATTAATCACTTTGAGTTGAAGAACAACAAACAGAAAAATTGAAGCAACCTATGTTTTGTTTGTTTGTTTTTTGAAGTAAGAAATGAATTAGTTTGAAAATAGTTTTTGTTTTAGAAAGTTCTGGTTTTAGACATTGTTTGTAATATTGAAAAAGTAAAGAACGGACTTTATAAAAATTGATGCTGTTAATATTAAAACAAGATAATTGACCGAAATATTAAATAAATAATCATTTGATTGCAATTTTCTTGTGTTTAACTATACAAACAAAAACAAAACAAAAAGAAATCTATAGAAATATATTTGAACCTAACAACACTCGTGTTTCTAATAATTTGTATGCAGTAATTACTAGCATGTTCTAGAAAAAAAAAATATACAAAAGTTACCAAGTGATCAAAACATAATAATTATTAAATTCAACATATCTAATGTACTAAAAAATTAAAAGAAACCTATATATATACATATATGTTTAAATGGAAAAGTGGCCAGAAGTTCATGTAGATATGCTATATTTCAAAAGCATAAAGATACAGCCCAGATAACTTAAAAAAAAAAAAAAAAAATCCTTTGACGAAATGTTTAAGAAAACCAAATAATTCCTGTGATCATCTATAATTTTTATGTTCTATTTAAATTTAATTTTGTTTAAATAATCTTTGTGTCTTGTGTATAGTGCGTCTTTATTCTTAATTTATTTCCTTATTAAATGATTTAATTTGCCCTATTCCTAATTAGTTTAAATGAGTTAAATAACTATTACGTGTTCTGGTTATATATTTAATTTATCCTTATCGTTCATCCTTTTTCTTTTATTTGTGCGGAAATTCATTCTGAATTGTTTTGTGTATTTTATTATATTCTTAGCACTTCATACAGGTACATCATATGCAACTCCATACTTCTTGTGCGCACACGTAGATGGATGCAGGTATGTAATTTTTCTAATTCTTTTTTTATTTGTTTCATTTGAATATACATTCAATTTTAGAATGATTTTTCCTTAATTTTTGTCAATTTTTATGTTTAAAATAATTAAATAAAAAAAAAAAGAACACATTTTGAATAGTAAATATTTGATTTAATACTTGAGATATCATCAATTACCTACATTTATATAAATTAAAGTATATATTAAGTTGTTTCATTATTTTTTTTTATTTAACTTAACACGCCTATACAATTAATTACACACTTTTTTTTTTGTAAATAAATTGTTTTAAAAGATGAAATGAAGAATTTTATCAATTTCTTTTGGGTGAAAACTATTTAGAATGGAATCTTAAATTCCTAAAAGAGCGACTAATGGCAGATGGAATATGAGAGTCTCTTGAAGGTTTGAGCTCTGTAGGTGAGGCTGCGAGCCTATATTTTAGGGGCTGTCGCAAATAGTTGAGCGCGCGGCAGCCAAGGTGTCATCTCAGTAATGAGATTGACAAAGGGGAGGGATGCTCAAAGGTACCAATTAACACCAAAGGTATCTGTGCATGGGAAGGACAAATAGGTTGATCAGTGGTAAATTCTTCGTTTGCTTTCAAACATCTTTTAAATGTATTTCCTATTAACGTAGCTTATTTTAACTTGTCCGTTTTGTCCGTTTGTTCATTTTATAGTTACTATCCTAGTATATTTCATTTTTGTTTGTTTGCTTTAGCTTTTCATTTCTTTCTTAGTTTCTTTCATTTTAACAGGCATGATTTATAAGTACGGTAGTCCAGTTAGACAGGCCAAAGAACCCACCCCACATCCGACGAGCTAAGCGATAATGCAAGCATGCCTGAACTGGCCCTCGTCTTCTGGACACCCTTTTATCCGTTTGGCAGAACCTGTATCTGCAGGATAAAAGGGCAAACAACATTTGTTGTTTATACCGTTACAAAGTTCATCGTTGAAATATCTTACCTTCTCTCCTATAATAAAGTCCATTTGTTTTCTGCAGTATTTCTACAGTTAAATGGCTGTTTTTTCTTCAGACGACTAAAACTGACCTTGAAGGAAGATAAGGAGCAATCTCAAAAAAGAATTAATTACGTCTTGCACGACTTTGCGGGTTTCTTCTCCACCGATATATTTAAGTCGGGATAATTTAAGATTTAGAGTTCAATACCTCAAAAAAAAAACATAGCTTCTGATCTACTTTGAACTTAATTATTATGTATTCTTTATCAGCGTCCACATTATGTTGATTTGTGGAAATCAACATTAAAATTAAAATAAATTTGGTGGTGTAACAGCTCGAAGAGAAACAAGACCTAGTGACTTAAAACTATACTTATGTAATTTATTATTGCTTTTTTTTTGTAAGTTGAATTGGCCAGACAAATTATCAACACAAATGACTTTTTAGACGTCAAATCAACATTAACATGTACACATTTACAGGTTAAAATGTTGACCATGTTGATCGACAATGTTCGAGTAAACAATGTTGCCGATTAACAGTGTGGAAGCGACATTGCTTAATTAACAAAATGAGTAGCCGCAACTTGAATCTTATAAATTTAAAGGGTGACCTCAATTATATCGGGAAACAATAATTTTCGATACAAAAAAAAATATTTAGGGACAAACAACTTTTGTTTAAACTCTTTTCAAAATTTTGAATTTTTAAAAATATAGGTACTAGTTTTCAAAAATTAAAATGAAGGAAATATTCAGTCACCTGTCTGTTAAAACCTATGCGTATATTTAAATTTTTTTATTTAAAATTCCCATGTTTACCGTAATGTTTGACATTGTTCAAATACCCGACTCCAATTTTCTCTCACATTCCAAGCAAAACCATGTTGAAATTTACTAACGATACTAAATGATTTGAAAATTCCTAAGCTCTGAAAATCGCTTTCAACCACAGTCAAAAAAAAAACATAAAAATGGTGATAGTACGAACGAAAATGACTTAACGATGCACGTGATTCAGGAGTGGCAAGAAACGGAGAATAGGCAGTTCGACTGTACACCAGCGATTGCCACTCATCCGGTGAATACGAGCGTCAGTGAGTTAATGGTTCCACCTCTCCCTAAGATTGGTAAAATCCTCAGCCTCTTCGACTTTATCAGTAATACTGACCAAACAAACAGACATATACCCCAAACACTGACATATCAAACTCATCTACCAGACGTTGCAAGGTGCCAGATGCTACTACGGGCCTGGTGGATGATTTCTCAAGTGGGGGTAAAAAAAAGACCACACCCTTTCAACGCGTTTACCTCTTCTCAACCAGGTGATTACGTGGCGACAGATATTTCTTCAATGACTCAGAAGTACTCTCCATTTAGTTTGCTGTAACCCGTCAACACCCTTAACGGGCTTGAATGATATAGGATTATCATAGGTTTCAATACAAGGATGTCACTACGGATCTAAATTGATCTAAGTGTACGGCAACAATGTCAGCCAATTAACCTAACCTAACCTACATATATGGTTAAATTTAGGCCATAAGAAATTGGTTATCATTGTTCCGAAGAGCTCGACATTAATGGTGACTGCCTCAAACAAAAAACAGACCAACTGCACACCGAACGGTAACTATTTGAGGATGGATTTTCACCTAGTGAACCTCGTGTGGGTTGGTATGATCCCATACATGGCAATTGTACTTGTTAAAACATTCGTTCAAGCCATTCATCCAAAAGTATCTTATCTCTAGAGGTGATTTTTTGGACAAAGTTGGGGTCATCTTCCAAACTGCAGTCAGCGAACACACGCCATTGTTTATGGTCATGAGCTTTGAGTTCCTTGATCAGTTGGATTTTGTTCGGGTGTAGAACCAAGTTCCGACGCAAAATTCGTTAAATGAAGTTTGCGCGAAAGGCGGAGTTCTTGTGCACGGCGAGGGATCGGGTTCTGCTGTAGACTTTTGGCCGATCCTACGTTCCTTTGGCGTATCAATGTTGGCTGATTGATTACCTGTCGACTCAAATTTGGCCACCAAACGTTGAAGAATCGAATGAAGTTATATTTTTTCGTCGTTCTGTTTAATCGTGTTAATTGCCATGTAAAACAACAGAATTGACAGATGTCACCAAAATAATATGGCAGCCACATACTAACAAATGCTAACCACTCCAACTGAAAAAACCCTTTACCATTGAAAAGCTGAACATCTAGAGGAAACTTTTAAACCTTTTGACGGTCAGACGTTGATTAATGAACATGGTGATATCCAATGGCCATCTGAATACTTTCTTATTCGGAATATCACGTTAACAGAACTTTATCAAGCTATTAAAAATCTTAAAAATAAGAAAGCTCCTAGGTACGACCTAATAAATGCTCGCGTGCTTAAAGAGCTACCCAGAAAAGCAGCAATTAAACTTCAGCACCTTATGAATGCGGCATTAAGGCTTTCATACGTTCCACGCCAATGGAAAGTCGCTGAAGTTTTAATGGTTCTAAGACCGGGAAAGTCTCCGAACGAAAAGAAATCTTATAGACCGATTTCCCTCTTGCCACTGATCTCGAAGGTATTTGAGAAAATCTTATTAAAGCGACTGCTTAATATTATCGAAGAAAAGCGGCTAATTCCTGACCATCAATTTGGTTTCCGGAAAAGCCACTCAACAATTGATCAGGTGTACAGGATAACAGATGAAATTGAGAAATCACTAGAGGGAAAAAATGTATGTTCAAGCGTATTTCTAGACGTCTCTCAAGCCTTCGACAAGGTCTGGCACGATGACCTTAAGTTTAAACTGCGACAGGTCTTTTCGGATCAAATATATTACATCCTTGAGTCCTACCTAGAAAATACGCTATTTCGAGTTAAGCAAGGGAGGAATTATTCGGATTTTAACGAAATCAATACTGGTGTTCCCCAGGGAAGTGTTCTCGGTCCGATTCTGTTAGTACTATACACTAGCGATATTCCTCAAGAAAATGATACCATAATAGGTACGTTTTGCAGACGATACGGCTATACTTGTAACATCCGATTCAGTTGAATCTGCAACCGAGAAGCTCCAACGAGCTCTAGATAAAATTTCGGTATGGACTAAGAAATGGCGAATTGTTCTTAATGAGTCCAAATCAACACATGTTAATTTTACTTACAAAAAAATTACCAATCTGCCCACCTACATGAACTCGGTGCAAATATCATATGGTAATGAAGCAAAGTACCTAGGAATGACACTAAACGCTAAGCTTAAATGGAAAACTCACGTTAAAAAGAAACGAGATCAACTTGAAAATAAATTACGTGAAATGAATTGGCTTATTGGAAGATATTCCAAACTCAGCATCTACAATAAATTTCTTATCTATAAGCAAGTGATAAAACCAGTATACATACATGCATATACGGTATACAACTTTGGGGTTGTACTAAACCAAGCAATAGACAAATACTACAATCTTTTCAGAGCAAAGTTCTCAGAGAAATCGTTAATGCTCCGTGGTACATTAGGAACAGTGATTTACACAGAGACTTACGATTGCCAACTGTTGAAGATGAAATTGCAGTTTTCGCTGGGAAGCTACGAACTCACTTAAAACAATTAATGAGACAAACCTTGTGCGTCGACTTCAAAGAACGAGACCATTCGACCTAGCGCCATAAGGAGTATCCGCTTTCAAATGTGGTATGCACAGGTCCTCTCAGTGGGGAGCTTCCTGCCAAACGTGATTATAATATAAAGAAATTAAAACTACTTGATAAGTGATAAGGTAACTTAGTTGTAGTCGCAAGAACAAAAGGGAGGTGTTTTTTAGTGAGTAAAAATTTCACACTACTATGAGTACCGGGCTCATAGTGTCTATGAAGATTCTTCACCTACCCACGAACAAAAAAAATCAAAAGTACGTTCGAATCGACGTGAATTGGATTCGAATACATAACATTGAACACTTTATTTCAAAGTTGAAGCTATGAAAGCAATGAACTTAAACGCTTAACATGGTTTTTCAAAATGAACTATTTCATAAAACTTGTGAGCACCATTTTCATGAACAAACAACTTGCCTCCATAAATGAGCTCCAAAAGACTGAAATAATATCCATCAGAACACCCTGTTTGAACCGACAGAAAAAAGTCTTATAAGTAGTAACATAAGAATTACGAAATAGTCAAACCACTCTTTTTTTCAAACTATTACAGCAACTCCAGATGCAAACTGGCAACAGCAGCAGACTCATTTTCATCTTCAGCTCAAAACTGAGACAATCCGGTGTTGCGACTGGCTGGCTGGCTGGCTGGTTGGCTGGCTGGATGACTGCTGCTTGCTGGTGTAGTAGCGCAAAAGAAAATGAAAGTTCACAACGTTCCAACGAACGCTGCAATGACGACGACGACGACGACGGCGAGATGAGGTTTTATTTTCATTTTGATTGTTGCTTTTTTTTGCGGCTACAAGTCTTTTTGCCTATGAGACGTGCCGGCTGCTCCATAATAACATTAATAATAATAATACCTTCTATTTAACTCATGGTCAAGCTTTCTTTCATTCCCATACTCTTGGCTGCTGCTGGTGCTTCCTTAGCACCGACCAAAAAATAAAAGAAGAACGACAGACAATACGCGTACGAGCAATAAATAGCAACAGAGCCGCGTGTTGTGGCATATCGGTGCTGCAGTGTCAAGGGGGAGTTAGGCCAGGCATAGTTGGAGCCTCCGACTTAACCAGCCGCAAAAGTCTGCGGTGCGGTGCGCACATAACCTTATACCCATAACAATGCTACAGGCTACACTATTGCTAATTTCAGTTAAGCATTTGTAAATACACAAAGAAGAAGAAACAAAAGTCAGGATGATGGAGGAAAAAAGTTATAGAGTCAGAACATAACTACAAAAACAACAACCAAACAATCGTACGAAACGCCAGTCATCTCAAGGGTTACCATACGTCAGGTCTTTAGATAGTCTATTGAGTTTAGAGTAGGCTTATGTTAACGCGCCGTTAAAGTTGAATTATGTATCTTTATTACCTTAGATGAGTAGAGAAAGATTTTTGGTAATAGTATGTGAGGCCGTAAATTCTATAAAAAAAATCGAAAAAGGCAGAAATAAGAACCTTAAAAAACGTCGATTTTAAAGTGTTTTCCACTCAGGTCCTCTGTACCCAAAACCGAGAAATCAAGTCGTGTTCAGAGTGCTCGAATAAGAGGTAAATTACATAAAAATTTGTTATTTTCCGAAAGGGTTTCCCAAGGTTCAATATTTGGTCCCTTGTTATTTGCACTTATTATTAGTGAGTGACTGTAATCAATGTTAATGCTAAGACTCGTCTCTATACTGACGTTGTAAAATTATATCTTAATAGTTCTATAGGTTTGACTGAAGACCTTATAGCTCGAATCAATGAAGAAGCCAAAAAATTTATGATTTTCTTTATGGAATCTGCGCTATAAATTGTTTGAAAGGCCACAAGTCTAGGTTTTGTCCATTAATCTCACTTAAAGTGCTGCATTATTTTAAGCTCATGATTAGCAGAATTAACAGTCTTTTAAGATTCCTAAGAGAGATTAACTGTTTTCCTGATTCCGTTTTTAGCTTTCTTATAAATTCAAAGGCTACATATCCTAAAGTTTGTATGATGAAACCGGTTAAAGGACTTCAAATTAGTTTTTTAAGCTGATGAACACTTTTTTAAAGGCATCTTCTTTTTTTCTTCTCAAACATTCTGATGGCTACCCTATCCTCACCCATCCCATCCATCTAGTCCCCCACTTCTTCACAATAAATATGTCTAACCGCGTTCTGAAGTTCATCTTGGCTTTGCTAGAATTATTCTGCATTAGTGATGATGTTCGTCAGTATAGACTACTCGTATATAGTTATATAATTTCCATTCCAATCATCATCATATAGAGACAATTGAAAAATAGCATCTCGAATACGGAGCTTATAACTTGCAGATTAATGCAAAACAAAACAATTGATTGAGTAAGCGATTGGATAGGAATAATAAGATTTTAATAATTTTGCGCGGGGGAATTTTCTTATAAACTGATTAAAATAAGTAGCTAGGGTGATGTGTTTTTTTTTTTTGTAGAGACATAATGGATTTCTATTGAAATGCAATTTACTTATAAAAGTTCAAAGTGTAAAACGGGTTATAGTGATGTTTTCTACATTATTGATTTGCATTTTATGAAGTGTAGAAAAAGCAATAGAATGCTATTTCTTTTCAGAAATAGGTCAGCTTCAGGTTTTTATTTCTTGATAAAATTCAACACATGTAAGTTTAAGGGCCAATTTCAAGACAACCGGATATAGTCTCGGAAAGCTAATCCGCAACATATTTCAGGATATCTTGTTTAGTTTTAAGTTTATGGAATTAAATGAAAACCTACACATTTAGAATATATGTACTTCTTATAAATTAGATTGATAACATGTACAATTGTATTTAAGAACATTTAATTTTAAAAAGTTAAAAATTAGAAAAAGTTAAACCAAAAACTACACCTTGAATATTAAACAAAAAAGAAAGAGAGAAAAAAATTTACATTTACATCTCCATTTAAAAAGAAAGATTAGTTATTTTTGAATTAATTTTGAAAAATGAGTACGTAGCTCTCTACGAAACTCTGCTTCGCCACTTATACTCTCCTTATGTGCCTCGAAAGCGAGTTCCACAGTTATATTGCTGTGACGAAGAACTGTCACTCAGAAGTTAGACAAGCATAACCGGGCCGGAATGTCTGAGATTTTGGGATCTATTCGAGGAGCCAAACTGTATCCTGTTGAATAGACTATAAGTTATCAAGAGAAATTGTATACATATATTTGTATGGAGAAATTTGACACACGGTCAATTCTTTGTAACCCGAATATATAACGTGCGATATTGTCAAAAGCTACGTTAAGCCTACGCTTTCTGACTGCATTGCATTTGCAAAAGATCTCGCACCCGTATGGAAGTATTGGTAAAACTAGCGTTTTATCCAGTAATAAACGAGTTGTAATAGGTGTATAATATTGCGAGGACCATAATTTGCGGAGTACTCCGTAAACCTTACCAACGGCAGCATTTATGTGAGCATCCCAAGGCAGTGTACTATTGAACAACATATCGAGATTTCTTACAGTTGAAATATAAGTTAGAGAAATATTTAAGGTTAAGAGTCTTTCTACTTATAACTATGCATTTGGATTACGTAGGGTTCAAAAACAGACCATTAGATATTGACCACCGAGAAATGTCTTCGAAGTCCCTAGTAATTAAGTATGCTCAATTTTCAATAAGCCCAAGAGGACAACTTTTGTATAATTGAACATCTTCAGCATACATTTGGATGGATGATCCATTAAGCTTTTCCGAAAGTTCATTGATACGAGTATAAAGAGAGAAAAGGAAAAAGGTCCTTAGATAGAACCCTGAGGGTTTCCTCTATTTGTTGGAAGGTAGGTTGATACTCGTATGTTAATGCCAAATAAAACTGCTTGTTTTCTACCCCGAAGGCAGGATGATAATAAGAGGACTGCGGGAGGTGAAAACGGATAAAAAGCTGTATAAGCTTGTGACATAGGTTAGTGTGCAGTACAGGGAATGTAACAGGATCATCATCTAAGGCAAGTCGAATATCTTCAACGGTATAGATAATAGCAGTAGTGCAACTATGCTTTTAACGGAAGCCATACTGCTTAGATGAGAGGATGTTTTGAGCTCTGAGATGGGCATTGAGTTGTTCTTGTACAATCCTATCGAATACCGGTCTAAGTTCATTTCTCCTTACATTTTTCGGTATTGGCAATATTTTAGCATTTTTTCATTAAGTTGGAGTTGAACCAGTCATTTTGTCATTGTATTAAATGTATGAGTTATATATGGCAGTATAATAGGGACTTTATAACACAGGATGTATTCCGTCAATGCCTACAGAATTCTATCTTTATCTATGAAATTATAAAAGACTTTTAACAATGTCCATACTATTCACACATCGCAAATAGAAAGAAACGTCATTTGAGAAGCTGAAAGAAGAAACGTCTAAATCGGAGTAGGCATTGGAACTGGTCATATATATAAAAGGACGTCATTTACATCACTTACAAATAAAATATCTAACAGCCTTATTTACTACCTCGTTTTAACGACGGATTAAAGTTACTTCGACCTTACAACGGCTCTAATCCGGAAAAGCTTATTTAATAAATAAGGCTGTAAGTGTTTGCAATGTTCCAGGAAAATGTGAGGCAATGGTGATGTTTACCGGTGTTAAATTAAAAGTTTTCATACCCTCAAAGACAGAAGTCTGTTCTAAAAGAAATCTCCGCACATAATGATTTTAGTTGGACTCTTGATAGTTTCCAAGAGTATAAGCAATAGATTAAAAAATTCTCGGAAAGATTATGCACTGGTTCAAGTGGCTGTTAAAGCCATTATCCAGAAGATAAGAAAAATATTCATTTGAAGTATTTGGACAAAATTTAGTTTCAAGGCTTTTCTTCGATAACCAACGCCGGCGTAGAATGCAGTCACAAGTATTCTAACCTGAATTTATTTGAATTTTTAGAAGACGAATTTGATGAAAATTACGATCATATTACACGGTCCCATAGAAATAGAGTATTTCGCCCAAGACCAAATTAATTTGAAACACTCGATGATGAAGACTTTAGAACTCGATTTCAGCTTTCCAAAACGGCTGTCATAAATATTCTTAAAATATACGTACATAAGTACTATAAAACTTCAATTGGGCAGTCAATTCCAATGACCATGATCTCTATTATCTGATTTCCATTAATGCAAAGATTACTTTTAACTCTCCGATATTTTGTAACAGGGATATTTTTAATTATAATTGGTGACTTCGTTGGAGTAGGCAAGGCCTCAGCTTGTAGAATCATACACAAGATCTCAGAAGCAGATAATAGCTAAATGAATTCTACAGAGACCGGAAGAGCAATTTGTCAATGAATTTTCAAACAGTAGTTGACTCTCAATTAAGAATCATGCAGAAACTAAAGTTGCTAGGTGGCCTGGAGTATGCCATGATCAAACTGTATTTAATAACTAACGTATCAAGCACAGATTAATTAAAGAGAATTTGAAAATAACTTGATTCTCGGAAATAGTTCTTGTCTGGTCAAGCTTCTAAATCTGCTATTGCACCAAGACTTTTGACTCTTGACTTTTTCGAAATAAATTAGGTGCGAACGAGAAAAAATATCTGATGTCATTACTCAAAAGTCATTGAGTTTTAGCAGACTAAAAGGCTCTATAAACGCTTGAAAATGGAGGGAGTGAAGATGGTTAAAGGACTATGTTAGGTCCAGCCAGCCCGAAAAAATTGGTTTCACCAAAACTAAAGTTTTTACTTTTTTGTCGTACCAGACTGGACAGTTTTGTGGGCCGGTTTAGTATGTTTATTCGAACATTTCAGTTTATTATTAAATTTCCTTTTTTTAAATTTAAAAATAAAGAATGTCAAACATTCTGATTAAAAAAATAAATGTGACAATGATAATGAACTATAAATAAATTGAGTGGTGCAACAGCTTGAAGTGAACCAGGACCTAGTGACTTACAACTCTCAACCATTCCTGTGTGCGTGTTACCAGGAACGGAGGGAACCTACAATTTTCTGCCGATTCTGAACGGCTAATGAGCAGCACTTTCCATGACAACAGATACACTCTTAGAGGATTTGTCAATTCCTCGCAAGAGGCAGTACAGCCATAAAAACTTTTTGCTGACAATCGAACTCGAGACAATGAACATAAGTCTCGATATTTAAGGCAATTAACCTCAGTTTGCAATGTTCTGGAGTTTAATATATTTTTGAACAGTGATAGCTTTAAGGAAAAATCATTATCTTTTCTGAACAATGGTGTATAATTCAGGCATTTGAAATTTTATTGGCTATTTAGTAGTATATAAATAAAAGTCCTTATTACTCTGTTTGATGAAATGAAAATTAAAATAACTCCCTATGGGAAGTTAATAAAGTTCGAGTAGTTTGGACTTAGCTTGGATCTACTGCGGTTTTAGTCTAACCAAGTTCATAAACACGAAAAACGAAACACGATAAACAAAAGCAAGGCTACCATGCTATTAAATGTCTGACGTCACAATCGTCTGCTTTTGTTCAAAAGAAAAATAATTCATTTCATTATTTGTCCTAGTGTTTTCTATTTTGAAAGTTTTTATTTCTCAAAAACTCATTATAAGTATAATTTCAATTAAAAATAAAAATAATAATAATAAAAGATAATTGTGACGTCACAAAAATACCAAAATAGGGTGAAATTGTAAAAACAGCATTGCCGTTGGTTAAAAGAATAAGTGGCTGGTAAATTTATCAATCAGTTAGTTTATCCGATACTTTGACGATAAAACAGAAAAACAAAATGTCAGAAATCTTTATCTACTAGCGTTATGTGTCGGATAACTATCCAAAAACTTTAACCGGAACCTTTAATTATTTAATTTAAGTTAAATTAAGATTGATTTTTATAAAACTTAAATATAAATACATCATCAGGAGTACCAGCAAACAGCAGGGGTGTTTTATTCATTGCTGCATAGTCAGGGCAGCATTCAAGTGTGAATAAAACGATCAAACTCACTCCATATGTCAATTTCAATTTATATTTCAATGTTGGCCATTATTATAGAAATATCAAAATCTGATGTCAAAACATGTATACATACATATGAACATATGTTTAATTCTAAAATTTAATGCATAGCGCCATTTTCATTTCAATAATTTAAAGTTCTGTCACCAGCACAACTGTCGTTTTTTTTACTGGCTTCTTTTTCGCCAGCAATCAAATTGTTGTTGTTTGTCAAAGGAAATTTTGCTGCGCTAGCTACGCAGCAGTGAATAAAACACACTTAACGTCTAGGTAAAATGCACTTGAATCAATTTCTAAATGACACCAAGCAAATTGTTCTTGTAATTTTAGTTCCTACTTTAGGTCTTATTTCCATTTTTGCTATGAAACATTGCCCACATGTATCGATAAAATAAAAAAATATTTTTAGGGATAGTATCCTGACTGCTTAAACAGAGATCTTTGATGAATATCAGAGAAAGAGAGCCAGAGACAAAACCGAGCCCTGAGGCCCACCAGAATTTATTTTATGAGTTTCAGACCTAAAACCATTCAACACAACTTGTATTGCGCGGTTCGAAAGATAGTTTCTTGTCCAACGAAGAATACATACATTCATCATTACCAAAGGCACGCATTTTCGATAAGAGAGTTTGATGTCAAACTCTTTCAAATACTGTTCAGTGAGATATACCATCAGATCACTGCTGGAAATATGGCTATAAAAGCCATACTGCCGCAATTGGACGATAGTTAAAGGGAGAATATGGTTTGTCCTTTTTAGGAACATGCTGGATAAATGCTGTTTTCCATCCACTCGGAAAGAGACCAGCAGAGTAGTACAGATGGAAAAGCTTACGCAATGATTACGCCAGCGTTGAGGAACACCTCCTCAGAACAATGGGAGGTATCCTATCTGGGGCGGCAGATTTGAGTATATCGAGATCTTTAACTACTGCGGGAGGAATCATGATAATATCTGGAAGCGTCAAATTAACAGAGCTGACATATGTAAGTAGTGTCATTAGAGATGAGCGGACCCCTAATCGCGATAAATGTTCTCATTCTGAAAAGAATTAAATTTGAAATAATATCTGCACTGGATACCACTTCACTATCAAGGAGTATAGTGACCAGTTAAAGTTCCTGAGAAATTGTTGAGACCGTCTAATCTTTAACCCAAAATCAGTTTTTATTCTTCCATTTCTCTCTTTACAAATTCAAGCTTCAAAAAAAAAAAGAACTTTTAAAAATTTTTAATTTTTACACAGAGCTAGTCCAAAACGTAAGGTTGGGCAATATTATACTGTACTTGAAATAAATTATAATTTAAGGATTTGTGATAATAATAATGTAGGTGTACATTTAGCACATCTTATCGCCAAACTGTCACATCATTATAGCACTCATGATCATTATTTCCACCTACCTTGTATTCCAAAGAACATGGTAAGTAGTAATGGGAACTATTGAATAAAAACTATCGACTTATTCGATAGTAGCTAAAAGTTCATTCACTCGATAGTACCCAGTCATTCAGTTACTATTTTCAGTTACTAGTTTCAGTTACTATTTTCAGTAGCTATTTTCAGTAACTAGTTTTTATAATACTATTTTCGTTCGATTACTTTTTCACTCGATATTAGCTTTGAACGTTTTTAGTAATACTTTTTTCGTTCAACTGGTTTTTTACCCGATAGTTACTTTGAACGATTTCAGTATACTATTTTCGTTCAATGAACGATTTCAGTATACTTTTTTATTCAATTACTTTTTTACCCGATAGTAGAACTTAACGATTTTACTGATTTAGTTACTATTTTCATTCATTTAATTTTCGCTGGTTGATGTTTGTGTTTTGTTTTGTTTACCTTTGGAATAACATTTTTATCGTCATTTGTGAGATTTGATTGAGTATCGGTAATATTTGAGATATTATTAGGGCTTAGGGTAGTATTTATTTTAAAAGTTTGGGTTTAATATTTGTGTTTGGCTAGCTATGAAAAATTAAATTTTGGGTTCTGTTTCGTCTTTTGTGTTCGTTTTATTTTAACATATCTGTACATGTTTAAATTTGTTTTGCATAGAGCTAGTCAATTATGAAGACACAAAAGTTATCCATAATATATTTACAGCAAAAATAAAAAGTTTGCATTTTTGGTCGTTTCTTAATCGATCGACATCGTAGCCATCCTTTGATGGAATTTGACATTTTATGGTTTGACAAATAGAGGACGAATTCAATTATGACGTACATATAGTATTTCGTTCCAAATGTCAGCCGAAAGCGCTAAAATTGCTCTTTTCCGGAGCAATAAATAAAATTTCTGTTTTTTGCATTTTTGGACTTTTCTTAATCCACCGACATCGTGGCCATCCTTTGATGGAATTTGACATTTTATGACTTGACAAATAGAGCACAAATTCAGCTATGACGTACATATAGTATTTCGTTCCAAATGTCAGCCGAAAACCCTAAAATTGCTCTTTTCCGGAGCAATAAATAAAATCTCTTTTTTTTTGCATTTTTGGACTTTTCTTAATCCACCGACATAGTAGCCATCATTTGATGTCATTTGGCAATTTATGGCTTACAATATAGAGCATTGAGTATAGAGCATTCAGTATAGAGTATTTGGGAGAACTATCATAACCCGTGTTTTTTGGAAAAGTTATCCGTAGTACAGTAGGATTCTATATGAATAACAAATACAACATCCGCAGTAGGATCACTGCCGATACTCGAATAAACGTCAAATCTCTATCCAGCAGGATTTCACTTCTCTTTTAATTATACTGTACTATGGATAACTTTTCCAAAAAAACACAGCTGTAGACTCTAGTCAATCTTATTGTAACTATAAGTTCAGACCCATTTAGATTTTTACAAACATTTTGGTTACAGCAAACAAGAGTAGATAAAACTGGATATTTATTAGGTGAGGGTATCATTACCATTATAACCAAATAAAATATATTATAGAACAGATAAGAAAGGTAGGGTTAGTGACAGTTTTCCTCATTGCCTTCATATGACCCATTTGTATTATTCAAATAATAAGCAATTAGTAAAAAATTCTACTTGAACTTGAATGAATGAATGAATTCGTTCAATAGTTCAAATCAATTAGTTACTAACTATCGATAGTTCAAATCATTCGATAGTGCCCATCACTAAGGTAAGACTGTTTTCAATTTTTCTTTTCAAATTTTAAATACAACATATTCCCAATGCTAATTTTACAAATGAAAAATAAACCTTTGTTTTGAACGCATGCTGTGTTTGATACAAGTCGTATTTTCGACTTGATTGACATGTTAATATAATTTGCACACTCAACTCTAGCCGGATTTACATACTTGAACTGATTTGCTAATTGCAAATCACTAAATCTTGATTTCAAATTGTATTCAAATATAGAACTGCTTATATAAACTAGTGATGTTGTTTATATGTAATAGTTGATTTGCACATACTGACCGATTGGTTCGATTATATTAAAAGACAAAACAAATCTTTATAAGATTGCCAAAACAACCAATACGAATTTATAATAAAAATATTAATTTACAGCTTCAACCCAACTTGTCTGGCTGGGACAACCTCATAAACAGGTCTGTCTTAGAGGTAGTAAGTTTGAGCTACAAAATATATTAGCATACCCAGTGCCAGACTAACCTGAGTAGAGCCTTGAAACAAGTACTCATGGCAGATTTATAAGATTAAAAAAAGTAATAGCAAATTAGCAAAAAGCAACCTAACTATATCATTAATGATATATTGAGTTGTTGGGTGAGTAAGCTAGCTTGTTAGAGATGCCTTCTAGTAATATTTTTTTTTTTAAATATCTAACCCTAGATTCATGTAGCTTTATCTTATTTTTCAGTTTAAACTTCAATTCGAGTGAAAAAAAATATCTTAAACTATAGTAATGTAGTTAAAGCTATACAAATATCGAGATATCTATTATTCTCTTCAGTTACACGTGAGACAACAAACATTTTGTAGGAAACGGTCGGAAATCAGTGAAAAATGTTCAGTGGCTTTCAAATTAATTTTTAGGGGACTTAACAGAGCATAGATGAGGTTCATTGACATCTGAGCAGAAGATGCAGAAATTTTTGAGATATCTGAGTGAACAAAAAATTGTCCTATAGAGCAGATTAAAAGTTTTGGTAAAACAAAATCGCACACCCCGTTGCATTTCTAATTCGGTCTGTATAAAAAATGATTAAGTTAAAGATACGTAAGTCAAAACAAGTGTTTATTCACTTAAAATTTATGAAGCTAAATCTAAATTTTTCTAGCTCAAGCTATTTAGCGTAATCTTTAGCTGGAACTCTCAAGCTCAAGTTACTAGTAAAATCTGTGACTTTTTGGCTTTAGATTCTTTTACTTTTTTTTAATCACAAGGCTCAAAGTTTATCTAGCTTTTAGTTAATGAAATACTTGCATTTTTTTTTAAATCTTTAGAAAACTATATTTTCTAAAATTTAGAAAAATTGTTGAATGGCAGAGATAGATATCTCAAGTTCAATTATAGTCCAGTCAAATTAAATTAATTAATTCGAAATATCTACAAAAAATACTGCGTCGAATTTTTTTTTTTGTTTCTTAAAGAGTACCTATTGGAGAGTGTAAATCCAAAAAGTTCGAACAAAAAACGCCCGTGCGTTGTCCGCCATTTTGAAAAAGGCTTTGGAAAGCTTGAACTCGATTTTCTCGGCTCCTATCATATATAGAGCTGTATTTTTTTTTTAGGTTTGTACGTTAAAATATCTTCTTCAACTTTTGTTCAGAAAAAAATTTGAAACCTCTTTCCAAAAAAAAGTTATCGACGAAAAACTGTCGAGATTTTGAAGTAAAAAATGGTTTTTAACATTTATCTCGCCTCATATTCATCTGATCAAAAAAATACTTAAGTTGTTTTTTATAGATCACTTTATTTCCTACATTTTGGTATATTTAAATTTTATGTGCGACAAAAACTGTAGGAAATATAACCTGTCAAAATGGCCAATAGCCTGCGAAAAATTTCTTATATCCGAAAGAAATATAATTTTGGTCCCGCAAAAATATATTTGATTTTATTTTATTTCAAATCTATTTTTAAGCGCACTATTGAATACCTGTCAGTTTTTTATCATATCTCATATGCTTCGGAGCAAAAAAGTTTTAAATATGGGTGATTGTTTTATATGTGAAAAGCTATTTGGTAACGAAAAAGTTTCGGTGGTGAAAAAAAAAGGTGTAAGTACATTACAATCGTTTGCATTTAAAAGAGGTAATATCGAACATGCGCGTATGCTTGAAAACGTTGATAATATAACGGTTCATGTTAATTGCTGGAAAAATTATGGAAATGAACGAATGGCTAAGGCAGAATTTAAGCGTCGGAGTGAAAGTGATGCAACTTTACCGTTAGCTTCTTCCTCATTTTATCAACCGAATGATGCAAGCCAATTCGATTTCGAAAATAAATGTTTTTTCTGCATAGAAGAAATTGGAAGTTTTGAACAACAGACAAAACATCCAAAAGAGCGACGAAGGGTAAGTCACAAAGTTCATGACATCTTAACTCGTGATAAGATAGTAGGAAAACTATCAGATCGAAACGACATTTGTTCGCAAAACGTTATTAAACGTTTGAACGGTATCCCTGAAATTCTTATCGTTAATGCCCAGTACCATTTTGAGTGTTATCGGCGATTTATGTATCTCCCACCCTCGGCTCTAAGTCAAATAAAAGGAAGACCAGTGTCGGAAAGTATTGATTCCGCCATGGAACGCATTTATACCTTCCTTCAAGAAAATTGTGATGAGTGCCAATTCACACTCAATGAATTAATTGACCAAATTGGAAAAGAAAATGCACCAGATCGTCGTACCGTTAAAACGCGATTAAAAAACAAATACCAAGAGGATATACTTATTTTGGATATGAACAAGCGGGAAACTATTGTTTGCTTCAAAAATACCGGTCATAAGTTGCTTGCCGAAGACTGGTATAACAAAAAAAAATCTAGTCCTGAAGAGGAAAGGTTGCGCGTGATTCGAGAAGCTGCCGCTATTATCGTTGAAGATGTGCGTTCAAGGGCTTACGACACGAATATGTACCCACCCACCGATAAATTGATGACCAATGCTGATGATCACGTACCGGAAACCCTTCGCGTTTTTTTATCCGAAATGATTTTAAAATCAAAAAAAGGTGATATCAAAATTTGGGAAAGAAAATGCACATCGATCGCACATTCCATTATATCTGCCATACGCCCTCGTTCGTTCGTTTCACCTGTTCTTCTTGGTATAGGAGCTTTTTTGTTCAAGAAATTCGCGTCTAAAAATTTAATAGATGTTTTATCCTCGGTAGGGTTTTCAGCATCTTATAGCGAAATAACTTTATACGAGGCTGCTTGCATTAGACGCCCTTCACGTGAAGTCATGCCTCATGCCTTCTCTCAATTTGTTTTTGATAACGCAGATTTCAACACTTGCACTATCGATGGGTATGGGACTTTTCATGTCATGGGTGGAATTCAATGTTTAAGTCCATTCGATGCGATTAAGCCTGACACTGCAATGGAACGAATGCCAAGCAAGAAACATCGAGCATCAATTGAAAATTATGGAATCATACCGATTGAACATTACAGTAAAGCACGTTTACAAGGTCTACAAACAATAAAAGTTGTCGATGTGATAGGAGCACTTGAAATGCAACACAAAATTCTTCCAACACCTCTTGACATGTTATGGCTGTATGCTAAATGGGCTCAAAATAAAAAAATTCCAGGCTGGAATGGTTTCATGGAGTCAGTGACCTGTGATCAACCCTATGTTAAGTCTAAAATAATAGTATTGCCTTTCATTAATGCTCCTCCAACGAATTACGACACCATTTTTACATCACTTCATGAAGCAGCTCGACTAGGATTGTCCTCTAATCAGGACACAATTTTTGTTACGTTTGATCAGCCGTTATACTGGAAAGCCCGTGATATCATTTCTGGTGCAGATGAAAGCTCTGAATTAAAAAAAATCGTTGTCAGACTTGGTGGTTTTCATATACTTATGTCTTTTCTTGGTGCAATAGGCAATATCATGGCCGGTAGTGGCATTTATTCTGCATTACAAACTATTTATGCGGAAAATAGTATAAATAAAATTTTGGATGGACACGCATACAGTCGAGCAGTTCGCGCCCATACAATGCTTCATATGTGCTTGGCAAAAATTATCATGGAAGAAGTAGAGCTAAAAAATGAAGAACGGCATCAAATTGACTTATTGCTCGACTGTACAGATTCGACAGTAATTCTTAACGCTAGCGACAATAAATATGTACAGAACATGTGCGCACAATTTGAAAAGCAATTCACTATAATAGAGGAAAGAGGTGCCACTTCGAAACTGTGGACTCAATATTTTCGAATGGTTACATTAATGAAACAATTCCTTGAAGCTGAGCGATCTGGTAACTGGGACCTTCATCTACAGACAATACGAGGAATGATTCCCTTCTTTCACGCTAGTGGTCATTTTTTGTACGCTAAGAGTGCGAATCTTTATTTACAAGACATGATGAGCTTAAGTGCTCGAATGTGTGCAGACGAGTTTCAAAAATATTCAACTCTCGGGTATTTTACAATTCGACGTTCGGACAAATTTTGGTGTGGGATAATGTCAGATATGGCTATAGAGCAGGGTCTTATGCGCACAATGAAGGTTAAGGGAGGTTTGACTCAAGGTGGTAGAATGAATGATACTGCTCAAAGAAAATGGACTACAGGGAGCATCTACACGCAAGACGTTTGTGAGGAAGTTGAACAATTTTGTGGAATTATAAGAGGAACAAGCGAACAACATGTTGATTCCAGAAAAACGCGTATATCCCGTGACAATGCTGATACAGAAAAACTAGCAAGCTGGTTTTCAGCTCATTATCCGTTTCCGAAAATTGATCATATTATGTCTATAAGTACTGGAATTGTTGGATCTGAGATCATTAATTGTCATCGGGCTTTTGAAATTGGAATTGAAATGGCAAGCAAGATGACCGGTAATACTTACAACACACTTTCTTTCAAAAGAAAAATGACTGTTCTATCTTTGGCATCAATGAATAGAAGTATAAAAATTAATTCCTTGCCAGTTGCTATAGATCCGACACTATTATTTCAAAGAATCTCTCTTGCAAAAAGTTCTGATGAGGACCTCAAACATTTCCTAGCTTATGAGCTTTCTCCGTTCCCACTTTCTTTATTCACTGAAGAAGGAATGAGAAAAGGGACAAAATCCTCTTTTTATAATTCTTTTACACCTTTATCAATCGCACCAGAATTGGGAAATAGAGGCCTTCATGTGGTTGATGGTGGTTTTTTATTGCACAAGGTGGTTTGGGACACTAATTCAACATTCGAATGTGTATGCCAAAAGTATGTTACTTTCGTGCGAAACCATTTTGCAAACAATGTCGTGATAGTTTTTGATGGTTATTCTGAAGATCCACATCTGGGAGGCACAAAACAATCCGAAAGATTAAGAAGAGCTATGAAACAACAGAGTGGAGATGTAGTTTTCCATGAAACAACGACGGTTAGCATTAATCAGGAAAAATTCCTAACCAACGGGAGAAACAAAGCGCGTTTCATTAAAATGCTTTCAAAATGTTTTCAACTATCACATATAGCCGTGCAGCATGCAACTGAAGATGCAGATACGTTGATTGTTAAAACAGCAATAGAAAAGGCACCCTCATATGACTATGTTAATATCATCGGAGAAGACATCGATCTACTTGTTCTTCTCACAGGCCTAGGAAACAAAACATCTAATGTATTTTTCCGTAAACCAGGCAAAGGACGATTTCAAGAAGCACTATATTCGCCATTTAGTTTCAATTATCCACATTTAACCGACCACATAATGTTTCTTCACGCATTTTCTGGGTGCGACACGACGTCAGCTATTTATAACATCGGTAAAACTAAATTGATAGGCATTCTAGAAAAAAATGATGAACTGAAAAACCTGGTTCATTTATTCAAATCCAACGATGTTGATAGCAACGTTTTGGGAGCCGCCGGAGAAAAAGTTTTTATTGCGTTGTTCAATGGGAAGGAAAATGAGTCACTGGATTCTTTGCGATATAGCAACTTTGTTAAAACGTCAAAAAAAACTAAGTTTAATCTATCTTCATTGCCTCCTAGTGCAGCGGCTGCTCGTCAACACACATTCCGTACCTACCATCAAGTACAGACTTGGATCGATATTCACCATGACCCACTAAAATGGGGTTGGAAAAGAACTCCGAGAGGATTAGAGCCAGTTACAACCACTCAGGATCCAGCTCCACAAAGCATATTGCAAACTATATCCTGCAAATGCAAGGGCCAGTGTGGTCGAGCTTGTGGCTGTCGGAAATCTGGTCTGAATTGTTCCTTAATATGTTTCTACTGCAGTGGAAAAACATGCGAGAATGTTCCTTCCTTGCAAAATTTACTGGAAGATGAAGACGCATGTGAAAACTTTTCCCCAGCTGAAAACATTGAAGAAACTACCAATGACGATCCCAGCAGTACTAACAACGTTAATATGATTATTGATGTTCGCACGCCAAAAAAAAAAAAAAGGAGAACGACATAAAAAAACTATGCCACATTGAGCTATCGATAGGCTGAAATAGAAACGAAAACGATTGAATCGTGGATTATACCTCCTGGGGACACCACATTAAAAAAAATGCGCCGTAGCTCTACCTCGGTGGTGGTGTGGAAAAGAGTTTGAACTGTTTTTTTTTTAAATTTCATAATGAACATAATCAAATTTGAAAATTTTCAAACGTGAGTAAATTTTTTTTTTTTAAATTTTCGCAGGCTATTGGCCATTTTGACAGGTTATATTTCCTACAGTTTTTGTCGCACATAAAATTTAAATATACCAAAATGTAGGAAATAAAGTGATCTATAAAAAACAACTTAAGTATTTTTTTGATCAGATGAACATGAGGCGAGATAAACGTTAAAAACCATTTTTTACTTCAAAATCTCGACAGTTTTTCGTCGATAACTTTTTTTTGGAAAGAGGTTTCAAATTTTTTTCTGAACAAAAGTTAAAGAAGATGTTTTAACGTACAAACCTAAAAAAAAAATACAGCTCTATATATGATAGGAGCCGAGAAAATCGAGTTCAAGCTTTCCAAAGCCTTTTTCAAAATGGCGGACAACGCACGGGCGTTTTTTGTTCGAACTTTTTGGATTTACACTCTCCAATAGGTACTCTTTAAGAAACAAAAAAAAAATTCGACGCAGTATTTTTTGTAGATATAAAATACTAATTTGATTGGACTATTATACTTCTTACGAATGCCTATAACTATTTAGGGACTTGCAAAAATGAAAACAAACTTAAGTCTAAAAAGAAGGCATATAATTAATTATGCTTATTCCCAAACTCAAGTCATGCCTTATCTATATAAATAAAAATGTAAATGTATGTTTGTTACTAATGGCTAATCTCGGAAAGTTCTTAACAGATTGCTTTGAAATTTCGACACAACATTGCACTCAAGTACGTTAGTGTTTATATATACTTAAAACAAAAATAAAATGATGGCCTTAAACGCAACAGTAGCTTCACTGAGATATAAGGAATATATTACCTTTATTAATCAAAAACAAACATTCAAAGTTTTTTTTTTGTCAAAAAATATAAATAAAAATATAGAATTCTGTGAAAAAGTCAAAGAAAAAAGGTGTCTTATAACAAGAAGAGGACAAAGAAGATTATAAAGAAAAAGAAGAACTTTTTTCCAGAAAGCTTGCACTTTTGTCATATGTGCAAGCAAATATATGTACCTATGCTAACACCTGAGCAAGAAGATGTTTACAAAAAAAAAAAATCAATAACAGGGTTGGAGAAATTTTTCTTTAAAATGCCCCAGAACCGAATTTCGTTTAACGTGGACACCTGCCAGCTAAGGCTTAGTTCCAAGGTGGGCCTACCCACACTAACGGAGACAGATTAAGCGCTGACCACCTCCCTGAGTTAGTACAAGACCACCCAGTAGTAATTCTGCGAACATCTTGGGTCATGTCCACACACCTTGCTGTGGAGCGAGGTCTACCTAGCACCTCTTGAATCCAAGTAAACTTGGAAACCATATGCTTCCAGGATTTGGGGCAACCACACTCACCACGATACTCCCACAAGGGGGCCTACCTCATAGATAGTCTGAAGCAGAGGGGCCGAGCGTCTGCGACACAAAGAACCACTTCATGGGCACTATCTCTCGTGGTACCAGTATATAGCTTCCGGTGAAGTTTCGCGACCGTGAAGGTACACGTACCCAGCCATCAACCAAGGCAGAAGCTAATACTAGGCATGTACCACCTATACGCACAAACATAAAACCCTACCTATGCTCCTCTGAACACCTGAAAATCCCGCCGAAATCAGATAGAGACAAGCTCCATCCGAGTCGTTCAACACAACACAACACATCAGTTCAGTCACCTGAAAGAGGCGGGCGCACGCAGACAATACCTGTTGCCAACCCCACCTAAGAGCCAACCAGAAACAAAGACCAAATAGATAAAACTACCACAAGGACACATAAAGCAACCACCACCAACTTGAATTGGTAGGAACGCGCACGAGCCGCATGTCACCGTGTACCCCAAGATAGACCGAGGGTTAAATATTAGGCCCCCCCCGCTCCAAGCTCTACCGTGGGTCAGGCCCCAATACCACTAAGCCCAACGATTCACGACAAAGGGTGCAATCGCTGCAGCAGGTTCGCGTTGGAGTGAGCCCATTACGGACTGTGAGTGAGTCAGGATGAGACCTGAACGGCCCGTGTCCCGCCCAACACACATCGGGCCCAGCCCAAGGGAGGAACTATTAAAACGTTCCTAATAAAATTGATCCTGGCGGCAATTCGATCCCAAAATGATATAGCCTTAGCTCTTGCGAAGCAGTCTTCAACAATTGCTGTGACAATGTTACTAGGTGGACTAACTAAGTGATTCAAAATTTATTTGATGATGAAGATGTTGAGGAATCAGCACAAAATCTAAATAACATTACTATTTCCAGTAGTAGTAGAAATAAAACTACAGATGAATCTTCAGGAGAAGAATAAAAATTAATAAATAAAAAATTAAACGAATTCTTTAAAAATAATTTTAAAATTGTATAAAAATAATTTGCTAGAAGTTATGAACCTCTCGCAATTTTGTATTAATATAAATAACGCCCAGCGAAGCGGGCTGATAATAGCTAGTTTATATATATAAGTACTAAAATCAAAAACAAGAATAGTAAGGGTGACATTGAGTGAGTATTTTATTAAAACTTTTGTGAATCTAATAATTTTAAAGTTAATTTTGGAATACCACAGGGTAGTCATTTAGGCCTTGTGCTTTTTGTTATATTAATACAAGCATTACCGTCTGTGCTGAATTATGTCTCATTTATGTGCACGATGTAACAATCTTCAAAACTTTTTTAAAATCTTGTGATTTTTACAGTGTGACCCTAACTTGTTTTTTTTTTTTTTTGAGTTCTATGTTTGTAAATGTGTTTTTATAAGCAGTGATAAATGTTAAGTCATTTATTTTACGTGAATGCTTTCGACTATTCATTAAATGGGTAAATAATTATTATGTGAAAGCCACCTTTCTGTCGTTGGTGTGATACATGTAGATCTCAATCTTCATTTAATTCAATGCATTAACTCCATATCTAACAAAGCCAATTTAATTCTTAGTAGAGATAAAAGGAAAATCAAGACAATTTTCTGATCCTTCTGTTAGAAAAAATTTTCTTGTAACATTTGCTTGACCCATTGTTCAATATGCTTGTCAATAAGTATGTATTGTTTTAATGTATTACGACTGTCAAAAATCCAGACTAGAGCAGGTTCAAAAACGGTTCTAGGGATTTGCGATAAGTGAGTAAAGTTGGGAAATTCTCTATGATCTGCTACTTTACTAAAACATATTGACATGTTAAGTCCCGAAAGCAAACGCTTTTATTTATGTGTCTCCTCTATTGTAAAAATTATTATACATTTTAATATTCCCGAACGATACTTGAGGTATTTGCCCGAATACATACTTATCTCAAAATATCAGACTATTTATGATCTCCTTTAAATAATTCAATAATTTTAATAATATATTTGTTTTATTTGTTTAATCAAAATATATATGTTTCAATAAGTTAAGTGAGATCTACTTTTTTCTCAATTACATACTATGTACATTTATAGAACTGAAACTCTAAAGCTGGTACGAGTATATAGCCGCGTTTTTAATAAATAAACAAATAAAACCACTTTTCTAATCTCTCCACTGCCAATAAATATCAGCAAAATCACTTCTGTAGTTTCTGACTCAATACAACTCAAACATACGGAAATGCCTATAATAATGCTATAAAAGAATATTATGAGTATGAATGCCTACTAATAGGAATTAACCACTAAATCTGAATTTCTAAAGGTTAATTTAGATATCCGAACATTTGATCTTGCTAAAGATATACGCCATGAATGAAACCAATTCGAACAAAAGAATATTCATGTTCAACATTTCAAGAAGAGTCTAAACATTTTGGTGAAATTAAATTGTGTATAAATACATATACCGAAGAAAATAAAACGTGGAACTTTTGATATAGTGCGTCGCACAGTGGTGCCATTTGTATGGGAGAGCGGAAAAAAATCCTTAAGATCTGAACTACGAGTATGTAACGGAATTAAATGAAATTTTGCACACATGCTTAGACTGGGCTTACACACATTTCGACAAAATTTGGTTGAAAAAAATCATTGAGAGAAAAGTTATTGACATTTTCGGATTTGCAGGGTTTATTGGCTTTTATTTGTTTTTGTGTTTGTTTTATTCTTAAGCTAAATAATCAAATACATATATAATAACACAAGCATTTATATTAAACATAAGAAATAAATAAATAAATAAATGAATACACGTAATTAATAATATTAAGTAACTTAATTAATTCAAGAACTTCTTCACTCAATGGAAGATGTTTTTTATTTGGTTCAGGTCTTAATTGGGTTAAAAATGGATCGGATGATGTCAGGATCATATGGAATTCATCCTCATTCGTTGATAACCGGGAAAACTTCCTGGAGTGGTGGGTCTCATAGTACTAGTAGTCCTTAATCCTGCATTATTGGGCCTCTTCTGAAAGTGATCCAACTGCTCCGTGTAGTAAAATTTTGTGAACAGTTGCGAGCATGTGATACCAAGGGTATAACGATATCGAGAGCTTAGCAGTCTCTTAACTATAGGTCTTACATTTTTGGGTATCGATTGAAAAATTGCTCCAAATAACTTCCAATATGATTGCGAGTCTAGTTATCAATCTAATGTCTATTTTGGTGATATCTGCAGCCACATTTGGATTTCTACGTAAGGTATTGTCATCATTCGTTGTTTCAGTTCCTTGCTTTTCAACGTCAACTTTTATTCCACGCTTTAAAGCTTAAGTTATATCCCAGGTGCAATATGTACTCCATAAATCGAATCCGTGCATGCAGTGATGACAATCCTAGAACAAGAGCTTCTTCATTCAGGATCTTAGCTTGCAACTTGGATAAGTCATTCATCTCTGAAGGTTCAGCTCCACAAATAATGCAATTGCTCACAGAACTAGTATTTGTCACAGCTTGAGCTACTTTTCCATCTATCATAGTAAAATAAAGACGGTGTTTAACTTTGACGACATGCATTCCAACAGTGATTCTGTTCTCGTATGATGTCAAAGTTTTCCTTCTTATATTAAAATTTTAGAGCTCTGCAATATCTCGTTGAAGACGGCGGACAGGGTTTTATCCAGGTTATAATAATTCCTCCAGTAGTTACGTCATTTTCAAAGGAATAATCGATGTTATGAAAAGATGAGAATCTCAGTTGTTAGTATGTCTGCATGTATTCGATCTGCCCAGATGAACCATCACAACCCCACTTTGTGTGAAGTACTAATTCTGAAAGGGTTTTCAGGACATTGGTTATAAAAAATTTTGCAACACCTTTCAAAATCTGTTCACGATCATAAAAAAGCAATAAAGTGTCTACTAATTGTTTGTTTTTTATTTGAAGACAAGAACTCGTTTTCAGATAAAACCCCACAAAAAATTTACAATTTTATTTATTACTTGTCTCTACTTATTGCGCCATAAAAAAAATTGGATTAAAATATTAAGGTACACATTTTTTAAAGTACTATTAGCTCATATTAATAACATCATAAAACAATATAATGTTCATCACATATTTCCAAGAATTTGGAAAAAAAATTTTGAGGCAAGAAAAATGATTGAGCTTAAAATTGAATATATCGGAGGCCCGGACCAGGACGGATACAATTCCTCCGAAAATAGTTAGTCGAATAGCTTAATGTAGCTAAAACTGTAGCTCTAGGGAAAGAACATTAAAATATAAATTCTAGGTCACTCAGTTTTTTGTTTTGAACGCTCAATACCATATTATTTATTAAAAAAAAATTGTTTTTACAAACAGTTATTAAAATGCTCCAATTCATGAAAAAAAAAGTTAATGCAAGAAATTACATAAATTTCAAAACATCACGATAGGGTAAATTTAGAGAGCTGTATCTCGCAACTTCCTTGATATGAATTCCCCAAATTTTGGGAAAACATAGAACAGTTATATATCTATGAAAGAAAAAATGAAACAAATCCATATTCCAAATTTCATTTTTAGCATTTATAGAAAAATCATAACAACAAATTTCATTTTTCACCAGAAGCCAAGGAAAATTAAACAAAGCATGGAACTTCTATTGATCTGTTAAAATATATATCATCTCTCGATATTGAACCGAAGCCGTGTGTTTTTCTCTCGGACAGTTTTTGATGGGCAAACTTGTACTGTTCAGCTTAAAATTTTATTTGTGTTAGTCTTTTTATTTTGACATCAATTTCAAAACTATGAATCCGTGAGAAACTTAAGACAAATGTAGAGAGGAGAAATTTTCATCTCATTTGAAAAAAAAAAAAAATACGAAGGATTAGACTTATTTCTCTTAAAATCATATCAGACCAAAAACATAAATGTTAAAAAAAGAGCCAAGTTCTTCTATACAAAAATCATTGTCTAACAAGTCAGCCGTGAAAAGTACTGAGATCTAAAAGTACGCCAAGTTCTTACTTCATGAAGGTTCAATACCGAATATTTAAAGTAGAATAATATTGAAACAGCTACAATGTACGAGTAATAGTGAAATTTTATTATTTAATGATTACTGACTAAAATTTAATGGGTTCACTTGGCAAGTTTTTGAAACCTTTCGAATTGGGCATACAAAAAACTTGCCAAGTAAGCCCATCAAATTTTAGTCAGTAATCATTAAATAATAAAATTTCACTATTACTCGTACATTGTAGCTGTTTCAATATTATTCTACTTTAAATATTCGGTATTGAACCTTCATGAAGTAAGAACTTGGCGTACTTTTAGATCTCAGTACTTTTCACGGCTGACTTGTTAGACAATGGTTTTTGTATAGAAGAACTTATCTCTTTTTTTAACATTTATGTTTTTGGTCTGATCTCACTCCTTTTTGGAAAGATTTTAATATTTTGCCATGTCAAAATCTCGAAAGATATGGAAACATAGAAGGATGTACTCAACTTAGTTTAAAGCTTCCTATTTCTTTTGGTATATTTTCTTTTTGTTAATGGTTGTTTTGATTTCTTCTATTTCTTCTTGTCCTGGCAAGATACCTAACACTAACATACCTACCTTAATTACGGCAATCAGAAGTGCTCCATATAAAATAAACATCTCTGAAACTGGGCGGATACCACGCCACCTGAATGGAAAACCTCAATTTTTATTTTTAGTCCTTTATATGCGATTTGAGCAATACCGTTCTACCAAATTTCATTGTTCTACTGCAATCGGAAATGTGCCATTTATAATTTATATCAGTTCTGAGAAAGTGGGCGGATACCACGCCCCTGAATGGAAAACGTCAAATTTTATATTTTGTTCCTTGTATGCAGTTTTAGCCTTACCACTTTACCAAATTTAATCGTCTTACAGCAGTTGGAAGTGCTCAATTCAACCAACACCAATGTAGAGAAAGTGGGCGTGACAAGACCTACCGTTGTGCAAAATTAGAAGGTTCTACAATGTCGGGAAGTGGTCCATAATTTTGATGATCTGTCAGTCAGTCAATCAGTCAGTTACGGTTTTTGTGATTTTTGAGGCCTTATATCTCAGGAACCGCTTAAGCTAGAAAGTTGAAATTTGGTGAGGCGCCTGTGCCTGACTAGCTTAGCAAATATTCGGAATTTTAAGCTTCTGACTTCATTGGTACTGAAGATAGGGAGGGGTTAAAAATCGCCTGAGTTTGTTCCTGTAAAAAGGGTGTAGTGCCAGAACTTGGCTGGGCACTACCGTGCCCTTTGATCATTAAGAACTTAATAGTAGGAGATCATTTTTGATAGTAAGTAGGGCCAGAAATCGGTTCTATACCGCTAGTACTATAATAATGGCCCAGAAATGCGCTTAGCTTTGTTAACAGAATAAATAGTACACTCGGTCACTCGGGCGTATACGTACTTTTTTTTAATGCAAATTAATTTTTTAACTCTTTTTCATCAATTTGAGTGTGTACCTTACATTTATTAGTGACGATTGTACATTTATTAGTCTTATTAACCTTATGGTTGTTGAATTTGCCATTTTTAAATTTCAGTATAGTTCAAAAATAATAAACTTAACTTATGGGTTTGAATTTCAAAAAAATGTATTTGTTTTTGAGATATTCCTGTATATTTGATTATTGGCTTCGGCGATATTTTTGCAATTTAGCTAAGAGACACTTCTTAAGTATTCACAACAAAATCAAAATGCAAACATATCAAAAAACACATTTAGTTTTTTCTTAATTTAAAAGAATAAACACACACAAGAAGATTGTTGTGAATAGCTACACTTATTACTCTAAGAGAGCAGTACTTGTATATGTATGTGTAAGCTATGCAATTAGTGCGAAACTAGGTAAAACTTAGAATTATGCAGCAAAAATGGCAAAAGGCTGAAAAGTTGTCAGTCTTTTACCTGGTAAGTTCTAGATGTTTATCCCAGTGTGAACGTAGTAACGTAGTGAGTGTAATCTAGATGCAGACATATTGCTCTAAATTAAGAAAGTGCTGTCAAAAAAAGTACTTTGTATATTCATAATATTTTAAAAAATACGCAAAGTGTAGTTTAAAAAAAAGTTAAATATCCGTTACTCGCACTTAATATGAGTGAACATCATCGCTCGTCCGAATGTCAATTTTTTGTCATCGAACGTATCCAACAAACATAAAAATAATAATAATGCCTTTGTAATTTTAACATTAGCTTTTTAAATAATGCAAACATTTCCTGTGTATTTTAGTAGAACTTTGACAGAACTTTGGACCAAAATTCACAAAAATATATAAAAAATCAGAGAGTTTCAAAGTAAAAGAACGAAGCTATTTATTTCTAAAGTTAAATATTTTCAATTATGTCTGTTAATTATTGTTAGAAAAAGAACGCATCACCGGACTCCGCTTCGTAAAGTTTATAAGACCTAATATTAATCAGAGATGTTATGTGTCATTACATTAAATTTGGCCACTTACTCGTATATTTAAACAGAGATGTTATCAGATACGATATACTACAATTATTTGCTCGGATCATTAATGGGGGCTTGCACATTCTCAAATTTGCCTGACAAGCACGACATGATGATTATTTAATGGATGAAAAAAATCAGCGTTAACATTCGTTAAACATGCTGTCGCAAATCATTTTATATTCCAAGTCTGCAGAAAACTTGTAATTATATAATATAATCTTCTTAAATTACTGCTATTGCTTTCAAATATAATTCTGATGTATTTTGACAACTCGGGAACTTTATGGAAAATGAAATTTGCTTCAGGCTTGACAAGCATGCGTTCTCATTCTTAAATATGCTTGTCATGCAACCAGAATATCAAAACATTTTGAAATTCATCCAGCGGCTTGTCAAGGATGCGTTCACATTATCAAAATCAAGCCAATCCTGCAGGGGTTATCAAACATTATTGAGAATGTAAACGCCCCTAATGGTGTACGAAAATATGATACTTCAAATTTATCTCTTGATGGCTGATTTCACTATTGTTTTTTTATTCGTTTCATCTTTCGTCTTTTTGACAATTTAGGTGAAAGGTGTAGAAATGTAGCTTTATGCCACTACACTTTTTCACTTCACACGAAATATGTCAAAAAGAAATAAAATGCACGACTGGATCGCACGAACTTGCTCTTATGTAAAAGTACTTTGGAATTTAAGATACATTTTATAAATATAAAACATGGATTTAATGAGATAGAAATGTTCAAATGCATAAAATTACCGTCTGGTTTCCGGAAAAGTATGAATTTATGCAAATAAACTTTAAAAAATCGTTTTATTATTAAATAAATTTTTTATATAAGAAATTTCTCTAAAAATTGTGAAGAAAAAATGTGGGATACGAATTTTAAGTATTAAATAATATTAATTTTAGGAAATAATTTCAAAAAATAATCGTTCATAGGTTTTGAAGATATTGATTTAAAAAAAATTTTTTTTTTTTAAAAACCCAACAAATATTTTTTCGAATATTTTTATATACAATATTATTTTAAACTTAAGGGAACTCCTGCTGAAAATTTTGGGTTAAAATCCTTATAGCCGTTAATGAGAAAGTAAAAAAAAAAAACGGGTCTATGACAGGTACCCCTAATAACATTTCCCCCCAAATTTTTTTTTGACCAAAATGTAGTCCATGTCCATAATATCACACCTAATTTTTTTTATCAAAATCGTTAGAGCCGTTTTCGAGATAAATGAGATTTTGCATTACGGGTGTATGGGGGGTACCCTTAGTTTTGGAGCTAAAAAAAAAATTTCAATTTTTCCTCTAGGGAATCACCAAAGACCCTTAACTACCGAAATTGAAAGAAATAGGTTCAGTGGCTTAGGCTGTAGTGAGAGGTACAGACATACAGACACACTGAAACATGTTTTTTGTGTACTAAATTTTCCTTAAAATTTTTATAAAAAAAATTTTTACGCAAATTGTTAGTATTTAATAAAATACATTTTAAAACGTAATTTAAAAATTTAATCGTGTATCGGTTTTCAAGATATCGAATTTTCAAAAAAAAATTTTATTATTTTTTTAAAAATCCAAAAACTATTTTTTCGAAAAACTTTTTTGTTCATATTTTTTAAAATGCAAAGGAGCTCCTGCATAAAAATTTCTGTTAAGATCGTTAGAGCCGTTGGTGAGAAAATCGAAAATCAAAAAAACCGTTCTATGACAGGTACCCCTAATAACATTTCCCCCCAAATTTTTTTTTGACCAAAATGTAGTCCATGTCCATAATATCACACCTAATTTTTTTTATCAAAATCGTTAGAGCCGTTTTCGAGATAAATGAGATTTTGCATTACGGGTGTATGGGGGGTACCCTTAGCTTTGGAGCTAAAAAAAAAATTTCAATTTTTCCTCTAGGGAATCACCAAAGACCCTTAACTACCGAAATTGAAAGAAATAGGTTCAGTGGCTTAGGCTGTAGTGAGAGGTACAGACATACAGACACACTGAAACATGTTTTTTGTGTACTAAATTTTCCTTAAAATTTTTATAAAAAAAATTTTTACGCAAATTGTTAGTATTTAATAAAATACATTTTAAAACGTAATTTAAAAATTTAATCGTGTATCGGTTTTCAAGATATCGAATTTTCAAAAAATAATTTTATTATTTTTTTAAAAAACCAAAAACTATTTTTTCGAAAAAATTTTTTGTTCATATTTTTTAAAATGCAAAGGAGCTCCTGCATAAAAATTTCGGTTAAAATCGTTAGAGCCGTTGGTGAGAAAATCGAAAATCAAAAAAACCGTTCTATGACAGGTACCCCTAATAACATTTCCCTCCAAATTTTTTTTTCACCAGAATGTAGTCCATGTCCATAATATCACACCTAATTTTTTTTATCAAAATCGTTAGAGCCGTTTTCGAGATAAATAAGATTTCGCATTACGGGTGTATGGGGGGTACCCTTAGTTTTGGAGCTAAAAAAAAAATTTCAAGGTTTCCTCTAGGGAATCACCGAAGACTCTTAAGTACCGAGTTTGAAGAAAATACCTCCAGTAGTTTAGGCTGTAGTTTGAGGTACAGACATACAGACATACAGACATACAGACAGACAGACGGAATTGTCGGACCCACTTTTTTCGTCTTCGCTATCATCGTAATGTCAACTTTGATCAAAATCTCAAGTTCGATTTTTTTTCCAAATGCAGAACTTGCCCTATAGTACCTATATCGCAAGTAAAAAGACGAAGCAACTGAAAAAAAGAATCATGTAATCAGGCTGTTCATGTTCACACTGAACTAAACCCTCCGATTTTTAGACGTTTCTGTACTTTATCTAGCTACCTCTCTCAGAGACTTAAAAGCCAATATTCTTCATTTCCATCTTTAAATTGAAATTGTCAAAAAGTAATTATAAGCGGAAAAAACTATGATTTTGTAATCCATTGGCATCTAATACATGGCTTGATAAATGAAGAACGATCTATATTTTGATGTTTTTGTAGAATATTTAATGCGAAATTTGTCATTATATGGATTGACAGATAAGGGACACATTTAATTTTGACGTATTGAAGAAATTTTGTTGCAAATGTCAACCGGTTGTGTTTAAAATGCATTTTCCAGAGCAGAAAATAATAAACAATATTTTTCGGATTTTTAAATATCAACTCTGAAAATGCATGCATGCATGAAAATGCATGCAATCTTCCATCACAAACGTGGAGGCGATTTTTTAGAACATTGAATAAACCTGCTGAAAATTTAACACCAGTTGTTTCGTCTTTTTGACATATTGAGTGAGAAATGAAGAAATTTTGGGGGAGTGGAGATATTTAGTACTTACTATCAATGGAAAGTACCTACTAAAATCGAGATTTCAATCCACGAACTCTTTTTTGCAGTAAGTTACCAATGTAAACGCAATGGGCAATGGGGTAAATACGCAATATTTCCAATGTAAAAAGGGTCTTAAATGTTAACGTCCGTAAGGTAACGTGCTACACTGAATGTGTAACCGTAAAATGTTACAAGGAACGTATAAGTTACCCTATAGATGTTTACACACTAAAACAAAAATTAAACATCGCTGATCTAAATTTTAGGAGTTTTGATTTTTTCTGATTCGTTTAATTTGGATCCTAGCTTCCACATTTAGGCCGGCCCGTTACAATCAAATCCTGCGTCCAATATATTCATAGTCGCATCAGGTATGTGGTAGAACCGCATCATCATAGTGGAAGTATATATGTTGTTCAAATCCATATCATCTAGTTTGGTGCAAAAGAAATTTGAAATCATCGATCAGTAGCAATCTGATTTGGTGGTGATGGTAGTGAAAACATCGTATCCGAAGAAGTCGACTCTATTAGAGATTGTTGTAAACGGCCGATGATGTCGATTTCATCCACATACCTCATTAATGGACAGATTTGTTGAATAAAGTCCCCTCATCTACTCCAGAATTATATTGAAGAAGTCACATGATACTCGTAGCACATCTCCTTGCCGAAATGCTGAGCATGTTTGGAATAGTTCGGAGACTCATATTGCACCTCATATTTTTCAAGTGATTCAACTGGATCAATTATATATATTGAGCTCCTGATGATGAATGTTATCACATGCGGCCTTAAAGTCGATGAAAGAAAAGATGGGGAGTCGCGACTTGAAATCCGAGGGTATTTTTCCTGATTTGTCTCAATGATAAGATTTGTTCTTTGGACAAACTGCTGGGCTGGAAGTCACACTGATACTGGCCAACTAGAGTGTTGAAAAATGACGTAAGAAACTCAAATAAGTAGTTGGAGAGGATCTTATATTCAACATTTATATACTTACTTACTTACTTACATTTACTTCTTAGAATAATCAACAATTAGTATAACCACATGGTTGCAGTAAGATCTAAATTTTACATTTTTTAGTAAAACCAAATTCATACTGCTCCGACGATAAAAATTAATAGGTGGAATTTGCTTATTTCTATGTCATAGGTTTGGTTAGATAGGGTTAGGTTGAAGTGGCTGCCAGCGTCGCAGTTTACACCCTTATAGGGTAGTTAGTCAAATGTGACACTACATAAATCTAGAAAATTCTCCTTCAACTATTTGGAACTCTTTATGAAGCGGGAGAGACTTTAAATGTCCATATTAGTTCTTAGAAGAAAATCTCTTCAATGTGGATCATACGTCTATGCGATTGAGTTTTTAGAAAGAATGATGATAAACTAATTGGTCTGATATTTTTTCGGTTTACTTGGGAACTTTTACCGTCTTTGGGTATGAACACAACCTTAACTTCTCTCCATAGCAAAGGAATGGAGACCATTCTCCAGAATAAGTATAATTATATCTGAATTTCTGTATAGCTCGACAGGGATTTTGCCTTCTGGTCCTGCAGACTTCAAGGGTTTAAAGCTGTAAAATTGTCATCGTAGTTTTTTCCTAGTAATCAGATCTTTTAGATAGGTAAAACTTCTTATAAAACACCATGTGGGCTGTAAAGTTAACGTTTTGATAGCTACCTAGAAAATGAGTATCCAGTAACAAGTTGAGAGATTCCTTGCAAGAATTGGTCCACAAACCATCGCCATTTTTTAGAGTACTGCGCATGTAGAAAGGATGCTTGATGCCTAGATGCCTCTACAGTTACTTCTCTTCTACCACAGAAGCTCCTTCATGAAGATCTATTTGATTTTCTTTCTTATATAGTTTGAGGGATTATAGGAGTCCCAATCCAACCCACCAGTGTGGTTTCCTCTTCTCCCTTATCTGGGTAAGGGAACAGGAAGATTCCAAAGATTTATTAAGGGCTTAAATTAGATCATTGACTTTACAGTCAAATTAATTTGTTTCTAACCTCCTGAGACTCACTACAAAAAAATAATTCTGCCACATCTAGCTAATGTCTTATTTCAAATTTTAACTAGTCCGGCACTGAGTCTAACGACCGGTCGTGCTTCTATACTGAAACTGAAACCTAGGTATAACCAATCCACCATACGCAATACTCCGATTTTGTGGAAACTAAACCAAAATCCAAGAACCCATCGAAATGTGTTCTGTTTGGTGAAATGAATTCACGATTACTTCCTTGCTTTTGGCTAGCCTTTAGCTATCGGGTTCTGAGATGTTGACTGTTGGAGTTCTGAAAACTTCTTCCAAGCAAATGCGGATGAGAATGGGTTAAAGATTTAGATATTCTGTTGATGTTTCTGAGCAGAATACCTGCCTACCCACCAAAAAAAATAATAAAAACAATAATAAATATATATCTGCTACCTGTAGATATTTTATGTATTTTTGTTTTTTATTTTTCTTCCTCGCCTTGGTCTCTTATGTTTGGGGGCTTCGTTTTCGGAGTGACTTTTTGGATTACCTTGAAATTACTGGTTATTAAGCAACCACGAGAAGTGAAACCCAATTCCAATCATACATTCATTCATCCATTAATATTCACATGTACAACACATGTGTATGGCAAGGGGCGACACGGATCTGTCTATACCTATCTATTTGTGGGTATTTGTGCTTTTGAGTACCTTAAGGAAAACAAAAATAAAAAGTAATAAAATAAAATAAAATAAAAACAAACAGCAAACAGCAAACACTACACGTCGATTAAAACACGTTTACATTTTATTAAATCCGAGCTATGAGCACGAGTACTGATGGGACTGACGTGATTTATTATACGGATACAAACTCCCAAAAAAAAAGATCTAAACAGTAAGTATCTTAGATCGCAAACAGTGACTGCTTAAAGCTTGAATACACTTAGTAAAAAGAAGGTAGATAGCATAAGTAAATGAAGATTAAATAAGATTTTTATTGACGATGAGATGACAAATTGCTGTTAGCAAAGCTAATGAAAAATAAATAAGCTTTGCTTTAGTTGCTTGTAGTTAAAAATATGTACATCTAGTTTCCGAGAATTTTATCTTAGGCTATGATTAGATGATGATAGAAAACAGTTTATGATTTAGGCAGCATTTTTGTAAATTGAATAATATGGTTTCATTGAGAACATTATAGCGCTAAAGTTTTATATGAAAATAAAATAATCTTAGTAAATTCTCAGTTGAACGAACTGAACGAAATTTAATTTGGACAGTCATACCCCTATGACCCAATTAATAATTCAATATGATCCCTGAGCTTTATCAAAATCTACACTCCTTACACCGATCAAGCCATTGAATCTCTTCAATTCATCTCAAATATCATTAGCGGCAGCTATGTAACATTAAAGAAAACATTGAATAATAATTGAAATACTCGTATATATGTATTCTTACATTTTTCTTAAATGTAGCAAATCAAGCAACAAGCTTCTTCAGCCATTTTGCTCTCTCAATAGATAGATCGTCTTTCCATTTGCGGTTCCCACCTGACCTGCAGTTTTCTTCTACCTTGCTAATATTTGCAGAGGACTCAAATTTCTCCAAAGAATTGTGTCCATCAGCTCTACATGGCCTTGTAGCCTCAATCTTTAGACTTTTGCATTTTTGGTTAGATCGATGAAGCAGAATTTTGCATTGATACGGATCGTCGTCACTCTCTCGGATATTTCGCCAAAGGCTCAAGATTCTTTGCTAAAGTTTTTCTCTCACAGCAAAACCGCACCAAGCAAGAATTTCCATCGATGTGGCTGTCCCCTAAAATAAAAATCGCAATTTTTCGTTTTCTCTGTCTAGATCAGGGTTGTAAGAAAATGCAATCTTTTGTGAATTCAATCATTGATTACTTCATAAGATTGTATTCAATGAATTCACTTTAAGACTGCAATTTAAAATTTGCGATCACTATTAAATGCAAAAAAATATTGCGAATAAGTGCAAGGAAAGCAAAAGAATGGAAATGGAAATGCATGAATTCTGAGAAGATTGCATTCACAACAGATTGCATTATTTTAGAACCCTTGTTCTGGCCCATTATATTGCATCTCTGCGAGAGCTTTTATGTCAGCTTTGAAATTGGAAAGGATCTCGACTAGCTGCTCAGCTTTTCGTTGCCTGTTTAATGGGTGCACACTAGGAGGCGGAGGTTGTTAACATTATCAGTATTTCTTATCTCAGGCATTTAATTGTTTTATCACTTTCAAATGTTAGTTTCGCATTACCGGTCTGTGCAAGCATTTTTTTGCTGTTTCTTTACAGCTTTATCATTCCCGCGTCCTACTTCCTGAGAAGGTTTTACATCATAGAGCCGACAGATCCAAAGCTTGTCGTTAGTTAACTTACTTGATGGTGACGATGCGATATTGCACCGCATCCATCCTTAGGTCATCAAAAAACAGGCATTGCAACAACAACTCGAGATCCAGGTCTTTTTAGGCATCACGTTTCGTTATCCAGAAATTAGATTTACTCTGACAGAAAGATGGCTATTTATCTTTTATCTTTGCGAAAGGTGTTGGTAGCGAATATAAAAAGGCAATAAATTCTTAAAAAATTAACAAGCTCAGCACGGAGACAAGACAGGGGTATATAATATTGATGTCACTCTTAATTGCGTTGTTTTATTTTCAATTGATAATCCATATAGATCATGAGTGATAAAATAATAACCTCAATTGTCACTCTTATCTGGATTCCAAGTCATAGAGGCATTGATGGGAATGAACGGGCGAACGAGCTGGCCAGGCAAGGATCAACTCGGAGTTATGACGGCAATATCCTCTCAATTTGAATTTCTTCTTTTTGAACTCAATCAAATCTGAATGATAAAATCCACTAAAAAATCGTTCAATCTTATGAGGGAACCAAGGTTTTTAAAAAGTCAGAATCAGATCAGAACTTAAGGCAACAAATCCTGCAATGTCCCAAAGGCGTAGAAATTTCTAGTCATTTGTCAAGAATGTACGAAGTTCAACTTTAACTTTGGTTACAATGCTCATCTACAATGACAACCCGATAACTTGCTCTTTAGATAAGGCAAATGTTCTTGAAGTTCATTTATCTGCTAGCTCTTTGTTTCCTGATAGCAATATTGGCCCTACTCTACTTGAGAATGTAAACCATTCAATGTGACAGGTAAATTTCCCAACTCGTACAGTTGCAAGAGCCTTTGAAGATCTTAATATAAAAGAATCCCCTGGTCCTGATGGTGTACTCCTTATTATTCTTAAGTTCTTCATCACTGGCAAAACCATTGCATAAGCTTTTCCATCGCTCCTACTGTTCTGGAATCTTCCCTAGACGATAAAAAACAGCATTTGTACAGCCTGTTCTTAAAAAAAGTGACCCATCTTTACCCTCCTCGTAGAGACCAACTGCACGTACTTTTTAAAGCCATGAAATCGCTGATAATTTATTAGCTCAAGAAATATTTCGAAGATCGAAAGCTTCTCCACTGGTGATCTGATGGCATATCTCACCGAAGAGTAGAACAGATCTTTACGTTGTTTCGGAGAAAGTAAGATTATTGCGCTTGATATTTCAAAGGCATTTGATAGAGCTTGGCACCAGCTTTTCTTATTGAAAATGCGTGCGTTTGGTATCAAGGAAAACCTTATTCTTTGGATAAGAAATTACCTTCTAGATCGTTCAATACATGTATTGGACGGTTTTAAGTCTGATCTTTACAAAATAAATGCTGGTATGTTCCATTTTGTCTTCAACTCTTTTCCTCATTTTTATAAATGATCTCTAGTCTGAAACTTCTAATCCACTTCATTGTTTTGCCGAAGACCCTACTCTCAGCTTCTCATACTTGTTCTCAAATTCACGTTGATCTTCTTCGGAGGTATAATTACAACGATATCGTATGATAAGCTTAATAAATGCCGATCTTTCCAACATTTTAAATGGGGTATACAAAATCGTGTGCAGTTTAGTTCTTCGAAAACTCAATGCTTTCTACTTGTCGTTGAAGTAAAATATAGCACTTATGCCATTGTCTTAGAATGGCACTTGCATCGAAGAAGCCGAAAAGCTCTCAGTACTCGTTATGTGTGTGAACGATGATCTTCTTTGAAATGACCACATTCTCCAGACCGCCAAAATTCCTGCTAAATGCTTATGATTTCTATGTTTATGTAAGACATTCTTCACCTTGGTATAATTCATAGGGCGTTTATAAGTCCATAACTCGGGTAAAATTTACATCTTTGGGCAGGAGCAGCACAAACTTCTCTCAATTTATTAGATAGAATTCAGAACAGACCGTTAGAACTAATAGGAAACAGAGCTATTATGGAATTATTCCTATCTCTTGAATACCGTCGGAATATTTTATGTATTTACTTTTTTATCGCTTCTTGCACAAGCATTGTTCACACGAAGTAGCCAGTTGCATTCCTCCCCTTAATCATTTCCCCCGTGAATCCCGTTTTGCTAGGAATGCTTATCAGTTCACCCTCTAGCCTAATTTTGATCGTACCGTCAAATACACAGTTATGTTTTTTAGTCGCACAACACGATTATACCGGCATTCAATTTATTATACCATTTCAATTTGCAAACATTCATCACAAATTTTCATCAACACCTCCTCCCGCTCTTCACCTAATTTCCTCATCGCTCGCGCTGTGTTTAACATTATAAGGGTATCTGAATAAACCCTTGAGCGTATGTGAATTATAAAAAAAAAATATTCGAATTTCTTTTTAAATTTTAAATAAGCCAACGGACAAATTAACGATATTTTGTTGAAAACCTTGCAACTAATTCAAAAATACCAACTTTCAATAAGTGACATTTTGTATAAGTCCAATACTTGAATCATCACAAAAGGTCTACGTTCTGCATCCAATGTGGGTAAACCAAGAGCACTTTTGGCTTTTTTCTGCAAATGAACTCTCCTAAATACCTAGGCGGCATTCAAAAATATTATCTTGTTTTCTTACTTTTTGGATGCTTCCACGTAAGACCAGTCGAATGGATAAATTGACATTCAGTTTTCTTCATAATAAAGTTGAAACTTGATTTTGTGCATCTCGTTCTAGACCACCACTCTCCAGTTCTCCGTTGTTAATTTAACAAGCATCAATTAGACAAAAGTGATTTTCGCCTCATGTGTCTTAACTTTTGCTGAGAGATGTGAAGAGGTATAATCAAATAAATTAGCCCTTATAATTAGAATGGCATAAATTTATGAGGGACCCTATTATATCAAATGCATATTTAGGCCATTTTAAAAACGCGAAATGATTTAGTACGGTAGGTAGGTAGGGAAGTATGTTAATTGATTTCATCGAAAATTACATATTTTAATATGAAACAAAAAAAATAAAAAACAGAAAACCTATTAAAAGGCCAATGTTATGTGACCAACCACCTCATGGACCGGTTGTGGAAGAACCAGTGAGGTAGTTTAACTTGAAGGTCTCCTCTCTAGACTGCAATCTTGTACATAAAATAACGTAATAAGTACCAATTAAGTGAGTATCTCCCTTGACATGACTTGTTGTTGTAACTGAGCGAGAGAGGTCGCTAAGGCTTATTAACTACATACATACATACGAGTATATATTGAGTCAGTCGGAGTTGTGGAAATTTCACACGGAATTTTGTACAAGCAAGCTGATTTTGATGACGCTTAAGCTGATGGCAGCACTAACCACGAACTTCTCGTTTTGTTATTAGCTAAAACTCAAATACAAAATATTTGAATGAATATGTTCATATTGTATATGTAATGAATTATGTATGTATAGTTTGTGTTTCGATTGTATCTTTATTTTATATTGATATATTCATATACCAATACATATAGCGTTATGCAGTCAATTAATTCAGATTCATACATTATGGCAAGCTGTGTGTTGATATAGTTTATGACTGCAATTTAACATGTGCTGTTCACTTTATTAGTTTCATTTTGAATCCGAACTCTGAGATAAGCAAAATACTGCCATAAGCTGACCTATACGGTTTTCTTATTAAAATAATTATAAATAAATTAAACGAATGGATCGATCATGTTTTTTTTTTAACATTGCTTAACTACTGAGATATAAACCTACATAAATGCAGTTGAAGAAAAAAAAAGATTAACTTTTATCAAACTATAAATTATTTCCAATCGCTAACTTTTATCTTCTAATTTCTATATTATAAGTTGGTGTGTCGCTTATAGACTCGAAAACCACTGAACAGATTTCGATGATATTTTTAAGATTTCTTCTCATAAACGTTTAAAAAGCGATTTTAGTAAAATCCAGACACCGTCACGCTCACATTTTATTTATTTTATTTCACACCACTAGAAAGTTAATCAGCCATATTCTACTAAGGCCCAGTTTTTCAGTGCTGAGTTAACTCAGGTTTAGTTAATCCTAATCCCGGATTTAACTCTGAAAGTAGTTTTTCAGTTATGCAATAACTTTGACTCCGAAAGTTTTTATTTATTTTGGTATCACTGCAAAGTTATCGATTTATTTGTCAAAAACTATCGAAATCTGTCAATTTTACAACTCGGTTGAATAGTTACGTATTTGGCTTAGTGTTTTCTTTATTTGGCATTTGTTGTTTTTTATTGAACAATTTAAATAAAAATGATCAAAAGAGGCACCAATTTGTGATATTTTTTATTTGTGATCAGATGAGTTCCAAAATACTGAAAGCGGATTCCATTCAAAGGCGAAACCGGTCATAAAAATCTTTTTCGCCTAACTAATGAAAATGATTTGGTGACCTTACAAGTTTTCTTCTTAACACAGATAAATTTAATATTTCAAAAAACTAAGCGCCACTTAAATCAGAAGTAGAATCTGAGTTTAATAAAAAAAATATTCATTTTCTTAGAAAATTAAATAAAATGGTGAATTAGCTATGATTCTGTCAAAATTATTCTCTTCAATTAATCCCAAGGTTAACTCAGCAAATTTTATGAGTTAATTCTGAGCTAACCCCGGGATCAAAATTGACTGCAAAAGATGTTTGTAGGGTCGATTCGGGGTTAACCCCTATACCGGGATGATCTTTCACTGAAAAACTGGGCCTATTTCCCTTTGAAATTATATTAGATTTAAAATTGATGAGCCTTGCGATGTATAGAGGGGACATTTTTTTAATTCGCGCAATAAAGTTATTTCGACTTCCCTTTAAATATTTGGACACAGTGCGAGCGTTTAGGAAAGTTGGAGAGAATTTGAAAGGACATACCGATCAAATCAATCCACATTCGTGTTGTGCGACTAAATAAAGAATCTCTGAATTTAAAAGTACGACCGAAATCTGTCTCAAGGCTAAACTTATAGGTCAAATAGTTAAGGAAAGGAATGTAACTAGCTATTTCACTAGAAAACTGTTCATAAAAATAACGATAAAATAATGAAAGACAAGAAACACTACGGTAGTGCTCGAGAGATTCAAATGTTTGTGCTACTGTTTTATCACATATCACTTTTAAAGCTCTTTTTTGGATTCTATTGGGTTATTGGAATTATACCCGAGTTTTGGACGTATGTATATAGGCTTTATAGATTAAGGCCACATCTGAAGGGGGTGAAAAATTTGAAGCGATTTTTTGCAACAAAGTCTCTGGATTTTTGAAAAATAAAAAAATTAGAAAAAACTGAATTTAATCTCAGTATCAAATGTAGTGCTTGATGTCTTTAACTTGAATAAATTTTTTATTCCGACTTTAGATTATAAGATTGTATAAGAGAGCTATTGAAATTAATTTTTTGAAATCCTCTTCGAGAGCTTGGCCTTACCCCGGGTTTGTGGGGTTAATGGCTTTGGGGATAGCTTGTGTCGTCTTCGCGAGCTTGGCCTCGCTGCGCCCTGGGTTTGTCGGGTTAATAGCTTTGGGAATAGTTTGCATCGTCTTCTTAAGCTTGACCTCGCTACGCCCCGGATTTGTCGGGTTATTTGGGTTATTTGGATTATTTTGGGTTGGACACCCCCCTAGCTTTTTAGGTTGTTGCGCTTCTGCTGAGAACTGAGAACTGTTTGGTTTCCTCAATGCAAGCGCCGTTCATGAAAAGCGGCATGGGGGTTGTGATTTAACGATAGAAGATGGCATTGAATTTGTGAAGTATTAAATTCTACACATTTTATGAATTCGAAGTTTCAGACAAAAGTTCATTGATGAATAACAGAAACAGAGTAGGAGACAAAACGGAGCCCTGAGGCACACCAGCATTTTTTTTTTTATAATCTACTCACGCTCAAGGGATTATGATTACCCTTTAAATGTTTCAACACAGCGTGGGCGTGAAATTACGGAAGAGAAAGAAGGATAGGAAAGATGTGTGGCACGATTTTCTGAGACTGAAGGTGGTTGTCTCAGATTTTTTATCTCCAGGGATGGCGGCTGAACTAAAGCGGAGAATTGCCGTGTCTTATTTCTATGTCCCTTATAATTCGCATTATTTTATTCGTTTTTCATCCTTGTTGGGCATACTAGTTTAACTCAATCACATGTTGTTAGTGTTATGCCTGAACAACATGTAATGAGTAAACCAGCAACTCCATTGATGACAATTTATAGAAGGTTTTTTTTAATGGAATTAAAGACGACATAGACGACGCCGGCAGGGATCGAACCTGTGATATTGAGGTTAACAGGCGAGCACACAACCATCGCGCCACGGCCACCCCATTTTATTTATAAACTTAATTTCAGACACAAAACCGTCCAACACAACTTATATTGCCGTTAGAAAGGTAGTTTTAGTTTTTTTAACAAATGACTAAACAGTTTTTACTACCTTTGGGACATTGTAATATTGTTTGCTTTCTTTGAATGTGATCCTGGGATATTCTGCCAATTCTTCAACTCTTTGATTGTAGCGAGGAAAAGAAAGAAGTTAGTGAAGATCTTCGACTGTCCATCATCTTATTTTTCTACCTATCAATCGTAGTGCGCGCAACCTAGAAATCAAATTCCACAACGCCCAGGGAAACCAAAGCAATTATTCAATTTCTATAATTTTATTGAAAACGAAATTATTTTACATCGCTTTCTTAAAAAACTGGTAAAATGAATTTGATGAGCTTGAAGATTTTTGGAAGAATTAATATATATAACAAATTACTGGTTGAAATTTAACTGAATTTTGTTTAACTATCCGGGATAAGCTTGTTGAATGGATCATCTAATGGGGGTATTTTTGATAAATTTACATTTACAAGTGCCAGAATAAATCAGTTATTGATTTTTCTGCGCTTTCGGGACAAAAAGTAAAGTCTTTTGAAAACATCGAGTTAGCTTCAACAAACTTTTTACCACATATGCCAAACGTGGTAAGAAGCCTAGTTATGAAAGAAATGAATTTTATTAATTTACACAAATTTAAAATGTCAGAGAACAACGCTTCACAACAAAAAAGAGTTTCAATCATAATGCCGATTTTCTGCTTCAAAAGTCTTCGAACACGAATCTTTAGCCTCTCTTGGAATCAACAACACTAATTCAGTGTCAACAGATGAACACCCAAGTCTTAAAATTATAATCTGTTTTGTCTAGGTGCCCGGCATAAATCCTCGTATCAAACCCTCCTAGTGGGTGCCGGGCGGTAATGATCACCACAGAAATCTTGTGCGTTGTCAAGATGGGGATCAGCTAAGGTCAGGTCGCAATGTTGTAAGGTTCCTTTACTCCTCAATAGTTCAACCCTCAACAATGCGATCTTACCATAGATACAGGTCCCTAATTTTCAGTGGTGGTGTGAGCGATTATTCATAATCCGTGCCGAAGAAATGGAAGGCTGGGGGGGAAACCAGTCACTAACGAGCTCATTCGGATGCCCTGGCCGGGTCCGTCTTAATACTTGCCTTACCCCGGTATATCGGCTCTGCCGGGGCTGACCTTTCTTTTCCGACCTACTCGTGGGACCAAAATTTTCTAAAAACTAAAATGAACAAACTAACGACAACTATGGAAACAACAACAACTGACAACGAAGACGAACTCTTGGCCTCTAGCCAAGAGACACTGACAGGAAGCTCTCACGGCACAGAAACCTGTGCCGATGAGATAACTTCCAAACCTTCAGGGAGCATAGCGAGTACCAGCCATAGTACTCCTGTGCTCCCTAAACCGAACAATACAGCCAAGCCATCGGGAAGCAATGCCAGCCATAGCAATGCTAACCGTAGTAAGAAGAAATCTTCTGGCGTTCTTCGAAAGAACCAGTTCCTGCATGCCTCGTTTATTCTTAGCAAGATTGCCAAGAATGAGGCGGAGGGAACTTGTCACGAGAGGGACGCCGAGGATAAAATTAAGTATCAGAAGGTTATTGATGACTACAATAACCTTCTGACAAAAAAAGAAAAAGCCGTCAAGCGAGACAGGTCTCAGGAAGAGACTTTACCTTCCCAAAAGAAGAGTAAACTTGATGGTAATGTAAAGAAGAAGAAAGCCACATCTCTCAGAGCGGCGCAACCGCCTACTATAAGCGAGATCGTCAGGGATGACCTCCAGGTAGCGGTTGTAGATGAACTCTCCACCAACAGCAAAGGTCTGCTGTCGGTGTGGAGCTCAATCGAAGCCAAGCTCTCTGAGATGGTATTCACATACACCCTGTCGACAAGTGAGGAACCCTACCCCAGCTTCGACTCTGGGGAAATGCTCAGGGGATACAGGGTGATCAAATGCGAGGACGCGTTTTCAAGGGACTTCCTTAGAGACAGCATTGCTAAGGTCAGCAATGACTGGGAGGGCTTGAAGCTCAAGCTTATCCCAGCTAAGGAGATCCCTAGACAACCAAAGGCCCGCATCTGGTTGCCCCTCATGGGCATTAAACCGAGCGGACTGGAGCTGATCCGGGGTCTTCAGAGGTTGAACCCGCTGGTCCCCATGCACGACTGGGTCGTCATCAAGGCGGAAGAACCGCAAAAGACCAGCACTTCATACCTTCTGAGGATCACGGAAGAAAGCAAAGGGGCTCTCGAGAAGGCTGACTACAAACTCCGTTTTGGCATCAGGCATGCTAAAATCAAAATCCTGCAAGATCATGGACCAGATACTGATAAAGTGGATGAGAGCGCTAAGATCAGCGCTGTTGTCGACGGTTCAGTTGTCCTTGGCGCCGCAGGACCCTCAACCAATTAAAAACGCGCTCAAGGTCATTCAGATTAATCTGAAGCACTCTAAATGTGCCTCAGATAATCTAAGAGTTTTCCTCAGTGAAGAAAACATTGACATTGGCGTAATTCAAGAACCATGGGTTAATGGCCTCAATGTAAAAGGCCTCCAAGACAACCAATACGACCTGTTATACAAAACAGTAACCCAAGAACAAGGTAATCCCAGAACTTGTATCTTAGCTAAAAAACACTTAAAAGCTTTTTTGTGTCCCAATTTTAGCACTCCGGATTTGACAGTCGTCAGACTGGAAGACAAAGATGCAAAGGGACTACTGGTGGCATCTGGCTACTACGGGCACAACCGGCAATCACCGCCTGAGGAAGTGAGGAAATTGGTTGAAGCAGCTAATCAGCAAAAAACGAACCTCCTGATTGGATGCGATGCGAACGCACGGCACTCTCTCTGGGGTAGTTCTGAAATCAACGAACGAGGTGAGTCTCTTTTTGATTTTATTATTGATAAAAACCTAATTGTTTGTAACAGAGGTGACTCACCCACCTTCGTTTTTCCAAGCTCGGAAAACTACGACGGGTGGGAAGATGTACTTGACATCACTGTTACAAACAACTGTAATTTGGTGGTGGAAAACTGGAGAGTTTCCTCTTTAAATTCCTTCTCGGATCATAGATGGATCCTTTTCAACATAGGTTTCAAGATAGAAACCCCCCCTCCATATAGAAATCCCAAAAGAACTGACTGGAAGAAATTCAGTCAGATCGCAAAATCCAAACTAGGCAATTTACCATTAATTAGTGTAGAATCTGTGGAAGTTCTTGAATCTAAGGTAAAGACTTTCGAGGCAGCGATTAACACTGCCTTTAAGGTCTCCTGTCCAGTTAAATATAGCCGCAAAAAATTCCCTCCTTGGTGGAATGAAGATCTTTCTGCACTTAGAAAAATGACCAGAAAGATTTTCAACATATGTCAGAAGGAGAAATTCTATCAACCATATAAAGACTGCCTAAAAGTGTACAAGCGAGCCATAGCAGCATCTAAGAAGCTTGGCTGGAGAGAATACTGTCACTCAATAGAAAATATTAAGGATTCTGCAAGGCTAAGTAAAGTTCTGTCAAAGGAACATTGCAGCCCTTCATTTCTGAGAAAAAGTGACGGTATCTGGACAGCCTCTCCAGCTGAGTCCTTGGAACTGCTTATGACAACACATTTCCCGGGTTGTGAGAATAGCTACCCCGAAACGCTTAGCACTACAAATACCAGTATAGCTCATAGGGAGCAAATCAATTCTGTTATAACAGGAGATAGTATATCATGTGCGATTAATACTTTCTCCCCTTACAAATCACCTGGCCCTGATGGCATAATCCCAGTTATGCTGCAGAAACTGCAAGACTTGGCAGTACCATGGCTAGAAATGATCTTCAAAGGTTGTCTCTATCTCAATCATGTACCTGAGTCATGGAGACATGTAAGAGTGGTCTTTATTCCGAAGGTCGGCAAACGAGGTCATGAATCCGCGAAGGACTTTAGGCCTATTAGTCTGACATCTTTTGTTCTAAAGACACTAGAGCGCATCCTTGATACTCACATCAGAGTTTTACTAGAGGGTCGTCCTCTCGATGAATCGCAACATGCATACCTAAAAGGCAAGTCTACGGAGACTGCCCTGCATGAAGTAGTGCGTACAATAGAGAAGACGATTCACTACAAAGAATATACCCTAGCAACCTTCCTAGACGTGGAGGGTGCTTTTAATAACGTCCTAACTGAATCCATTCGCGAATCACTTGCTCACTTTGGTGTAGAAAGTTTCATATCCAAATGGATTGTATCTATGCTCAGTGACAGAAGGATCCAAGCAACGTTAGGAAACACAATTTCTACTAAACATGTTAGTAGGGGAACTCCCCAGGGTGGTGTTCTCTCCCCTCTTCTATGGCTCTTAGTCATGGACAAAATTCTCGTCAAGCTCAGAGGTAGTGGTGTAAAAACTGTAGCGTATGCTGACGATCTGGTTTTATTGGTATCAGGTAAGTTTACCACTGTGATTAGTGAAATCACTGAATTGGCTCTGAAAAGAGTTAGCAACTGGGCCACTAGTAGTGGACTAGGAGTTAATCAGAGCAAGACGGAACTGATGCTCTTTACTACCAGGACTAAAATACCTACATTCACCCTACCTCGACTTAACGGTCAAACTCTTTCCTTATCTTCCAAAGCTAAATACCTTGGAGTTATTCTCGACCCCAAATTGAATTGGAAGGTAAATATTGAAGAACGGGTTAAGAAAGCCTGTATAGCTTTCTATGCCTGCAGAAAGACCTTTGGTAAGAAGTGGGGCCTTCAGTCGAAGATGATTTTGTGGACGTACACTGCAGTGGTACGGCCAATTTTGTCTTACGGATCGATTGTTTGGTGGCCTGCACTTAGCAAGCAATATAACGTCGCAAAACTTAAAAGGGTTCAAAGAACGGCTAGCGTCGGCACTACGGGGGCTCTCAGATCATGCCCAACAGATCCCCTGAGCGTTATCCTGAACCTTTTACCACTCGACCTTCATATAAAATACCTAGCGGCATGCAGTGCTGTAAGACTTAAAGAATCTAACTGTTGGTTCTCCAAACCCTATGGTCATGGAGACATAACAAAATTGATACCTCCGGATATTTTCTTATCGAACACCGACTACTGCGTAGCTCCTCTTGGCCCAAGCGGGGATTTCAAAGCCATTTTTCCCACCAGAGAGGATTGGAAAAATGACGTTGTCACAAAGGATTTCGATTCTATAATCTTCACTGATGGATTTAAGATGGAGTGCGGTGTTGGTTCAGGAATTTTTTCCGAGTCCTTTAACATCTCCAAGTCCCTCAGACTACCAGACTTTGCGAGTGTATTTCAAGCTGAAATACTAGCAATCAAGGAGGCATGCAAGTTGCTCCAATCTAACCAAAACCAATTCAGAAATATAGCTATCTGCTCAGATAGCCAGGCGGCCATTAAGGCCATTAAATCATCTACATCTACCTCAGTACTTGTCCAGGAATGTCGGGACGAACTGGCGAGTCTGAACATTGACCTCCAGGTCACTCTCATTTGGGTTCCAGGTCACAGTGACATAGAGGGTAATGAACAGGCTGACGCTTTAGCTCGGCAAGGCTCGGCCTTACATAGCTCACTAGCGGAGAAAGTTAAAATTCCTCTTGTTGCTATGAAGAGAAAAATCTTCTCGATTTTTCTCAATGAATCCAACCGTAGGTGGAGCAGTCTCACAAACTGCGTCATATCAAGAAAGATATGGCCTACTTACAACAGCTCACGTTCCAACGATCTAATATGCAGACCCAGGCGCGACATAGCCAGGATCACAGCAATATGCACCGGGCACTGGCCCATAGGTGAACATGCACGAAAGCTAGGCATCCCCTACAACCCACACTGCCGTAGTTGTGGAGATCCACAAGAAAAAGAAACTGTGGTTCATTTTCTTTGCGATTGCCCCGCCTTAGCAAATTACAGGATGGCTTCCTTTGGGAAAGCCTTCCTCGATGACCCCAGCGAACTTTCGGAGAAGAAAATCAAAGATCTGATTATCTTTCTGAATGCAACAAAATGGCTTTAATAATGCTCCGCTAAAGTATATAAAAGCCATTTTCTTCCGTACTAAATCTTTATTAGGTTGACACGAGTATAATGGTATCAAAACGGCGCACCCCAGCGCTAATTGAGTTGCGGGCCCAGTTGGCTGGCGACTACCATCTCTACCTACCTACCTACCTTTGTCTAGGTATTTCCCGAAAATGTCCGTCCACTTAATTTTCAAATGCATTTCACCATCAAATAAGGTGGTAATGAGCTCGTACACTGGTTTGAAACAACAAGTGGTGTCCCTCAAAGATGTATCCTCATTCCATTACTATTTTCTTTGCGCATCGATAAAATTTCTGATCTTATTCCTGATGGAGTACTATTTGCCAATACTTCAGTAAAAGTCCTTCTATATGCTAATGAATTGATTATAGCGATGAAAAATTCTTTTACTCTACAATCGCAGAACAGACATTTTTCAACAATTGGGGTCTTAAAGATAATACGCAAATAACCAAAATAGTCATTTTTGCAGCAAAGCAAATTAATTTAAAACCAGAAGAAAAATGCTCTCTTAATAATGATCATAATGAAGTTATACAGGAATTTAACTATTTGGGAGATTAATTGACGAATAATCTGAACTTTGTTGCATTCTAATTCACAAAGAAATGAGGCTAAATTAGCTCAAAAACGATGTTTCCACAAAGCCTTTTCAATAAAATTCTCAAAACTAATACTACACCTTTGAAAGAAGGAATCTAGCTCATTGTAAATCATTACTCCGTTTTGTATCTATCAGATTCGAATGTGAACGAATAGCTAAAAGGTTTTAAAGGACTTTGTCTAACTAGAAAATATAACCAGTACAGTAGAGGAAGACCCCGACTTTTAAGTCAACTTTACGCGCAAATCTGGATATACAACTATTAGCTGGGAACTGGAGAAGCTTGTTTAATGAGGCGCTGGCACAAGCCGGTTAGCAACACCACCCTAATTAAGTGAGAAGTTTTAAGAACAAAATAAAAAATAAATTAAAAAATTAGAAATATATAGCTAAATATTTTCATAAAGCTATAATAAATTAGCCTGAAGTGTTATGAAGAAATTAGGGCAAATAAGTATGACCATTTCCAGAAAAATTTCAAATAGAAGATTTTAATCAAAATCGTAAGAATTACATATCTGAGACTTTTTAGCATGTTTCTGAATTTAAAATATTTTTTATCTATTGTGATTTCTTAAAAATTCGTTTCTGAAAGTATTCGTTCTTCCCGATTTTCACTGTTTTAAGGTTTAAACATACATTTTCCTTTCACTAACTTTAATGAATCATTGCTAATCGTATTTCTTCACACAGTAGAGTGTATTATGTTATCTAAGGAACCGACTTCTAGGGTCCTTAACCCTACGAGCTCGTTTGAGGAAATAAAATAGTAGTCACCAAGGGCATTTTAGAAGACACGCTTGACGCCGAACAAGCAGGTTTCCGCACTGGATCTTCCTACGTGGATCACATCAACACCTTGCGGATCATCATCAAACAGTGCGTTGAATATCGATCACCACTTCACCTGCTGTTCATCGATTTGGAAAAGGCGTTTGACAGTGTCAATAGAGAATTTATTTGGCTTGCCTTGCGCAGGAGGGGCATTCCGGATAAATTGATCGCTATAATCAAGGCTACATATCAAGGATCCAAATGTCACGTTCTGCATAAAGGAAGGTTGTCAGAGGAGTTTGAAATTCAAAGTGGCGTTAGACAAGGTTGTATACTGTCACCAATACTGTTCCTGTTGGTAATAAGTGATGTGCTGCATGCAGCCTTGTCGACTTTAAATGGAGGAATTCAGTAGAATCTGCTATCACACCTGAAACATCTAGACTACGCGGATGACGTGTACTTACTCTCTCATAGGATCATGGATCTCCATCAAATGACAACAAGGGTGGAGAGAGTCGAAAGTCGAAACCGTCGGGCTTAAGATCAATACGGCAAAAACTAAAAGGATCAGCCTTGGAACTTCCTCATCTACTCAAATAGATATTTCTGGACAACCAGTAGAGACGGTAGAGAGTTTTCAATACCTTGGAAGTATTGTCTCTACTGATGGCGGGACCGAACTAGATATAACCAGCCGAATCGGGAAAGTAAAGGCTGCGTTCGGAATGCTGTCCAAAATATGGAAAAACAACTCTATAAGCCTAAAGACCAAGCTACGACTGTTCCGCTCCAATGTAGAATCCGTGCTTCTTTACGGATGCAGTATACATGGAAAGTAACACCCACTATCACAAGTAGCGGAGGCCTTATGCCCCGCAAGGGCCGCAAGGGGAACCACACGGACGTAATAGGTCCGAGTACCTAATTAGTAGTAGTAAGGGCATTTTAAATGTATAACCAACACCGACTTTTTGAAATCTAATGGGCTTTTGCTTGAAGTGCGCAATAAGTTTGAAAACAAAAAAAACGGCATAAGCATTAAAATTAAATAAAAAGCATAAACGAATTCTCATTTTGCAGGCCAAAAACAATCAAGAACGAGAACTGTCACTTTTGAATTTGATAACGCTATTTTGTTTCCTTATCCATCATTCAAATGCATTCATGGATATGACAGAAAGATTAAAATAGGAGAGTTTTTTCGCCTACTCACCTAGAAAAAAATTGAGAGTGTTTCAGCCAAGGGCGATACCCGTCAATTTTTTTAGATTAACTTTATACTTGTTCGTCTGTACACTTTGTAGAAAAATTCAAAGACGTCCTCTTTTGAACGTTAAATGTCTACCTTATATTTGTATTCAAAATCAAGTCATTAGAATGTACCCCCTCTTGCAAATTTAAGCATGTCCATCTCTGTATTCATATTTTTTACAGTAAACTTTATTTGACATATTTTAAGTGCATTGTCCTTTTGCCTTTCTATGGTTCTTAAGAACACATACATGCAAATTTCCCATTTGCATCAAGAAACATTTCTCACATGCAGCACACAATGCATTAACTTCTTCGGTTCCAAGAACCTTAAATACTGCAGAGCTGTCAACTTGTTAGACTCCCAGATTTCTGGTTATAATGAAAACAAGTAGTTACTCGTACCTACCTACTTATTACTCGCAGCATAAACCCATTTGCTCGGCTTTCATTGAAGCTGGGGCTGAATTCAAAAACATTACCTCTTTCGATTACTTAATTTTAATAAATACCATTTATATCAACTTTTGAGAATATAAATTAAAAATTTCGTGCACACACATAACCACAGATATTTTTATCGTAAGAAAAAGTAAATAAACGTTAGTCGCAGCCCACTGATGGTCATCAACTACAAGGTAGGGAATGTATAGCTTCATATACACAATGCCTCACTAAAGCATCCCCTGCATGTTTTGTGAGTCTTTCTTTCCAAACTGGTTCTGATTTTGATTTCTCGATTTGGATACCTACCTTTATCCTTCTTGGGCCGGTCAACCTACCGAGCGACCGCATTTAGCAACAGAATCTTCTTATATACCTACCTATACGATACCTTAACCCGTTCGACCAAGTCCAATGCTATACAAAAGAATACAAGTGCCTAATGGTCAATCGACAAATAATAACGTCGCGAAACCGGCTAAAATGCCTGCCCTTTCCTCGATGCCGCAGAATTTCTCATCCGAAAAAGACGACGCAACACCAAAACCCTGCGCTGTGCCACAGCCGCCATCACGTTCCTCGCCACCACCTCGCTGTTGGTGTGCCCATCATCATCTCTCTGCTGCGTAAAATATACAAAATATCTTTTGTACACATCGCTACGTGGACGAAGGCCCAAAGCAAGAGGAATATCAAGACAAACAACACGTTTAGCTGAACTTGAAAATAAAGAAAATTAGGAAGAGAAATACATTTAGATCTTAGATCAATATTATTTTGTTGGTGGTGCCGAAACCATGGCTAACCGTGTCTCATGGCTGCCTCCTCCCTCAAGCTGAATATGGACCTAGAGCTTAAGCCGCATCTCTATACACAAAGTTTTCCTATATTGATTTACCATACGCCACAATATTGGATGACAAAAAGAACGACCAAGTCGAAGAGGCAAATAAATATGTATGAACTTTTGACGGATCCATAAAGTTTAAATTAGTTTCAATTGCTAGTCATATGGAACCACGACGACGACAACTAAACGATTCTGAACGTGATTATGAAGATGATGACGATCGGAACGCGCCGTCGCCCTCCCGGTCCGAACCCGAACTCAATATACGCGTCCTCGTATGTACGTATATGGAAGATATTGTCATGGGCGCTGTGTGCTGCTGCTGAATACGATCAGTTCAACAAGCATAAATTGGAGCGAAAAATTGGATTTGTTCAGATAATAGATATACATGGAGAAAGATACACACGCTGCGCTACTGCTGGGCAAAAATTGAGAAACATTACGTCAATTGCCAATGGTCAAACGATGATGATTCTTGAGGAATTATTCTAGAAATCTTTGTGCCGTTTCGTCTATACTCGTAGGTATGTATATACATAAAAATAAATATATTGATAGATTGCACAAGGGAAAAATGTTGTGTATCATCAATTGGGGCAAAGTGTTGTGTAAATTGGAGACCGAGATACTACTCATATTACATATGTATGTACATATATATATAGGAGCAAAAGCAAGGAGCTCCAACGAGGCACGCCGCCGACAACAGGCAATAATTATATTGAGTCCATGATTATTACATTGTTTTTTCTTTTTATTTCCAAGCTATTAAAAAAGTGGTACTGGTAAAGTTTAACTGAGTTTGAATTGGAAGATCATTTCTTGATTCCGTATCTAAGAAGCTTTGTGTGAAGGTCTTAAAAAGTCACTCCCTTAATTAAACTTTAATAGAAAACCATTATTTATTACTTATTATGAAACGATATACTTGAACTTATTAAAGTTCTTAAAATGTTTTCCATTCATTGAACCCTCTATGCCGCATTTGCTTTAATATCGCCTAAAGGAACTTGCGGAATTCGCCCGAATGCATGATAATCTCAATTAAGAAATAATAACTCGTATATGAATATTATATTAGTAACCAATACCTAGCACAACAATGCAAGTCTGAAAAAAATACTTTATTGACTTCACTTTAATTATGAACACTTATGAACTTCTTTTAACAAATCGGATTTATATATTAGATGTTTCAGAAGACTCATCATTAAGTGAACAAAGCAACTTGCTTACTTAACCGGCTTCCGATCCATGAAGGGTATCTGCCTGAGACACGGCAGCTTTCCATCATCTGCGATCCTGAACACGCCACTTCCAGTCATCTTTGCCAAGCGTTCCCGGCTTTCGATGTGAACAAAGTGAACAAAGCAACTTGCTTACTTAACCCGCTCCCGATCCATAAAGCGTCTCTGCCTGAGACACGGCAGCTTTCCATCCTCTGAGATCCCGAGCACGCCACTTCCAGTCATCTAAGCCAAGCGTTCGGACTTACTTAACTTACCCTTTCCGAGTGTAATGAAAACCAATTGCCCTTCTTTCTAAGGTCATGGAAACGTTAATTAATAATCAGCTTAAGACTCTGACCGGCAGTACGGCTTTCGTAGCAACAGACCCACTGGTGATCTGATAACATATCTCACCGAAAAGAGGAAAATATCTTTGCACCATTTTTGTGAAACCAAGATTATTGCATTTGATATTTCTAAAGCATATGATATAGTTTGGCATGAAGCTCTCTTATCAAAAATGTGTGCATTCGGCATCGATGAATCTCTTCTTCGTTGGATTAGAAATTAATTTCAATGCCGGTCAATTCGTGTTATTTTGAACGGTTTTAAGTCTGATAAACTTCTACCTGAGCATCGAACTTGTCGAGTTGTAGAAGCTGAGTAGGGTCAATGATTCTCGAGATGTCATCTCCAGAAGAGTCCTGAAACCAAAGGACGCTCATCATCCTCTTACACACCCTTGTATCCCTCCCTCTCCCACATTGGAAATGCGAAAAGCTATCCAAAGTTACCAGCTCCTCTATTACCCTTAACGTCCTTCTTTTCAGAACGGTGCTTACTGTCTGATTCCCCGCCCACTCTCTCCTTTTCCTATTTTTGCAACTTCCCAATTGGGCTGGATTCAAGGTGTTATACGACCCGTGCCGATGATCAGCCTGGCTGAGGGCCCAATCAAAAAACTAGCTCAGTCGCTAACGGAGTATCCGGATACCAGGCGACCTCCGGATTAACTAGCCTTATCTGCATATACGGATCTCTGTGCAGATGGACCACCCTTTCTCCGTTACTCGTGGGATCTTTTATGGAAAATTTAAATACAAAAGATGGTGGAAAGTCCTGGTCTTTGAGACAGGCCAGCAGTGCGACTGAAAAGCCGTCTGCTGTTTCTCCGGCTTGCGCTGGAAGTAGTAGTACTGTGGATTCTCACAGTCCTATTGTCGAAAGCAAAAGCAGGAGTAAAATGGTAGAAATACCTCCTTCCAGTAACAGGGGGGCTGTGAAGCATGGCCCTTCTATTACTACTTCAGAGAGTAAACCTCTCCAAACTTCGACACCGCGGTTCAGTGGTAGTAAGATTGTGAAGCATGGTCCTGCTACCACTAAGGAGAGTAAACCTCCCCGAACTTCTTTGCCTCATTCCAGCGGTGGTAGGACTGTGAAGCATGGTCGCTCCACCTCTAACAACTCCACAAATCCTAAAGAAGGCCCTGGGGGGAGCGGCAGTGGCGTAGCGTACCATCTCGGCGCCCGGGGCGAGAGACCCATTTTGGCGCCCCCATTCAATACTAAATTAAAGTTAAATTTCGAGACATCATTTCACAGGCAATGAAGTATCTTTTATTGAAAGTAAAATAGAATTAGCGGTTTCATAAACGGATTTTACGAATGAGGCTCGTGAGACAAAGCTGCATCTGCGGATTCATCTCCATGCATGCGTTTTTTCTTGCGAATTGTACTCGTTTTGAGATCGATTCCGAGTTTTTTCCAAAAAGTCTTAGAAAAGTCGATTGCGGCTTGGACAAAACGGTCTCTGCTCTCCACCAGGAGAGCTTTTAAAACGCAGAGTTTCTGAGCACACTTATCCACACTCAGTCCACATTGCTGCAGGTAAATCTGTGCGTCATCTTCTTCAGGTAGCTCTGCAGCTCAAAAGCCAAGAAAAGTGAGGAAGTTGAATGACTGCATGACTGTCAGAAGAAGACTGGCTACCGATCCGTCAATTCTTCCAGTACCTCAAGAACTTCCACAAACTTATTTTTAAGCGTCTTTACAGCTTCACGAGGTTCACTTTTTCTGCAGGCTTGTGACTAGATGCTTGAGATACTTCTGGTGAGTCGACTTCGTCTTGACCCTGCTCTGTGATGGGACCAGAACGACTTCCAACTTCGACGGCAGGCACGTCTTCTTCTTCTGCCCGCAAAATAAGTTATGCATTCCCATGAATATTGGCCAGAGGACAATTCTAGGCCACTCACGATTTTAGATGGAGGAATCTTACTTACATTGGAATCACTTCTGCTGCTGCTGGATGCCGCCGAAGACGTTAACGTAGTTTTTGAACCAGAACTAGAACTGAAATATTTCGCGTCTTCGCGTCTGCTTCTTTCTTAGCCTTTTTCCTGCGGTATTCCGCGCCGCTTCCTTTAACTCTTTTCATTTTCAAAAACTAGTTCAAAGGTTGAGTGAAGTACTAAGTGCTTAGTTTTAGAAGATTCAACAGTATTTAAACTATAAACAACACAATCGAAATAACTTTCTGTGATGCGGGAGGGAGCAAAAATATTGAGCTGGCTGAGACTAGAATGTAATATTTTTTTTCAAGGTTCGTTAAATAAAACTTATTACACTTTTTAGTATTTCTTCTTTATTCACACTTTTCAATTCAAAACAGTAAATCTCAATTTATAAACAACTCAAATACTTTTATTCAAATTTAAATCACACTTGTTTAATAACTATTGAGATTCTATGTGCCGAAAGGATTCCAAAAATATTTATAATAAAAAATAGTAATAACTAAAGTTTATTAGTCTTGCTCGTACAGAGTTTGAATTCGGAATGAATATAAAATTTAAATTAAAAATTAATAAGTGAAAACAAATTTTGAAACGATTGCTTGATTTTCAACACCCTCTCTCAATCGATCCATACTGTTATTTAATTTCCATCAATTTAATTTAAGTTTTCTTCTTAATTCTTCAAAGTGTGTACGATCCATCGCTTTTGTAAAAACGTCAGCTAGTTGTTCTTTTGTTCCAATAGCTTGAATTTCAATTATTTCCTTGGCAATGTTGTCTCTTATAAAATGATATTTTATATCAATATGCTTTGCTCTTTTACTTTCCAAATTATGAGCCATTCCAATGCATCCTCTGTTGTCTTCATATATTGTTACAGGTTCGTTTTTCATTTCTTGTAAGTCCTGCATTATTCCTCTCAACCAGATAGCTTCTGCAGCTGCTGAGCTTAGTGCTATGTACTCAGCTTCACTCGATGAAGTAGCGACCGTGGTTTGCTTTTTACTACACCAGGACACAGTACTGCCATAAACTTGAAAAATGTATCCACTTACTGACTTTCTGTCTACCAAGTCAGTTGCCCAGTCAGCATCAGCATATCCAATAATTGGTTGGTCATGATTGGAATTAAAGTTTAATTTCAAAAACTTAGTTCCTTTTAAGTAGCGCACAATCCTCTTAAGATGTTGCCAATGTATTTCAGATGGGTTTTGTTGGTATATCCCCATAAAACCAACTGCATAGCAAATGTCTGGCCTTGAGCACAGCATAATGTACATGATACTTCCAAGAAGTTCACGATAAGGCTTTTGCAATTCTGGTCCTGTGTGATTAGCTTCAAGTTGTAATCCTTTTTCCATAGGAGTTTTGACAGTATTACAATCTATCATCCCGAATTTGTGAAGAAGCTTTTCAATACTTGTTTCTTGTGATATTTTTAAGCATCCTTCCACAAAATCTATTTTCATACCAAGGAAGAATTGTAAAGGTCCACAGTCTGACATTTCGAATCGGGAAGATAACGCTTGTTTCAATTTTTGAACAGATGAAATCTTACTACCAGCAATCAGCAAGTCATCAACGTAGATTAACACAATTAGTACATCCTCTTCCTGTCGGTTAAATTTGGTGTACAAGCAATAATCATGGCTTGATCTTATAAATCCAAGTAAAAGCAAATGTTCATTAAGCTTTTGGTTCCAGCAACGTGGTGATTGTTTCAAACCATAAATGGATTTTAAAAGCTTACATGCTTTACCCTCTCTCGCTTGTACTCCTTCTGGTATGGACATATGAAGTTCTTCCTTAAGATCACCATGTAGAAACGCAGTTTTTATATCTAACTGATGAACATGATATTTTCGGTAAACACCGACTGCCAACAAAACACGTATGGTGGTCAACTTCGCAACTGGTGCATATGTCTCAGTGTAGTCTATACCGAACTTCTGTAAAAAACCTTTAACAACCAATCGAGCTTTGTACCTAGTTTTGTTGCCATTTTGATCTTCTTTTATAGTAAAGATCCATTTTGACTTTAGCAATTTCGCATTAGAAGGTACATCTACGATTTTCCAAACATTGTTCTTCATCATGGAATTCAACTCTTCATCGACAGCTTTCTTCCATAAATCTGAATCATTTCGCCCAAAAATGTCATTATAATTTTTGGGTATGTCTGTGGAAATATTTACTTCGGCAGAGTTTGCTTTCGACCCCATTACATAATCAAAAAACTTACTTGGTAATCGGCGCTCCCTTTCACTACGCCTCACAGTCTCCGTTTGGTGATTGTTGTTTGATTGTGAAGGGAGCGCATTATTATCTTTTTCCAGATCAACTTCTGCCAAGCCTTGACTAACTCTTTGATCAGACTCCTCTTCGCTTTGTAAAATTTGTGGCTCTGAAACATTAGCCGCAGCAACATCTTCATGTTCACTTTCCCCCTCTTGCTCGTGGCTCCATCGCATATAAACTTTTTGATTTTCTTTTGTGTTTTCGCACTCTGCCAGACTTTTGAACGGAAAATTGTATTCTTCAAATTTAACATCGCGGCATGTGATTATCTTGCGTAATTTTATATCCCAGAGTCGATATCCATTCGGAGCATATCCTACCATCACCGATTTTTTGCTTTTTCGATCAAATTTCTTCCGGCATTGATTTGGTACCCAGGCGTAGGCTTTGCAGCCAAACACCCTTAATTTATTTAAATCTGGCTTAAATCCAAACCATAATTCGGCTGGTGTTCTGGAATTCTCCAAAGAACTGGTTGGACTCCTATTTATTGTATATACAGCAGCAAGTGCAGCTTCGTTCCACATATTCTTTGGAATACTCGATTCAATCAACAAAACTCTTATTGTTTCTGTGAGCGTCCTATTAAACCTCTCAGCTACCCCATTTTGTTGTGGTGAATAAGCTATTGTTGGTTCAACTTGAATACCTTTTTGCTTGTACCAATAATTTTGTTCATTTGATATGTATTCCCTTCCTTGATCTACTGTAAGTCTCGAAATTTTAGTACCAAACATAGCAGTGGATAGGGCTTCATACTCTTTGAATGCTTGAAACACCTCAGACTTCTTTTTGATTAAATAAATCATGGCGAAATGACTATAATCATCAATGAATGAAACAAAGTATTTCGAGCCATCACTTGCAATTGGACTTAAAGGACCACACACATCTGAATGGATTCTCTCGAGAGCTCGCTGAGCCCTGTTTCGTGTTCTATTGAAAGGTTCTCGTACTTGTTTACCCTCAACACACACGTCACAAAAATCGATCTTGTTCCTCTGAATTTTGTTGGGAAGTAAGTTGTTTTTGAGAAGGACATCCATTCTCTGTTGACTAATATGACCTAGACGTCGATGCCACAACATAGCTTCATCTTTAACGCATACATTTGATGTTGGTTTCTTTATCAATACTTCAAGTTCATACAAACTTCCGCGTAAATTTGCTGTTGCTATCAACACGTTGTTTTTCAAAATTAATGCTTTGTGCCCACAAAATTTTACTTCAGCTCCAGCATTCGTTAACTTGCTGACAGAAAGTAAATTGTCTCGTAACTCAGGAATAAACAACACATCTCGTATTGTCAGCTCTGTTCCTGCATTGCTCAATCCGTTGATTTTTCCAATTTGTTTTGCTAAAAGAGACTGTTTATCTTTCGCAACATTTATTTCAACAGGATATGTCAAGTCATCCATTTCTGAAAAGTACCATTTTTCATTGGCGAGATGATCGCTGGCTCCTGAATCCAGTTTGAAAATTATCTTCTCGTTCTCGTTGCTTTTGATAGAGTCTCTGTCTGCCATAAAACAAAAAACTTTGCTTTTGACAATCTGTGCTTCCTTTGAATGACAGTCTTTAGCTTGGTGTCCGAATTTGTTGCACTTAAAGCACTTCCCATTGAATTGTTTCTTTTTGAAGTTTTTCTTTTTACTTGAAAAAGCCGTTACCTCTTGCATCTCTTCTTCTTGACGCTCATTTAGTTTAATTTCTTCTGCTTTCAATCTTTCTTTTGCCATAGAAAAAGTTAATTTTCCATCATCTAAGTTTTGAAGTGCAGTTACTAAAGGATCAAACTTTTCTGGCAAAGAAAGAAACAACTGTGCAAGCATATCCCCTTGTTCTATGTTTGCACCAGCTAGTTTGAGCTGACGTATTAAATTTTCAAATGCCAACAAATGAGAATTCACTGAATCTCCAGTTCGCATACGCAATTTTGTTAATTGCTTTCGCAACAATAGTTGGTTAACTATTGACGTCCTTGCGAATACTGATTCCAGACTTAACCACATTAATTTTGCAGATTGTTTGTCCCTTACATAGCTCAAGCAGTCCGAATGGATAAAATTAACCAAATAATTTTTAGCCATTTTATCCTTTTTGAAAAATTCCGATCTTGCTATTTCTTCTGCAGGCGGATCGTCGGTTAGAACGTCCCACAGATTTTTGGATTCCAGATGAATTTGGACTCTGAATTTCCAATCGTCGTATCCACAGCCGTTAAACTGGGGAATACCATGCACAAAATCTTTTATGTCGCCCATAACCTATTGAGATTCTATGTGCCGAAAGGATTCCAAAAATATTTATAATAAAAAATAGTAATAACTAAAGTTTATTAGTCTTGCTCGTACAGAGTTTGAATTCGGAATGAATATAAAATTTAAATTAAAAATTAATAAGTGAAAACAAATTTTGAAACGATTGCTTGATTTTCAACAATAACACAATCCAATAAGCAATACTTTTGTACACTTTCATAATCCAAAATCAACTGTCCCTCGCTCACCGTGAACACTCCCTTATATACTCAAATTAGTTGTTCTCGAAAGTTCTTGTCTTGGAATGTTCTAGATGTTTGGAATAAGGGGAAATACATTTGACATTGGAAAAGAGCTTTTTGTTTCTTCCAAAAATTAGATATGCAGTTTTCCAACAGATGGCGCTGTAGTAGTATAAAGCTCTGTTCACAACAAGAATAACGTTTCCGTCGAATTCTAGTTATCTTATCATATCTCGCATATGCTATGCATATCATATGTTTCGGAACAATCCCTTTCAGTTTCGCGAGAGTTTCGGAACGTTTTGTTTGACGATACGGAATGCACTCTTACGGCCCTACTCACCGTCTACGAATTCACGAAAATCAGCAGAGAGCGGTCAACGACGAACCACAAATAGGGTGGCAAATTTAAAATTTACATCATTGTTGTTTGTTGACTTGTCAAACGATCTTTCATGAAACATATGATTTCTACTCTACCCGCATCACCGGCGACATTTTGCCGCCCCCCTAGGCGTGCCGCCCGGGGCGGACCGCCCCCTCCGCCCCCCCTACGCTACGCCACTGGGGAGCGGGCGTAAGCCCAACCCTTCTAGGACACTCTACAAGGACATTCGCAATGCTAAGAGAATACTCAGGGTGTTTGGTGAACAACCTGGCGCCGGGGGGAACTCTCAGCATGATGCGAAAATCAAGTGGGCTAAAAGCTTTTTAGCTAATAATAGCGTCCAGGCCAGCGGAGACTCCACGTCGAAGCGTCAAAGGTCTATGGAGGGCACAATTTCAGTACCCAAACGCCCCAAAGTGCACAACATCAGCGCTCCATCACATCCCTGTGGAGGGAATACGACCTTCAGTGATGTGGTTAAAAACAAAATCGTGGTCGCGATCATTGACGGGAACGACGTCGATGGCACGATCTCTGCGGAAAATTGGCAGGTGGTCAAGGGGAAGCTCCAGTTGAGCTTCATGAGCATCATGATGGAGAACCCAGGACCACCTCCAATCACAAACGATGGAGGCTGGCATCAAGGACATGTTAAGCTCATGGTTTGTGACGATCAGAGATCGTGTGATCTTCTATCGTTGGCCGTTAGCCGGTTAGGGGAAGTCTGGCCTGGTGCTAAGCTCGAGGTTGTTGCTAAGGAGAAAATCCCGTGCAGACCAAGAGCTCGCGCCATGGTTACGGCCGAACTCTCCAGCATGGATGTAATACTCCAGATGATCCGGCTATCGAACCCATCCCTTCCTACTCACAACTGGAAAGTTGCGAAACTGGAGGAGAAAAAGGGACCCTACAGAGGTGCAATTATTGTACTAAATAAGGAGTCCCTTGCTCCTCTGGCGCAGACCAAAGGTGTGATTAGGTTTGGGTTTGAGACCATCACACTGAAGGTGTATAAAAAGGACGCGGATGTTACTGGTGCATCCACTTCCTCCAACGTAGTCGAAACTGCTGCTGCAGACCCTGGTGCATCTATCACCTTCCCATCACTGGAAGAAGAAGAGGCATCCAGGTCATCTTCGGCAACAGTGGAGACAATAAAAACAGTCAGCGACATGGAGATCGATGACCACAACAATGAAGATCTTCTGAGTGAGGACGCTCTTCTGGGCTCAACCTCGGAATCGGAAGACTCCAACGTCACCGTGTTGGAGGTTGATCGGGAGGGTTGTAGCAAAGATGCTGCGATTTCTTCAGATTAATCTCCAACACTCTATCAAGTACTCGGCCTCCCTGCTTCTTCGTCTATCCAGCAGCGGAGAAGACATCGTCCTAATCCAAGAACCCTGGATTGTGAAATCCATCGTTCGGGGACTAAGGACTCCAAACTACTACTTGCTGTATGCATTAGATAAAGGTGAACCCAGATCTTGCATACTAGTTAAAAGTAGCCTAAATGTATTTTTACTACCTAATTTCAGTGATCGAGATGTAACCGTCGCAAGACTGGAAACAGCCAAAGGAACTTTCTGGCTGGCGTCGGCATATCTAGGCCATGACCACCTTGGCCCTCTCCCAGGAGACACTCTGAGGAGGCTTATCACTGATGCAGATAGGCAGAAGACTGACCTCATTATTGGAAGTGATGCTAACGCCCATCATACAGTGTGGGGTAGCACGAATATAAACGACAGAGGTGAGTCTCTTTTCGATTATATTTTGAACACTAACCTAACAATATGTAACGTTGGAAATGAACCCACATTTGTTACTAAAAACAGACAGGAAGTACTTGACATAACTCTTGTCTCAGATAAAATTTATCATACTATCTCGAATTGGAAAGTATCAAATGATCATTCTTTCTCTGATCATAGATACATACAATTCGAAATAATGGACGAACCTCCTAGCCAACCTTCCTTCCGTAACCATCGGAAAACAGATTGGCTTCTATATAGGGCAACTCTATTAAGGTCAATCAGGCCTGAGTTATATAGCATACCCTACAACACTGAGGATCTTGATATTAAAGTCAATGACCTCACAGCAGCCCTCAACAAATCTCTGGAAACTGCCTGCCCTCTTATACAAATAAGAGGTAAAAAGAAACCACACTGGTGGTACTCGGGGCTGGATCCACTAAGAAAAGAATGCAGGAAACTCTTTAATAGAGCGAAAACCTCCAGAGAAGCTTCTGATTGGGATTCATATAAAGACTCCCTCAAGTTATATAAAAAAGAACTGAGGAAAACCAAGCGTTTGTCCTGGAGAACTTTCTGTAACAATATAGAAGGCAACTCAGAGGCATCAAGGTTAAGAAAAATCCTCTCCAAAAATCCAGTAATGCCAAGTTGCCTAAAAAACAATGACGGTTCCTGGACAAACTCAAGCGAAGAATCGCTCAATCTGCTCCTGGATGTACATTTTCCAGACAGCTCGCCTTACGTTAATAGCACTGATCCTGATCCTAACAACATACTCAGTAGCATAACTCCTCCACAAGGTCTGATTACAGAGGAAAAATTAAAATGGGCAATAAACAGCTTCAATCCATACAAATCTCCTGGGCCAGATGGAATAATTCCAGCGGAATTACAGGAAAATTCCGATATTCTGATACCCATTCTGGTAAACATCTTAAATGGTTGTATCGCTCTGGCTCACATTCCTTTGTCATGGAGAGAAGTAAATGTTATTTTCATCCCCAAAGCTGGCAAACCTAGCCATGTTAATCCTAAAGATCTAAGACCTATTAGCCTTTCATCATTCCTACTTAAAACATTTGAACGTCTGATTGAAATCCATTTGAGGGCAAACATTGATAAGTCCTTACTATCCAATGCTCAACATGCTTATAACAAAGGGAAATCTGTAGAAACCGCTCTACATACGCTGGTTCGTACTATCGAACACTCCCTTCATCATAAGGAGTTCACCTTAGTTGCTTTCCTGGATATAGAAGGAGCTTTTAACAATGTCGACGCATCCGCAATCACATCTGCGCTGTGATCTCTAAAGGTGGATAAGTCAATCAGTAATTTGATAAATCATATGCTGATAAGCAGGATTATTAATTCAAAACTGGGCGATTTTACTACTCGAAGGACTGTCAGTAGGGGTACGCCGCAAGGCGGCGTCCTCTCTCCTCTCCTTTGGAACCTAGTCGTAAATGAACTACTAGTGATTCTTGAAGGGGAGGGGCACAGGGTGATTGCCTATGCGGACGATGTTGCGATAGCGATATCTGGTAAGCATCCTAATACTCTGAAGGAACTCCTACAAAATGCTCTAAACAAGCTTACTAACTGGGCAGATCAATGTGGACTCGGTGTCAACCCCCACAAAACTGAACTTGTCCTATTTACCAGGAAATATAAAATCCCACACATAGACCCTCCCCTCATCAAAGGTATACCGCTTAAATTCTCAGACAAAGCAAAATATCTGGGTCTTATTTTGGACAAGAAATTAAGCTGGAAGCCCAATATCCAAGAGAGAGTCAACAAAGCCTACATAGCTCTTTTCTCTTGCAAAAAAGCCGTAGGTAATAAATGGGGTCTACAAACTCATATAACACACTGGCTATACATCTCAGTCATTAGACCGATACTTACATATGGAGTGACAGTATGGTGGACTGCGCTGGAAACAGCAACTAACCGCGATAAGCTCAGCAAAGTCCAACGAACAGCCTGTTTAATCATGGGTGGAACTCTCCGCTCAACTCCTTCTGCTGCACTTGATGTTCTTTTTCATCTCATACCGCTAGATATTTTTAGCAAACAATCGGCCGCTAACATAGCCATTCGACTTAAAGCCTCCTCGCAGTGGATCAATAATGATATTGGTCACTCTACTATACTGAACTCGTTCAGTAGTCTACCTAGTAACGTCGATTACACCACCCCTCATCCAAAATTTGATAAAAATTTTCAAGTATCCATCCCTTCCAGGTCTTCATGGGAAAATGAGTTGTTTTTGATAGACGAAGCAATTCATTTCTATACAGATGGATCTAAAACCGATGACGGGGTCGGTGGAGGCGTATACTCCGAAAAATTAAATCTTTGTCTATCTTTTCGTCTTCCCAATCACTGTAGCGTGTTCCAGGCAGAGCTTTTAGCAATAAAAGAAGTCCTCTCTTGGCTAAAAGAAAACGTTATATCGACAACCGATATACGTATCTTCTCAGACAGTCAAGCTGCCTTAAAGTCACTGGACTCTGTCTCCATTAACTCACAAACAGCCCAAAATTGTCGATCATCTCTGGTGGAGATGTCAAAACAGTTTAACATTCACCTTACATGGGTGCCGGGGCATAGAGACATTCCAGGAAATTGTAAAGCTGACGAACTTGCAAAAAACGGAACAATATTACCTTTGTTGGATAGCAAATCTAACATCGGTATACCCCTAGCTACTTGTAAACTTATGCTAAAGCAAGATACCATAAAGAAAGCCAACCACAGGTGGACCAGCACCCCAACTTGCCGGTCTACTAAACTGATTTGGCCATTGTTTGATGCCAAACGCTCAAAACAACTAATTTCTATTGGTAGATTGCATATTAGCTCCATTATAGGTGTCCTTACTGGGCACTGCCTAATAGGAAGACATGCTTCTCGTCTTGGAGTTCCTGCAAATGACTTTTGCAGAAGCTGCATGGATGAAGAAGAAGAGGAGTCAATTCCCCACCTTCTATGCTCTTGTCCTGCCCTAGCGCAAAGACGTAGACTCCACTTGGGAGAAAACTACTATAACGATCCTAGTGATCTAAATAATTCCGACATTCACTGTCTCAAACGCTTCATTATTAGCTCAAAATGGTTTAACGAGTAAGGGGGATTTTTGAAATCCTTGTGGTATCACAACGGACCAAATATTGGTCTAAGTGTGCTGTCCTTTTCCGGTCAGCAGCCACTTTAACCTAACCTAACCTAACCTAAGTCTGATAAACACATAATAAATTCTGGTGTGCCTCAAGGCTCCGTATTGTCACCGACTCTCTTCCTAATCTTTATCAATGATCTCTTGTCTAAATCTTCTAATCCACTACATAGTTTTACTGACGACAGTACCCTCAAATTTTCATATTCGTTTCCAGATCCACATCCTTTATCTTCGGAACTGGTTGTGCGAGGACATCGTATGCTAAGTTCATTAAATTTCGATCTTGACAACATAGTAGAATGGGGTGTTAGAAACCGCGTGGAATTTAATGCTTCGAAAACCCAAAGTTGTCTTCTGTCCGTCAAGCGTAATATTCCACCCCTGCCATCATCCATGGATGGCACTTGCGTCGAGGAAATCGAAAAGCTTTCCGTACTCGATATGTGTATTAATGCCTATTCACATATTTGATTCGGGCAGGTGCTCCTAAGATCATCTGCACCTCTTAGATAGAATCCAAAAAAGAGCCCTTAGACTAATTGGAGACTGTTATATTACGAAAACTTTTCTTTCTCTTGAACACCGTCGTAATGTCTCTTGTCTTACTTCGTTTTATTGCTTCTTCTATGAACAGTGCTCTAGTGATATAGCCAGCTGCATTTCTCTCTAGAAACAATTTCGCCGTAGTACCCGTCTTGCTAAGAATGCTCATCAGGTAACCCTTGGGCCTAATTTCGGGCATACTGTAAAACACAGACATTCTTTCTTTAGCCGTATTACTCGAATGTAGAATAATATGTTTGTTTGTTATTTTCATAGCATATTTCCTCTTGTTCTCATTTACTTCAAGACCAACAAGTCTTACCTAATGGACTCTATTAAAGATCGTTGGGAACGACCCATGATGTCGTTATCTTCCACATACCCAACCAGCTGGACAGATTTTTTGAATATAGTGACGACATGGATTTCGTGATTTGCAAACTGGTGGTGAAACAGGATGAGGTTTATTTAATATTTAGTTTGATTTCTAACAAATTTTAAAAATTTGCTGACAAAATTCGTAAGGAAAAACCTTCTCAACTAAACTTGCATAGGTATTAACACCACGCCGCCATAGTATTGTCAAGCTTAAACGTCAGTTGCATTTGTCAGTTTCTTATGACGAAAATATTTTCCATTATTATAACAGTATTTATACGATCAAGTCTTAATTAAATATAAAAAAAATATGACACCTTTTAAGTAGTCCAAATGTGGCATTAGTATTTTCACAGGAATTTCGTTTCAAATGTCACTTTTTCCAGAACCAGAAATAGAATGCCATTTTTTTAACATTTCAAATGCTTGTTTAATTTATTGACATCGCAGCCATTCTTCGATGAAATTTCATACTCTTATCTGATAGATAGGGAGCGAACTATATAAATAACAAACAAGTAAATTATTAAATACGAGCTGTCCCGAAAAGCAAAAGATTAAAAAATGCATCTTTATCTGATTTCGTATTCTAAGCCTAAAGTATAAACAAGTTGACGTAGATTACACGTCAACGCATTTAGAAACATCTTTATAAGTATTGATAATTTTTTTGTGACGTCAAGTATTCAACACATTGACTATTTATGATTGCTGTTAAGAAAAATATCAACGAACACATTCTCAAATTCTCAAAACCTTCACGTGAACCCTATTGAGTGTCATTCTATTCCACAGGTTCCAAGACTATCTGAACTAAAAGGTGGGTCAAACGTTCCTTCCTTATTTGAAAAAAATCATAACTCTTCTGTTTTTAATTTTTTTTTCTTTTCTTTTTTAAGGAACTTATAAAACAAACTTTGGAGATTTACTAAAATGAACTACAGCGCATTAGAGAGGACCAAACTAATAAAATTTTATTTTGAAAATAATCACTCGATTATTTGGGTTAAACAAAGAGCTTATTGGCGTCATTTTAATGTGCGAGATCCACCCTAGGCGCACATGATTACGGCACTGGTGGAACGATTTCGTCAACAAGGAGCTGTAATTGATCTTACTCGAGCTGGAAGACCTCGCACTGCCCGAATTGAAGCGAATGTGGAACGCATTCTCGCATACAAAATCCAATTTGGGCAAGAATTAAGGTCAGGAAATCCTCAAGAACGTGTTGTTTACGCCGTTCATTTACAAGAAATGGCAAGGCAACAAAATGATTTTATTCATCATCACATAATGAGTGATCAAGCTCATTTCCACTTAAATGGATTCATTAAACAAAATTGCCGTATATGGGGTACTGAGAACCCAAAGTAGATCCCTCCGTGGGAATTGCATTCACTTAAGTGCACTGTCCGGTGTTGTGTAACTTCAGACAAAATTATTGGGCCATTCTTCTTAAAGACGATGCCTCCAATACTGTAACCATAAATGGTGAAATATATCGGGATATGATCGAAAAATTTTTGAGGCCAGCGAATACTGATAGTCTTGAGATGTGGTTTAGCAGGATGGAGCCACTGCACATACCGCTCGAGCCACAATGGCGCTACTAAGGGAAATGTTAGGCTACCGAATAATTTCCAAAAATTGAGGACTTAATTGGCCTCCATGTTTTCCGGATTTGACTGCACCAGACTTTTTTCTGCGGTGTTATTTGAAGGGTGAATTGTACGTAAATAAATCCACCACTATCCCGCAGCTGAAGGAGAACATTCGTGCTGAAATACAGGCGCTGAGTCCAGATGTCCTACGAAGTCTTATGGAAAACACTCTAGAAAGAGCCCGTCTCCGTGAGCATGAAGCTAGTGCTCATTATATCCCATACTTAGTCCGAAAATGTGTCGATAAATCAAACTTTGTGATTCTAAAATAAATTATTTATAACAAATTAAATCTAAAAACATTATTATCACTTTAAATTAGGAAGTCACTTTTGACCCACGCGTTTAGTACCAAAAAATCTTTTTCTATCCCTATCAGCCCAAAAAATATGCTCCAATTATGAGGAGAAGGACGAAAACATAGACAATATATTGTATATAGCGAAAATTACAATTTCATTATATTTTCGCCTCTAAATTTAAAATACCATAATTTACTTGCACGTTTTTCTCAAAATCTATTAATTGTTCGAAAAGAAATATCAAAAACTTTTTGTGTTGAATACCAAACGATAAAATTTGTTTCTTTAATTTTCTTGCAAAAAAAACTAATACTTTCGACAAAATTGAGAAGTAGAGTCAAATTTGTTTCAAAAGACTCCTTATAAGCATAGAAATCGACGACCAGAAATCGCCAATATCTTTGAACTATTAGCAATCTCTTGCGAATTTCCAGCCTATAAATCCAAAACTCGCCCTTGTAATATAATCGCTTTCTACATTAGCCTCTGTATTAGTATTAGTAGATTTATTTAAGTGAAAGGCCAAATGGAGTAAGAAAAATTATTCCACTAACATAGATTTCGCAAAACATCGTATTTGCATAAGTTGCGAATAAATTTTGTCATGGGAGAAAATATTGTCTTCTAAATACGGGCTTACTATCAAGAAAGCAAAGTCGAAAATTCCAAGGGTTGCCTATATAAGCAATTGTTCTAAAAAAACAAAAACATATCCAACTGGATTTAAATGCATCCCTGCATCATCAATGTCATCAGCGTCACCCCCTGCAAAGATGAACGACATCACGATGTCATAAGATTTTCGATTTACAATAATCCCGTACTCTATCAAACATATTACGAGTACCTACCTATTTTTGCTTTACAACCCCCACACTAGTGAAATCGACATCAGACAGAGAAACAGATTTTCTGTCAAGTACCAGATAGTTTAAAAATATGGATGTACGAGTAGGTACCTATACCGCGTACCAAATAAATGTGTTGCCCTTCAAATCCCAAGAACCAAAAAAAAAAAAAATCATCCCTGTATTATGGTGCGTAAATCGATCCTAGATATTTTTCACATACCTGCTTCAGCAGCACCAAAAACGCATTTCTCTCCTATTTGGTTCAGGAGCGTTTCGATTCTAATTACAACAACGCGATTTGTGCTGGTGCCTGCATAAAGTGCACTGCACTAGTGCAAAGGGTCCGACTCAGAGTTAATGTGCCTTTGCTCGCTTGCACTGCCATCCCGGCATTGAATCGCCGGTTCACGCGCGTTGCCATCTAACAGGGTTATATGGTTCTATTTAGGAAAATTTGGAACATCTCTTTACGACACCTCTTCTACGTTAATCGAATTTGATTTTTAAATTTATTTAGGATTCGTCAAGACATCTGAAAAGTTTTAGTTTCGTATCAAGCTATTAGTTTTTTCTTGGGTGGATCGCTTTTGGCCTAAATTTTCATTTAGTGGACCAGTTTGACATTCACATATGTAAAACGCTACATATTTTCCAAATCTACGTATTCAGTACCTGATTATAGGTTAACTATGAACTTATACATAATACACATCCTAACAGACTTATTAATTAATGTGTTTTACTTTTTCAAAAAAACCGATTGACATTTCACTTCGAACTAGATTTGTGTGGCTGAGGTTATTTCTATATGCAAAAAAGGTGATAGAAATTGTATCGAGATTTTAGACCTTCATATCACGCCTTTCTATTTTTTTCTAAAATTTTTGAGAAAGTATTTAAAAGAAGGGATTTAACCTGTCTAGAAAATATTTCGTTTTTAAATACAAAACAGTTTGGATTTAGAGCTGGTAGATCGACTGTTTCACTTTTGTAAATATTTTTGCACATATATAAAAGTTGGAACGTCAGAATGATATCATGTTCAAAAAATTAGAAAACGTTAGATTCAGGGTTTTTATTTTGAAATGGCTTGCATCATTCCTTGAAAGTAAAATTGGTGAAAAAATAAGTGAATGTCTTAGTACATATAAATGTTGGAGTACATCAAGGCTCTGTGTTGGGCCCAATACTCTTTCTTATTTTTAAATATTAATTCTACATATATTTTATTTGAATCTGAAAGGCAATATTCCTGATTTTTGCAGATGATATACATATGTAGGTTGTGCGTATTCCAGGTCATCAGTTTTAAACTTGATTGCTGATATATGTAAATCAAGACTTAGTGCGAGCGTTTGAGGAAAGTTGGATTGGAGAGAATTTTAAAGGACATACCGATGCACCTTTCTTTTAAATGTCTAAATACTATAATGGGCGGGAAATATAGAGTCAGGCAAAGCATTCCACATTCGTGTAGTGCATACAAACATTACTATCACCTATCATTTTTAAAGTTTTTTTTGGATATTATCTAAGAGACTCAAGTAAATTATTAAAGCACCTGATGCCCAAATATGGGAATTGTACTCGGGCCTTGGACGAATATAAACCTTTTAGATTACAGCCAGATCAGAAGGGGAAGGGCAGCGTCCAAGGAAACCCAGCAATGATAGTTTTAACCAATTGTTATGTTTCAACAGTTGTCAAAGTTACCACCCAGTTGTCAAAATATTCAATAAGGTTTGACATTTCATCCGGATGACATTGGAAAACGTTTTGAGTTGGTTAATTGAACGCTGAAAATTTTGGCCTAAGATCCTCAAATATTGACTGTTTGGGGCGGCTGTTTAAGGAATGGCGTCATCGGACTTTATTTCTTTTAAAATGAGAAAGGAGACACCATTTAGGCCAATGGTTTCTGGTATAGAGCAATGTTAATCGACTTTATGTGGGCAGAGCTCGACAATATCAAAATATCCGAGCTTTGTTTATAACCAAATGGCGCCACATGCCATATAAGAGACTCAATGCTCGAAGTTGTGAATGAAGAATTTCGCGACTATGTCAACTCAACACGAGCTTTTATCAATTGGCCACCCCGATCATGCGACTTAATTATTTTTTTCTCTGGATACGTCAATTTCTTAGTCTATCCTAATAAACCAACCACTTTTGCTTTATTCACAATCTTACTGATTTCATTCAATATTTTTTAGAATACATTAGATACAAATTGCTATTTCAAAAACTTGACTGGGGTTTTTTTTTTTTAATTAAAATTCATCTTTTAATAAGTAAACCAAAACGCCATATTATTATTTAATATTAGATATTTATGTTAATGAATCAATTTAATACTAAAACGAGCATTCAATTCATAACTGGATTTTCAAGATATGCAAACACAAAAGTAGTGAAGTGAAGTGAAGAAATATTTGTTTGTCATATAAAAATAAACTCTCTTGAGATATGTTTAATGTTAGAAAATATTTGTATGAATTATTTACTGCTAATATTAATAATATATTCTCATCGTGAATTGGTTTTATGATCGACAGAATGTTATATAATTTTGTATGAGCTTATTATTGATCTGATTATATCATCCTCAGGCTATGGGTAATGTCTTTTATTATGATTTCGATAAAAACACTTTGTTAAAGTTTTCAACAAGGAATTCTTACTGAAAATCAATCTAAGCTATTTTCGAAAGTAAGAACGATTTTAAGAAAAGAAAACGAAGACTTTGTTTCACGTAGAAATAACAAAATGAAAAAAATTGTAACTCGTTTTTTAAGCTTATTTCAACTTAGCAACTATCCCTCGGCGTAATTGCTGGTGTCTAAGACCGAATTGATAAGGGTTAGATTCCCCACTCACTACCGACTAAAAACAAAAATGACAAATACTTCAAGAGTATTTCTTGTCACGAAAAAGTGTTTCTCATCTTAGCCTTTTGGACTCGACACGAAATTGTAGGTCTCCACATTACTGCCAACATCAATGAATAAAGATGAATGGTTGAGAATTGTAAATCTCTAGGTTCAGGTTATCTAGAAGCTGTTTCGCGTGAAATTATTATTTATTTTCTTATCAAACTAGTCGTAATCAAAACATTGTGAAATAAATAAAAAAACAATAAAGATGATTTGTTCATATTTCAAAAGCTTCAGCAGGGAAATTGAAATAGAACTAGTAGAACAATTAAACGAATGACAGTTTGACTTCAATTCTGAGAATGCTATATTTTTAAGAAACAAATTATTCATAGAATTATAATGATTTAATTCTAATATAAAAAAAACACATCAATAACTCAGAATGAGAAATCCTGTAAAATCACAATCGATATTCAAATATTTCGTTAAATACGAAAATCAAATGATTGCGTGATTTATGTCAGCTATCAGTGTTTCTTTGAAAAATTAATAACGATTAAGTGTGTGTAATTTTTGTAGTCAACTTAAGTAGCAGCTAAGACCTTTAATAATTACATATATAAATTTATAAGAGTGTTGCATATATGTAAATAGGAAGCCTAAGGCTTCGGCCACGCAATGAGCGACGAGCGACTGAGCGGCTGAGCGACGGGCGATAGAGCGAAGAGTCTGAGCGATGGGTGGCCATTTACTGAGCGTCATCGCTGAGCGATTAGTTGCGAAAATGCAATTGTCAAGTGTAGTTCATCGTAGTCTTTAAGTTGAAAGCCGCGTTCATATTTAAAGAGCTATTATAAGATCAAGAAAACTAAGGTTTGATGTTTACCCAATAAATCGAAAGGGCAAATTATGTTGAATCTTCGCAAATATCCAGACCTATTTGATCAATACTGTCGTATGTCAATAGAATCTTTCAATTTGCTGTTGGAAAAAGTTCGGCCAAGATTAACAAAACAAAGGAAGCCAATTAGTGCAGAAAAGCGACTAATTTTATTACTAAAGTTAGTTTTTACTTGCGATATAATTATGTAGGTACTATAGGGCTAGTTCTGCATTTTGACAAAAAAAATTAACTCGAGATTTTGATCAAAGTTGACATTGCGATGATAGCGAAGACAAAAAAAGTGGGTCCGAAAATTCCGTCTTTCTGTTTCTTCCTCGATCTGCAGCTTAAGCTAATGGAGTTATTTTCTTCAAACTCCGTACATAAGGGTCTTCGATGATTCCCTAGAGAGGAAATTGAATTTTGTTTAGCTCCAAAAGTAACGATATGGGGGGTATACACTATACACCCGTAATGCAAAATCGTATTTAGGCATGGACTACATTGAATGAATGAATGAATAAATGAATGAATTAACCGTTTATTTGCTTTTAAAATTTCTCATCAATGGCTCTAACGGTTTTAACTAAAATTTTTATGCAGGAGCTCCTTTGAAAAAATATGGTCTATAATGGTCTACAAAATTTTTCGAAAAAAATAGTTTTTGGATTTGAATATCTTCAAAACGTTTATTTTCAAATCATGTCCTTGAATCTATACTCCTAAATACTTAAAATTGGCATCCCAAATTTCGTTCTTGAAAAATTTTAAAGAAATTTCTTATACACAAAATTACTTTAATAATATTATTATTATTCTTTATTTTTATTGTTTAGTTTTGCCAAAATAACATTCTGAATGTCGCTTTTCATCTCAAGTTTTTTAAATTCGTTAAATTTTGACCTAAATGGCAAAAGACTTTTGAAACATTTCATATTTTAAACTTTCTATGCTTATTTTCTCCATGGACTAACTTCGTCGCTCAGCGATCGACTGAAAAATTAAAACAGATTTGATTGCAGAGCGACGTCGCTCTGTCGCTTGAAAAAATCACAAGTCGCTCAGGGCTTACGTGGCCACCTCCATACAATTTCATGTGTTTTAATTTTTTTGCGTCGCTCAGCGACTCGTCGCTCAATCGCTCAGTCGCTCGTCGCTCAGTGCGTGGCCGTAGCCTAAGAGTACTTAACGACAAAAATAATTAGAGAGATTAGGGCGCGTGCTAGGGCGATTAATCTTAGAGCGCAGAATGGAACCAATATTGCACGTTTCTTTTATGAAGCAGTTTCTTACCATCAGATTTCTTCCATATACATACATCATCTTTTACATATAAATGCCTATTTAGTTTTTCAAATGATGTTAGTAGTGTATAAAAAGAAGACAACGAAAAAGCAATCACCAAGAAAACAGAGGCCGTTTTCGAAAACGTCATCTGCATCAAAAATGCATTTGCAGAATGTTCTTAAACGCAAACTGCAAAAGTCAACTATTCGAAAACCCAAAACGAAATTTTCATGCAAAAGCATTATTTTCGATAACGCAGTTTGTTAAGTCATATATTCGATAACATCATTTGTGGTGCAGCTCTGCAGTAAAAAAATCGAGTTGACAAAAATAATTGAAGTTCAGAAAATAGAGTTTAGATTGTCATTTTTAAAGTTGCACACGCAGCATATAACAACGAGCAATTTAACGCAAATGTTTGTCACATTTCTCAGTTTTGAAAGCAGTTGATAGATTTGTTGAAACGATCTCCGATTTCTCGGTATGAATTTTTATTGCTTAAAGCCCAAAGAGTAATGTACGAGCATATATACATATGTAGGTTTCGTTCTAAGTTTGTACTGGGCGTCCTGTTTTTGCCTTTTTCCATAAACGGCTTAGTTCTTCCTTCAATCCCTAGATTTAGGTATTCATTGAGAATGTTACTTTATATGAATTGAAACGTTTCATTTGTTTATACATACTTACAAGAAATAATTGCTTTGAAATTCTGAAATGACCGAAGAATTCCTCATCCGAAAACTTTTCGATTGTTTTGATGTAATTACACATACGCACCTTTGGAATTTTTCGGCTCGAACTTCGGAGTTTAAACCAAATCGCCTTTTTTTTTTTTTTTGTTTAAAAATATTTTTTTTGCTATAGTTGCACGTATTTACATTTTTCGAATAATTTTCAACCACAATTTTTGAAAAATTTTTAGCATCCGTTTTTAATTTTTTCGACAGTGTTCGTAAACGTCAAATGCATTTGCAAGAAAATTCGCTAACGTTGATTTGAAGTTTTCGAAAACAGCCAGAGACTAGTATATATAACTGCAATAAATGCTGTGAAAGGAATTATTAAAGAATTTACCTCGCAAATAACATCAAATCTTCTAAATTCGTTTTCACCATGTTTTCAAACGGACCTTATTCGGACCTTATATCAACAGTACACTCTTTTTTATCGATTCATTAAAAAAAAAGTGCATTTTGGTGGGGGGAATTCCGAATAAGGACCTTTCAAACCATCTTGAAAACTTCAGAATCAAAAAAAGTGTTACAGCTTGTTCGTTTTGCATTACGGATCGGAGAGTTCCGGAAGGTTCCTTCCGAATTACCAAAACGAAAACGAATAGCGATAAATGTTAGTGCTTGTCTTCTAACTAAAACAGAATGGACACCACGTTTGCCTGATCTATCGGTTCCAGACTTTTTCTTATGGTGTTTCGAAAAGGCTTACATTACCAAATTACCAACTCAATAGGAGTTTAAGCATTTGCACAGACATTGCGCAAATTACACCGGCAACACTTGAAACCGTCAGAAAAGTGCTATAAAAAGATCTGAAGAGTGCATGAATTAAAAAATTTCTTCGAAATAAAATCTTTATTTTAATTTATTTCATTAGTTTTTTCTTTTCGTTAAAAAGTTATTCTTAAGTAAATTTATCAAAATTTATCATTTTTTGACAAAATATAACAAAAACCGTTTGGGTTGAAATTCTGAGTAAAATTGCATATCAGATTCAATACTTTCATTATTTGTAGACCTACCATTGCTTCTTACAACTGCCTTCATTTGACTGGGCAACTCAACAAAGTTGTTCAATCGCAGCTCGATGATAAAAGTTACAAGGCTATAAATGACTCTCAACAGAGGTCAACTCTTATGATTGGTATTGTTTACGAGTATTTACATGAAATGAAGCAGCTGAAGTGATGTGCTTCGGGCTCCATTTTTAAAAATGGGTAGTATGTTTTTTTATAGAAAATGTATTCACTTTCTTTTTTGTTTGTAACATATTTATGAATTTTAGAATTAAAGAAGAGAAAAGTTTAATTTTCCAATTTAAAATCAAATCATCTCATAAGAATCTTAATTGAGTGTCAAAAACTGAACAAAAAAACGAAAACTTTTCAGCACATCAAATCTGAAAGTATAAGGCCTTAAAATATATGTTGGTACAAAAATAAAGGTGAATTAAGTTTCATATAATTATAGCAATACATTTTTTTCAAAATTCTTTTCGAGATGTTCATCAAAACCGATCAAAATGATGGCTGATGTACACCACTGATAGCCATTTTATTGTTTGTATTACTTAAAGACAACTCAAAGATTTGTTGATATTTTTTCCATTATGAAAAACGTTTCTGGACTCTACTGGTCACTGGTCAGCCTTATATTACTCTAAAGTTCATAGAGAGCCTTTAATTTTTTTTTGGAAAAAGTAGTAAATAAAGTGACTGAAAATTCTCAACCATTTCTGTGTGCTTACTGTCAACAGCAATTGAAAAAATTTGCTGTTTGATGGCGAATACGAGCAGCCTAGATAAGAAGCAATTTGTGTTGAAAACAGGGGCGGATCCAGGATTTGGTCGTGGGTGGGGTCCAACAACATCTTTATAAGAAGATAAAAGAAAGGTGTTCTTTGGAATTCTGTTTACCGATCAAAGAAGACGAGAGGCAAATGAAACAAGTTATAACAAAACAAAAGATATTGAAGCCTATTACTAGATTTCTCGATACTTACTATATATTTCATCAAATTAATTTTTAATAGTTTTGGACGGTTATTTGCTAAGCAAGAATTTTATAAAAAGAAATACGCAGATCTCTAAAAATTTTGTGATGCTATACTGGATTGCACTGAAGCAAATTTTATCTCATAAGTCCAAATGTGGGGACAAAGAATTTGCCGTTTTTTAACAGACTATGCTCTAGTCAAAAAGCCAGCTGCAACTGTAATAATCGAGCTTCTAGGGTTGACCATCAGTTCACCATTGAGCCCAACTTCGGCCGTACTGTGAAGTACAGAGATTTTGTCAAAAGTAGGCTTAAGCAAGTCAAACAAAACTAAGAAAATACAAAATTTTTAAATATGTTGATTAGTTACAGTAAACTGATTGGGGGTACCGGACCCAAAACCCCCCCGGAGAGCCGCCACTGCTTGACAAGATATACTCTAGGGGTATTTGTCACTTTCTCGCAAAACACAGAACCGCTAGCACAGTATTAAATGAATTAAAGGGCATATAGTCAAAGTCCCATGAATACGCACTTATTATTATAAGAAAACTATCACCAAAACCAAACTTTTTGTTATTTTAGGTGGCAGCGGAATTGAGTCTAGACACCCGGCGTGGCAGTCTAATGCATTCCCAATTACCGTTAGGCATACTTTTAATAGTTCAGTCAGTTTGCAAAGACTAAAAACAAGCCCATCAGTTTGCCCTTGAGCCTTGGGCATATGTACTGTTAAATTAAGAGATTCTTTCTTTAGCCGCACTACACGAATGTGGAATGCTTCACCCGATTCTATATTTCCCTCCCATTATAATATTCAGACATTCAAAACCAATGTGCATCGGTATCTTCTTTTAAATCCTCTCCAAATTTCCTAAAATGCTCGCACTATACTCAAACATTTTAAGGATAGTCATAATACCTTTAGTACGAGTAAAAATATAAAATTAAACTGATCTTTTTGAAAAAAACCATAAATAAGTTTAAAAAGATTTGAATTCAATTTTAAATCAGCAAAAGAATGAAGGGTTTGTAGCCATAATATTAAACATTACAACTTAGTTTGATAGAAAACATTTACTCTCACTAAAATCTCTCGTAATCTTACATAAATTTAACATAAATCAAAATTATTTTTGTGGTTAATTTTTATTCATAACAAGATCCATTTAAAGGTTAGGTTACCGACACTATATATATATCTTTTTGTTAAAAATGTCAAGTTCTTCATAATTATGATGAACATGATGTAATAAAAAGACTAGAAATATCTAAAGACAGGTACTTCTTATTTCATGCTACATGCTATTCCAGACATAATAATAATTAATATCCTTAGTGTGGCAACGCTAACCACCAATCCACCATCCTCATAGTCGTCATCGTGTCGATCGTCCACCTCCAACACCAACATATACACATCTCGCTACACTCACACCAGCCCATTGGTTATACCTACTTGCTTCTGCTATACACACGTCATTATACGTTTTGTAATTACATGACAATAAGGAAAAATCAGTAAAATACCCAACCACCACGAAAACAACCTCAAAGCAAATTCAAAAAAATTAACAACAAAAAAAAAACACATTCAAAAAAACCAGAAAGACGAAGCCGAACCACAAAGAAAAACAGCCAAACAACACCGAACAAGTTTCGAATGCGACCGAACGATCATTTAGTTAGAAAACGAGCGGCGCTGGAAATGCACGCGAGGTTACTTACCACACAGTGCAGATATTAAAGAAAGAAGTCAATGTGATTATACATATTTTTAATTTAACATTTTTTTGACGAATTGGGAATTATAATAAAAAATTATTTTAACTTTAATTTTTTGGTGCAAAAATTATTTAAAAAGAAAATCACAAAAATTAAAAAAACAAAGGAGTCCCTTTAACTAAAAAAAAAGTGTTAACAAGAATAGTTTTTTTTTTACTGCCAAATAAAACCAAGTGATATACAAAATAATCCTTAGACTTCATACTAAATTACAACTTAAAATAAGATCTCAAAAAAAAAATATTTAATATTATCTATATAATTTATTGAAACAACAAAGTGTCTGGAATTAACAAAAAATAAAATATTTTTTGTTAACCAAGAATCGGTGGAAAAATACAACAGACCGATCGGCTAGAAACACCAACAAGTCAACCACTAACGCCAACATCTACGTCGTCGTAGTCGTCAAGCACACAACAACAACAAAAACTGCAGCACAAAGAGCAACAAGCCGCAGCCACCACAGTCCACAATCTCTCGAAATTATCCATAGCGAGCCACCACAAAGGATCGGCATCCATCGTCGTCTTTTCTTCGTCGTCGCCGTAGTCATTCGTTCCGCCGTACTCGTAGCTGGAGATCAATCGTTCGAGCTCAGAAGTTCTGCTCGCTCCGCAAATAGTTTTTGATCTTGTTGACCAATCTTGCTGCCGCTACAACAACATACATACTCACTAAAAAAATACCCACACACGCATTTGCCTTTTTTTAATTTATGACTAGTTACACGATATTTTTTTATTTTTTTAAATAAATGCAATGTAATATGCATATACGTCTTTATTAAAAAATAAAAAAGAAAAAAAACGAACTTACACTCGAGCACACAAAAGCAAAAACCATAAAGAAAGAAACCTATACGTAAAGACGTCCAATCAGGAAACTAAATACAAACAAAGTTGTAAGCAAAAGTGAATAACTCGAGGCCACAACCCTATCAATAAAAATTTAAACAAATTTAAAAAAAAAACCTACATCCTACAACAATAATTCAGCAATAGAAAAACCTAACTCGGAAATTTGCAAGTTTTTAGTCAGCAACAAAGTTTTACAATCGGAGAACAAAGCGTGTGTCCCACACAACATAATAAGATCTTCAAATCTGCATTTAAAGTCTAAAGATTAAGATTTTCAGTTTCAACAACAAAACTGATTCAGCGCCAGCTTTTTGACCAAACAGAACAAAACGATCGCGGTAGAAAAAATGTCTGCAGCAATTATGCACAACAACGCATCTATTTATCACGATTGTGGTGAATTTCTACTAAAGGTATGTTCTTTATTCCATTATTAATTTTTTTTCTGTTCAAAATTACTATACTCTTTCCCCTTTTAATATTCATTGCTTTTGATTGCGTGTGATTCGCATTTTATTATTCTTTATTATAATGTAATTTTTTTTTGCTCGCTGCTTCTATATGAAATATGCATACATAATTACATATTTGGCGGGAAAATAAACAAAATCAAGATTCACCACACTGTACGAGTAGTTAATGCAACAGGAGGAGAACAACACACGGGAACGACGACAGAACAGTGCAGTTTTTTTTTGTTTTTTCATTCTGTGGGGTTATTGGAGTTCTCCACTTTGCCTTCTTTGTAGATAGTGTAGTTTTAGTATGAGTTAAAAAATGGCATGACTCTCGGCGTAGTGTAGGTTTTTATTTTTTTTTTTTGCTTTGTTTTAAAAGTATCTCTATCTAGGCATAGGAAGATGGAAAAAATTAAATTAAGATAAGTTGGATAGGTATGTCACAAGTGTAATTTTGTAATTAACTGACGTTCAAGGGCTTACGAGCTTTGTAACGAACAGGGTTAGCATGTTTCTATGGAAAAAGTACAGAACTCAGAAAAGGGTCAATGGTCTTCAAAAATCTAAGCCATTTGTAGAGGCTGCTAAAAATGATCAATCACACAGCAGTTTAAACTTTAAAGGTTAGTTTTTTTCTGTGCTAAATGTAGAGATGTACATACTTATTTGATAAATTGTACACAATTTGGAACATCTCAATTTTAAGTTCTTTTGAAATATATTTGATTGTGATAAATGATTACAAAAAATCTAATTTTATTCCCTTAGTTCACATATTTTTTATATTTTTTACGCGCACTAAAGGGATTTTGACTACCCTTAAAATGTTTGAGCATGCTGCGAGCATTAAGGAAAGTTGCAGAGGACTTAAAAGGAGATACCGATGCACATTGGTCTGAATATCGTAACGGGAGAGAAATATTGAGCCGGGAAAAGCATTCCACATTCGTGAGGTGCGGCTAAGGAAAGAATCTCTGAACTTAACAGTACGTCTGAAGTTGGACTCAAGGGTAAACTGATAGGCATTCCCTGAAGCGTGATAATTTCGGTTGAATTGTTTAAGTTAAGGACTAGAACCACTATTTCAAAGACCTTTTTATAAAGTCGTATCACACTTATGAAACTCATATATTTTGTTTGTGTTATAAACATTTTATTCCGTATATTTTCGAACAAGATTTCAGTGATCGTGCTAAGCTAAAGAGTGATTAGTTATCACACATCTCATACATTTTGCAAGTGCTGCTAAATATTGACAATTATAGCTTGGTAACTATGATTAAGAGTCTTAATTTCTATTAGACGTTCAGAATTTAAATCTAAACTAGATATACTTAAGTATTCAAGACAGATGGAATTTCCAACAACGATCATTCATAGGAACAAACAAAAAACTGATGAATGAATAGAACTGCATTTCAGAATAGTGCAAAATTATTTTCAGTTCACTAAGAGGATGGTTTTTTTTTTTAATTATTTCTATAATGTTTTCCATTATAAACGTTTAAAAAATGTGTTTTGACATATTTTGTTTGCCTTTACATCATCGATGCAATATTTTTGAAACGTTTCTTATCGTCCGTTTCTGCCCTTGAAATATGGACTAAAATTTCAAATTTTCGTAAAGGTTTGTACCTATGTCAATATGTACATACATACATATGTACCTATAAAAAGACAAAATGTTAAACATTCTTCTTTTGTTTTTAAACTTTGTAGATATTTTTTTTTTCTTTTTTCATGTTTTATATTTTAAGTTACGATATTCTCATTAGATCTCAACTGACATCTTAAGTGAAAAACCAAATTCTGTTCTTGAAGATTAAGAAATATTTCTTCTTCCAGACCAACAGAAATATTTTTCACAAATGCAGAAATATTTGAAAAATGTGTTTTTTTGTTTCTTAAGAATTTTATTTTAGTCCGGAAACATATTTAGGAGTCACAAACATAAATTAAATATTTTTTGATTTAGTTCTGATTTACATTACAAAACTAAAACTAAAAACGTAACCTATTTATTATACATATTTATTTATTTTATCTTCCAGTGATTAAACTACACAGAACATACTTAAAACTAACTTAAAAATAAAGTATCACAAATTAACAGAGTTAACAAAATAATTTAAAGATTTCTTAAACGCATTAGGACTAGCAAACAACTTCAACTTCTGTGCAATATAAATTAACATTGCCTCATTCGCACCATAGTTAGATCTATGACGATGTGAAAACAAGAATGGTCTAACTCTCAAACTTCTTTCAGGGACATAATGTTTATCAAGGATAGTAAACTTGGTGAAATGATATGATTTTGCAATAAATTTCTTACAAAAACTATATTTTGCATAAATGAAAAGCACATTGCTCTATACTCTGGATTACTTGACCAATTTATTTTAAAGAAAATCTGTTTTGTGGATATCCACTGAACGCTTTCTAAGCCATTTGAATATGTAGTAAAGTGCGTATCCCAAACTACGGCACAGTATTCAAAAACTGGTCTAACCAATGTCGTATACAACTACAACAGTTTTGAAAAAAATTGAAAATTCGCAACAATCTCGCTTAGTGAAACAACACATTGAATTTGCATTTACAATAATATAATCTATGTGTAAGGAGAAAATTAGGCGATGATCAAAGATAACACCAAGGTCCTTAACTTTAGTTAGCAAATTTAAATTTGCTCCATTTATTTTTATTGAGTCATTATTTTGATAGAAAGACATAACATTACATTTGTCAATATTAAGTTTAAGACCATTGTCGTTAGACCATTCAACAAGAATCAATCTAGAGCTTTTTGCAGTATTAAGCAGTCATTTAAGGATCGATAAAAAGGTCAGCATACATGAGTGCTTTAATGAAAACTAAATTGAAAAGTAAATCATTCACGAAAAGTATGAACAAAAGGGGACCCAAGTGACTGCCTTGAGGAACACCAGAACTTACTTTGAACGACTTCGAGTACATATCACCAATTTTGACTTTTTGCACTTTTTTGACATGACAGCAAGCTAGACTGAAAACCAAATGCCCTTAGTTTATTAAGCAGAACATTATGGTTTACCACATCAAAAGCTTTGGAAAAGTCTGTGAATATTACGTCAATTTAATTTCCTTTTTCAACACCGCTCACAGCGTAATTTTAAAATGATATTAAATTAGTTGAAGTAGATCTCCCGCTAATAAACCCATTCTGATTTTCAGAGACATGTTCTTCTACTTCAAAAGCAATATAATTGTTCGCAAGTGCTACGTACCTCTGTAATTTTTAACATTTCTAAACAGGCATAACAAATGATAATTTCTATTTCATCAAAACACACACCTCCTTGAAGAGGTTTATTAAAAATTAAAAATTTAGAACTTACAGAGCTGTTAAATGGTTTTGACATTTTTAAGATCTTAATTAATAAAGGCGGTTTATCTTTAAGTCCTGGATTAAATGCAAAATTTTATCAACAAAAACAATTTCTGTTTACTAACAGCGATTAAGCTAAACCACCGAAGAAGGTGGGGAATAAGAAATAGAATTGCCACCGTTTTTTATTTGCAAATTAATTTTAAATAGAAATATAATATAACAGTTCATATAGGTTAAACGGTTTCTTAAACGAACTAAACGTCACTTATTCACTATTCAGAAGAATATCGTGTTTTTTGTTTAATGTAGGAAAAAGTTTTAGTCGGGACTTAACTCATATTCCCTGTTTTAGTAAAATCGTTGAATTAAGGTGGAATAAGGGGTTTTAAGTATACTTGGACTTTAACTGATTATTTAAAAAAAATGAAATGAATGTATAAACATATGAAAAATTTTTGAAGTCACATTTTTTCAAATTAAAATATAATTGAGTTCCATGTACCTATGTATGTACTTAAAACTGTAAAATTTATAATTTTTAACTAAAAAATATTTAATGTCTGAATTCATCGGTAGCAATTATCATCTGATATAAAAAGCTTTTTCGTTAGTACATTAAATTCTGCTTATTGAAAACTCGAAAACAAGGAACCATTATTGTTACAATTACAATATCAACCTTTCTGTCTTTGTTACAATTATCAATAGTAACTACTACAATGTACCGTAGACATTAATACTTAATTAATTCCAAGTAAAATATAATAATTCAGCTGACTCATCACAGCACCCACCATGTCATTTGTTATTTTAATAGATTGGCACCTAGTTACAGAAGTTAAATTAAAATCGAAAGTAGTTCCTAGAATACATCGAGAGCTCCAAATTTGGATAAAGTCGAGTTTTATGTTTGTTGCCGTTCTTGTTATTGTTATTATTTTCATTTTCCTTTTTATGCTAACCACTTATTATTATGTGTATCTCTATCATGGTTTAATTGAGCATTACCGCATATTTACGCACTTCTTTCGTTATATTGTACTTTCGATTTTATTTTGTATGTTCTCTTTCTATAGTTCCAAGTGGGCTATATTATGATGGTATATAAAATATGCAGTTGTGTTATAGTGTAATAATAGTTGTTATCGACTTCCTGTTCTCGTTTTTGTTGTTTTGCATTGTAATGCACTCTATGTAAGAGTAAATTAAAAATGAAATGTTGGAATAAATCGAGTTGACATTGATTTGTTGAAAATTTTATGTTAGCTGTTTTAATTTATTAATAATTTATTTTGAAAAAAAAAACTAACTATAACGACATCTATTGTTAATAAAATACATTCATATATCCACATTCTACATATATTTTTCACTTTTACCATTTAACAGATAGTTTAAAAAATTTGTTTTTTTTTTATGTGTAAAATAGTTATACTATAAAATAAATAATCTAATCTATATCGATATCGAACTGAGAGCACCACTTTCGTCAACCGCTTATAAGTAAAATATTTTTTATTGACAACTATGTCAAAGTGGACATCAATTCTTACTTTGTTCATTGCTCTTAGGTTTTTTTTTGGCATTATTTGCAGTTAAAAACTCTTAGAATCATATTTCTTCGTGAAACGAACAAAAAAACTTGCAAATGAATTCATTCGATATAACAATAAACGAACATTCGTCAGGTGACTTGCCTCAAATGTCAAAATTGAACGAATGTTAGTTGTTAAAGACTGACCAGTAAACACAAATTTATTTAAAAATAAAATGTTTGCGTAACAAAATTTGTTGGTTAATAAATTAATAATTGAAGTAATGGTTAGTGCGTTGGACTGTATAGGGCCAGTTAGTTAGTTGTAGGCTCATAAGTGGGCTAGTTTTTAATCAATTTTCGTCTAGCTTTAAGGCAGATATACATAAGTATAATGTTATAATAAAAATGAATTTCGCCCCAGTTATAGCTTTCATTAAAATGCATCATTGGAACAAATCAGTGGAATGCTGACTTTATTCTTTTGAAAAGCCAGTTATAGCAATCGTTGAAAAATTGGTTTCAGTAAAAGATCCTGTCAGTGGCTGATTACAACCAATTCTATGCATTTGAGGTTTGAGAAAGGAAAACTGACATTTGAGAATAGAAAGAGAATCGAACACATTCAGTGGAACGATTGTGTTTCATATTAAAGAAACGAAAATCCGCTGTTCGTTGAAATTGATTTCTTTCAGTGAAATAATAAAAGGGGATTTAAAAGAAAGATTAAATCAGAATTTTGTATTTTATAGAATAAAAAAATTCTACTACTCATTACCTTAATTTTGGTATCAATTATAGTTTGTTTATTCGTCTTAAAAATGGGAATGAAAATTTTCAATGATGGTTTTCAATGATAGCTATAACTAGGGCCTTTGAAAAAAATGAGTTGGACTGTCAAGGTTTTGGGTTCGTTTCTCAGACGGTGTAAAAAAAAGTTTTTCAGGGGTGTACTGACTCTTGCGAGGAATTGACAATCCTTCAAGTCAAGAGTATCTATTGCCATGAAAAGTGCTGCTCATTAGCCGTTCGTATTCGGCAGAAAATTACAGGCCTCCTCCATTTCTGGAAATACGCACTCATACTAATACGCCGAAAAAATTTTCCATTAAACTTTAAAGTATAAAGACTAAGCACCACTAATAAAGGAATCTGATGATCGGCTTGGCACCCGTGAAATAGCTATAACTCCAGCCAAAATAAAAACACACTTGGTGGTAGTTCATTCAAGTTGTTGTTGTAATATTCAAACATCATAATGTTTTTCCATTGGCTTTAAAATAATCGTTGATTTTGCTGTTTCAAAATTACAATTTAAAATGATTGAAACTCAATAATACCCATATTTAGCTCTTTCAATTTCATGATACATTTTATTCAAAATTAACAATAGGTATCATTAAATTATCTATTTTATTTGAATAGGTAGGTGCATACTTTAAATTAGGATTTACGAGTTTTCGTTGTAAATATTAAAACAGAGGTCAATAGATCTGCTGTTTCGAGAATTTTTTCAATGATTTTATTGTTTTATTGCTAAGATTGAAATGTTGTTTTGTTTCTAATTTCTCATTTGAATTTTATTGTGATTTTATGAATTTACTAAATTCTTCCAAGTTTTATTTATACCTGCGTTCGTTTCGAATCTTTAAAATTTGTCGGCCTTACCCAAAAAAAGATATAAATTAATAAATTAATACATAAATTTGATGGAAAATAAAGACAGACTCAATTAAATGTTTAAAGAAATAAAAATTCTTACACATACATATGTATGAGCTGATATGTATATTTTTCTAAGAAAAAACCATTATTATTATCATATGCCTACACATATTAAAACAAAACTACCCCATTACATATTAACATATACAAATGTGTTAATAATGTTCAAAAATATAAGACACTAAAATATTTATGCCTACTTTATGCAGAATTTTAAATTCATTAATAAAACAAAACAAAATTACAATGATAAAATTTCTGAAGAAAAAACACGCAAAATTAATTTTGTTTGCATCATAAACTTTCCTCAACACTTAAGAGGGAAATTTACCCAAACTAGAATTAACCTTACATACGACGAGCTTATAATTAATGATGATAGATTTAACATCCGTGTCGGTTTTATAGAATTTATTCTACAAAGCTAATAAGAAGAAAACAAAAACTCGTTTGAGGCAGTTAAGGTTTTTTTTTTTTTATTAGCAAGTCAAGCACTAAATTTATTTGAAAAGTTGTTCTGTTTACTCCAGCATATTAATTCCTGATTTAAATTATTGTTCAGGTAGATCAATAATTGATAAAAAAAAGAACATAATTATGTAAGGTTTAAAACAAAAATGATATACGAAGTCGTATAAGGTTTTGTTCTTTGGAAAAGGAAATGGAATTTATATCTATAATTTTATGCTCGGTTTCGAGGAACTCCCATACCCAGTTTGGTTTTTTTTTTTTGTTTATTTAAAAGAAAGAAGGGGCTAGCGAATTAATGAGCTATTAGTTTCAATTTTTACAAGTATTACATATTTCCATTAAGTGTTAGCTGTCCAAATGAGAACCTACAATTTAAATTAACAATTGTGTTCAAAATATCACAAAATACCAGTACCACATTTACAAATTAATTACTTGCCGAAGACGCATATTTTGCTTCTGTTCGAATTCACTGTTTGTAGACTTGAGAAAAAACATAAAATTAAACAAATATTTTTGACATTTTAGTTGTTTTTTGTTCACTCTTGAACAAAACAATGATAGATATCATTTTCACCATTGCTTTCTCTTATTTTAAAGATCCAGATTTGATATCCAGTACTTTAAAGTCAATATATGTATGTCCGGATAACATTTAAAGGGTAGTCAAAACCCCTTTTAAAAACAAAGCGGCTATCTCTGAAACGATATAATTGATAGTTTTCGTTTTACGTGGTGAGGCTTCAATTCGAGACTGTGCTAGGTATGTCCTAGTAAAATTTCAAGTCATTTCCATATTATAAATATATCTAATATGATTTTGACAATGTCCTACTCCTACTTTTGCAAATTAACGCGGAATTGAATAAGGTTCCCAAAAACATCACTCTGAAAAATTTAAAAGAAACGCCTATTTTTTTATATTTTGCGTACACTAAAAGGATTTGGAGTACCTTTAATATGTTTAAGGGCACTGCAAAGGTTTAGGAAATTCGGAGAGGATTTAAAAGGAGATACCGATACATCTTTGGACTTGAATGTCTAAATTCGCAATAGGAAGGAAATATTGGGCTGGGGAAAGCCCCAGTGCGGATAAAGAAAGAACCTCTAAACTGATAACTGATGGGTATTCGCTCAAGCGCGAGTATTACAGTTTAATTGCTTAAAGGGAGGAATGCTATTTCACTAGAACACTGTTTATAAAAATAACGGTAAAATAGTGAAACACAGTGCAAGATATTGCGGCTGTGCTCGAGCGATACAAATGTTTCTGTTATACTTCTATCAACTATCACCTATCATTTTTTAATCTGTTCTTTGGATTCTATCCAAGAGACTCAAACTTTCATGCTTAGATCTTATATTGTCTTTCAAAAGACGCACTTTAACAAGAAAGTGTGTTCAAAACTAACAATAAATATCAAAGAGTGTGGCAGTAGAGAACTGGTGTCACCCAAACTTTCTTGTCAAACTGCGTCTTTCAGAGACAAGTGTAAACCTAGCATAAAAGTGTACAAATAATGTCCAAATGAAAACAACATAACATTCGCCATGTTTTGTATCTAAACAAAACGAGTGATTTCGAAAACTGAACAAAAATAAGAACAAAAATAATGATTTCTCTAAATTGGAAAACTGTATTTGTCGGTAATTTTTCCGAAAATATTATAAAAATTTTAAAGCTAGGCGCGCACATTCAATCTTTAGTTGCACAACTGTTTGGTCGCTTAGGCTAGCCGCGCACTAGCAATTTTTAGTTGCGAAACTGCTTGGTTCGAGCAACTAAAAAGTTTGTGTTTTGACACAAACTAAACGATTGCCTAAAATAAGTTCGCCATTTTATTGAACATATAATTATCTGCAAATTCACCGACATTCAACCAAACAGTTCATCTGTTTTCTATAAGTAACCAAACAGTTTCGCAACTAAAAATTGCTAGTGCGCGGCTAGCCTTATAGAAAACAGGATGAACTATTTGGTTGAATGTCCGCGCAGCTGCATATAATTATATGTTACACAAAATAGCGAACTCATTTTAGGCAGTCGTTTAGTTTGTGTCAAAACACAAACTTTTTAGTTGCAAAGCAGTTGCGAAACTAAAAATTTAATTTGCGCGCCTATCCTAAATCGAATAAACAATATTGCGATCATTTGTTTTGTCGAAATAATGTTTGTATATTATCATTGCATATATTTTATAATTGACTAGTACATTTTATTAGAATTTCAAAACTGCTCAGTGGTAGATATGTATGTGTATCGAGTATTGGAAACCGAAATTACAAAAGAATTAATTGATTACTGTAAATCACATTCAGATAATCGTGTTTTTTAGGATTGAGTTGACTCTGAGTTAAACCAGAGCTGGTTTGCCTTTATATAAATTTATTTATTCAGCATAACGTCAAATACCAAATATCTAAAGTTAATTCATCTTATTTGGTTGATTTTCTCCGAATCAACTCGATTTTGACTCCGAAATTCGGAATAATCTCGAACACACTTACCATCAAAATTTCAATCAGTTCATATTGAGTTTTGAAAAAATTTGAATTATTTTTATTATTTAATTTTTTTTTTTGATATTTATGATCAATAAAAGATTAAGTTCCATAAAATTTACTTTAAATTAGGTACTCATATACCTAACTTATATGTATGTAGATATCTAATCTTTAATTAAAAATTTTATAATTTCTTCATGGGCTCATTATGACTCAGAACAAAGCCATAACTTTCGATTAAATCTTCAATTTTAATTTTAATTGAAACGAAACAAATATTCTTAATTAACGGTCTATTCAAAATAACGCTTTTATAAAATACACATACATAATATACATATGTACAATTCATGTAAATATTTAAATTAAAAAAAAAAAAACAATAACAGCAACAGCAACAGTTCATCACACAAGTGCAAAGAAACAAAAGTTATCATCATCACGATGGCGCTGCTAGCTAATAAAATAGCAACAAAGCTAAAATTGTATGAGGCAAACAACCGCTTATTAAACCGACATTTCAATGTATCAATATTTAAGATTAATTCAAAATTATTTATGTACATATCTATAATATACAAAAAAAAAATAATAAATATTTTTCTGCTAGAACCCGGATTAAAAAACTGCCAATTGACGTAATGACCTCTAAAGGTTGCAACAACAAGATACCTACATACTATATATGTATATATACATATTTTTTTTATTATTATGTCTGTCTTTGCATTTTATTATCGCCTCGCCAGAGCGGTTTTCACATACGTTACTATGTACATATATAAACAATCATATTTTTTTTTATTTTTTTTATTCATCATTCGTTGGATGAAAGGAAAAGGAAGAGGAAGTTTTGAAATATCCAATTGTGCTGCAGGAAACACTCACCATACAAGCTGTGGTGGTGTGCTGTGGTAATGGCGATGTCGATGCCTGTGGTTATGCAGTGTTGCAGTGTTATGTGACGCCACTGTTTTAATTCCACTATTATATACAGTGAGTCCCACAATGCAACTGGCAGTACCCCTCATAATAACTTACCATTCGTCTACACGCAACAATGATCGTGCAATGGTGAAAGTAAAAAATGTTTAGTTATTTCATATGTGTATATATACCTCTATAGAGGGGGTAGTGAAAAATTAAACACCGATTTGAAGTAATTTCAATATATCTAAATTTTCCTTGTTCAATCACTAGGAATGTTTAGTCTAAAATGGAAAACATAAAACATTCCATCTACACAGAACAAAAAATAACAGTTTGAGTTTACATTCGTCGTTTTCAGCTCAATGTTGTATTTACAAAGGACATCCCTGTCATCTCATTTTGAAGATTTTTTTGTATATAGAAATTGCAAAAGAAGATTTACCATACAAACTTATTTCGTAAATCTAGTAGATTAGAAATAAATCTTGTTAAATCTTCATTAGATCAATTATTCTATAGTTCGAAGTGATCTAATATCCATATCGTGCTAAGTTATCTCGATGATTTTTCATCGTTTGGCACAAATGAAACTTTCTTTCTCTCGCTTCCACTTTACAAGAAAAATTGAAACACCATTAGCATTCTGATAGATTCGGTCAAAGTTAACCTTCTTTTTAATCTTTTAGTGCGGTGAAAACACCACATAAATCTCTTGCCTTAAATTTAGGATTATCTTTCGGTGAAAACGTAGTATTACTCTGGTAGATAGATGACGTTTGATGGTAATGTAGTGTAAGCTACAGTGTAAGGGAAAAAGGCAAAACATTATTGAAAATTCATAAAAAAATAGGGGGTAATCAAGAGGAATCATTAATGATAATAAAACAGGGATAATATTGAGGTTTCCCAGGAAACAAATGTCAAGCTACTTAATGTGTGTCATCATAGAAAATTTGATGGTACTTAATTTGGCTTCACTGAGCTATTCTGTGGATTTTCTAAAACATTGATATTTTAACAATTCTGGTGATGTACATAGCTCTAACTAGGCATATTTGGCAATATTTTCCATCATGTCTACAAACCAGTGAAATGTTTTTTTTGTTAATTATTTTTGCGTTAACTCAATGTTAACAAAAAGTAACTATTCCCATGAGACCCTTTTGCTGAAGCGAGTCATAAATATTGAGTAATTTTGAAAAAAAAAAATGCTTTCAGTGTACAATTTGTTTTGTGGTTAGATAATTATTGTTGTTTTTTTTTTTTTGTGGGAGTATACCTATAGGTGTTTTAAATGATACAAGCAAAAAAAAGAAAGATATCTTTGTGGCAAGTATCCATTTTTATTATTACACAATCTTTAATTGATGGTACATATAACAAAAAAAAAACTTGTTATAGCAATACACCATGCTTTGCGCAAAAAGAAAAATACTTACCCACCTTACTTACCGCACCCCTTCGGTTTTGGTCTCTTGAAACTTTCTCGTTTTGTATTCGATCATAGCACGATCACATCATGACGATGACGATGACGAAGATTCGCAAAATGTCGCAATATTGCATCGTGTGGCAGTTTTGTTTATTAAAATCCTTCCATAATCTGGAGACATGTTTTTGTATTTTAATAGTTTGGCATACTAGTCATAAGACCATATTTATTCCTTTTCGATTAAGATAATAATTTTAATGTATATGACTGCTTGAAGAACAGGTTCCAGATCCGCCTAGGTAGGTAAATATTTTAGCATTAAAACTCACAAAAGCAACCTGTCTGCTAATCGTTTTGTAACTTTTTATTCTCTTTTTGATATTTGATTCTATATCACTTAGGGGAAAAGGGAGTAATAGTGTGCTTTTTAAATAGTTTTATTGAATTGGGTTTATTTTAACCATATTTTTTTTTATCAAAATACAATGGATTCTAAATTTATAACCTCGAAAAGTCCAAAACATAAAATAACTAGGTATCGGATGAGCCATCTAGTGGTTTGTTATTAAAATATAAGTTATTTTGACACTGACAGCTGTTTCTCGCTCGAAATCTTGACAGAAAGGCAGTATCACACATTCGCGGAACGAAATGAGTCGCTTCTTGAGCAACGTTGGGAAATATTGAAAACTTTTTCCAAAGTGAGTGCTGGGTAGCCCAAACAGTACGTTTTCTGAAAAGAAGTTTTGGCCGAAATGAAGCACCCACCGCGTCTGCTATACGCAAGTTGGCGCAAAAAGTTCGTGAGACTGGTATGCTAATGGACAACACTCATGGTCCCCGTCGTCGTACAGACGAAAATCTGGGTGCTGTAGCCGAAATTCTGAGGCGCAATTCACGAACATCAACTCGCCATCGATTTTAACAGCTCAGCATTTCGCACACTAGCCTGAGGAAAATTCTGCACAAGGATCTGGGACGGTTCAATTGACTAAGCAATTGAAGGCGCATAACAATCCGCTTGAACGACGTTTTGTTCCATTATTTTATAATACATGTACTACTGAAGTAAATCAGGCAAGTAGAAGACTAAGCTCTATTTATGTAATATCGGACTTATTGAATTATTGATTCAAAATAGCTTTTTTTGAGCGATTAGTCCACAAAAGTAGGTATGTTGTCCTGGCGATCTCACATAGACTTATCACTCGACTAATGCCATGCCATGTCAATACTCAAGTTTTTGGACAAATATCCAATGTGAACTATACCTAATCAAGATTAAAATTCTTAATCATAAACGCTGGAAGAATTTGCTTGTGGTCTGGCATTGTTCCTACATAAAGGTTTTTATAATACAAGGTTAGGTTAGGTTAAAGTGGTTGTCATTAAAGCGTCTGACACACTTAGACCATTAGAGGTCCATTGTGATACCACGATCTAATAGGGAACAAAAAGGTTTCCTACTAGTTAAAACCATTTGGAGCTTCTGATGAAGCGAAGGAGACTTTTAATGTCTTTGTTTATGAGATCGCTTGGTTCATTATAGAAATATTCTCCTAGATGAAGTTTGCGTCTGTAAGGGAGAGCAGGGCATGTACAAAGAAGGTGTGGGATTGTCTCCTCTTCCTCCTCGTCCAAGCAATTCCTGCAAAAATCGTTTGATAGCACACCGAGTCGTGCGGCGCGTGTCTACCTATGAGACAGTGTCCAGTTATGACACCTATGACGGAGCTGATCTGAGATCTACTGAGGGACAATAAACATTTTGACCGTTTCTGATCCAGTTTAGGCCAGATTAGTTTGGTCGCCATACAAGTGGTAGTATTAAGCCATCTTGTGTTTGATTGTTCCAGAGCGATTCGTTTCAGCATAAGTTTACTTGTAGCTATGGGCATACCTATATTTGCATTTTCGGGTAAGATAGGCATTTCCGTTCCAATTCTGGCGAGTTCGTCGGCTTTGCAATTCCCCGGAATGTCCCTGTGGCCCGGCACCCAGAATAGGTGAATGTTAAACTTGTTTGGCCATCTCCATCAGAGACGATCGACAGTCTTGGGCTGTAATGGAGTTTACAGAGACTGATGCGAGGGATTTCGAAGCAGCCTGACTATCTGAGAAGATACGGATATCCGTTTTCTTTAAGCCAAGACAATACTTCCTTTACCACGTTTTCTTTAAGCCAAGACAATACTTCCTTTATCGCCAGAATTTCCGCTTGGAATACGCTACAATGGTTTGGTAGGCGGAAGGAGAGATTAAGGTTTAGTCCATCTGAGTACACTCCACCACCTACTCCGTTTTCAGTCTTCGATCCATCTGTAAAAAAGTTTACTGATTTATTACCTGTCTTTATAATACAAACTTCATATACTACTGATATAAATCAGCCAAGAAGAAGACTTTGGCACTATTTAATTTGACTCAAACTGACTGATTCAAAATTGGCCTTGAATAAAATATGCAGGTTGAAATTTATAACTTTTCCTGTCATACGATACTTCAAACTAGTTCATTTGAAAATATTTTGTTTTTTAAATATCCCTTTTTGGGGTAAATGGGGGTGAGGGATATTTATAACATGTCCTAGCTTCATGTCACATCTACAAATTATGTAGAAATATCTTACTTTTACTCTTCTGGATGATATCACCTCACCTTCTCTTATTAACGCAAACTCACCACATTATAGATTTAATGGTCAAATAAATTATGTAAACATTTGTATGTGCTTAAATTTAAAAGATACTAATTTATAATTCATGAACTTCTTCAAAATAGATTCATTTAAATAATAAATTTTAAGGTCTAGGCCAGGTCGATTTATTAAATAATTGGTAACCGCGTAGGTATATATAATCAAAGTGTTAATCAAACCTGTCCACGTTAGTTTTATTTAAATGTGATTTTTTTTTTTTGCTATTCATATAGATACCTACTTAAATTAAATTAAAGAAATATCAATGACCACACCGCCACCATCCGCAGCCATCACACTCTGTTTTTCGGTTCGAATTACCATGGCCAACACATGGTAAATAATATCAATCAGTTTTTTGAAGGTTTTTGTTTTTTTTTGCATAGATAGAATGCATCACTGAAACGCACTGCCGTTTCTGGCACCCATATGGCTAACACGTGTGTTAAATATCGTCTCTGCCATAATGGGATTTTGTTTATTTTATAGTCGTCCACTTGGAAATCACAAACTGTGTTTAGTTTTGTTCCCAAAAAGTTGATTGTTGAAAATCTTTTCATTTGTTTTTGGATTTTATTTTTATCCCGAATGAATTGTTGTAAAACAAATACAAATACAAATTGTCGACACAATTCCTGTGCTGGCAAACTGATACCTATCGCATTTTATAAAACTACATAAGTATCTGTATCTATACCTAAGTATAGTTATTAATAATGCCTGAGTCTCAGTCGTAACAAATACAAAAACAGTACCTCCAAGATTATAAGGAAAAATATGAGTTAAAAGTGATAGCTGTTATCGCGCAAACAAAGAACATTAACTTGGCAGATAAAATATTCTACTTATCAAAACTTTCTTTGTGTGCACTTACATACGCGTAGGTACTATTTGTGATTTCGTTTTCTTCTTTTTTTTTTACTTTATGATCGTTATTAAAACAGTCTTTGTGTGATAATAAAGTATGTATATGACTGAGTTGAAATCCCTCATGATAAATTAACAGAGACTAGGTTAGGTCTGTGTTGCAAAAAATTTTTTGTTTATTACACTTTTCCGGATGGGAGAAGTATCTAAGGAATAAATTGCTTTATTTCGTTATAGCTTTGCTTATGTCAAGGTATTATGACTTAAAAGATATCCACTTTTTAAGTAAAATATTTTCAAAAAATTAAAAGGCAGAAATGCTTTATTGGGAGAATCTCCAAACTGGCAAACAACGAAAAACTGTTTTCAAATCTTCTCTTCTTTCGTATAATTCCTAAACAATGCTTTTGAGAAACTAACAAAGGTTGTATTGTAATTACAAAAGAAAAACAAACATTTTGGAAAAGTGGCAATTTATTTCTCAGCATAGTCTCCTTTTAGCTCGATACACTTGATCCAGCGATGCTCCAACTTCTTTAACCCATCCGAAAAATAGGTTTTCTCGATGTCTGCAAAGTAGATTTTTTCAAGTTTGCAAACAAAAAAAGTCGCACGTGGCCCAATCTGGAAAATACGATGGATGGGGCAGCAGTTCGTAGTGCAATTTGACCAATTTGGTGTGAGTCGTTGCTTGTTTTCCGGAGTGAGCAAACGCGGCACCCATCGCGCCGGCAGCTTTTTTCATGTCCAAAATTTCATGGAGGATATAATCCACGCGATCTTTTGAGATGCCGACTGTTTCAGCTATCTCGTGCACCTTCAATCGGCCGGCGCGGTGGCGGTCTGCCAATACGAGATTTTTGACACGTTTTCCTCCGTGGTAGCCATTTTCGGGGCACATGGGCAGCCCTCATCAAAATCCACGTTGAAACTTGTTATGTTATACCAATTTTTGACGGTCGCCATCGAAGGAGAAAAGTCACTGTACACACCATCCAAGCGCTCTTTGATTTCGTTGCGCGATTTCCCTTCCATAAACAAGAATCAAATCACCGACCGATATTGCTCTTTTTCCATTTTTCTGAAATTCGCGAACAAGCTGGCTTCCACACGAGGTCAAAACAAAATTACGAGTCCGATTCGGCTGAAATTTTGACAGTAGCCGTAGTAGAGAATGTTCTAGACGATAGTAAATCTCTCTTGCAATACTGGCACCATTGGGCGGTGAGGCAAAGTACTAATCGGATCGCCCTCGTATTATAGCATATTGAATTCTGGAATGAAGAATTCCGTAATATAGTGTCTCCATTAGTTTTCTGCAATGAAATTTTTTCAAATAAAAAATTACATGAATGGTTGAGAGAAATGGTAACGGTAAAGTATGAGTTAATTATCAATAGTCTACTCATTTCAATCGGGTTAGATTCCGGTCAACAAAAGTTGATTGGCGATGTTGCTCTACACGTGTACATTTACTCGCTTACATGTTAACATTATTGATCAGCGATGTTGATTTATAGTCGATATTCGATTTTGTAAAATATTCTTCTCCATCAAGGTTAGATATACATATGTATTGTAATGGTGGCAATAAGGTAGATTTATATTTGGTACATAAAATAACACATCGTCAAGGGTCGTAAACAAAAATTAAGAATATTCTATAGACGGCAAATAGATATTGTCGATATTTAAGTGCAATTTTTTTGGATAATAGCTATTCTGTATCGACTTCGGTAGGTACCTATACATTAAAAAATCATTCAAAAGCCTTAAAGGATGCCTGACGTTGCAATTAATTTTAAACTATTTATTCTGATTGTAACAAATAGTTTTGTTTATCTATCTTCTATAAGATCTACACGTAAAATTAAAGTGGCCTTTTATATGTACGTTGTAAGAAGCTAAGCAGTTCTACCAATATTCGAATGCAAACAAAAAATAAAACACTCATACTTTTGAGAAAGAATAATACAAAATTGACTCATAGAGTAACAAGAAATGTATTTCTATATTCTTAGCACATTTAATATGTACCTTCATACATTACGTTTCTATCTATAGTCAAAAAACGTTAAAGTAAAGAAATTACTAGCGAATGCAAATTGTGCTAAATGATTTAGCATGGGAATGGATAATTCTATTTTACGTGCGGCGTCTAAGAATTTAAGATATGATTATGAATAATGAAAGAATAATGAATCATCACAAAATTATAGATACCTATAGGTATTTAGATATTTATTATATTTATTGTAGAAGATCATAAACACTAAAGAAAATAAAGTTGTCGAGCAATTTCGTTCATCTTCAATAGGAAAAATATTTCCCAGAAGACTTTATTAGTCGTTCAGTCCACAGAATGCCGGCCGGCTCGAGAGTATTTGGCGCCCACTTCGACATGTTCCCCGGTGCCCCATTTCTTATTAAAAAAAATTACCTATTCATTAAAGACTGACAATATAAACGCAAACATGCAACTAATTAACCAGTAGAATCTCTGAATTCAATAACCGCAAAAGGTATTTCTGCAAATAAAAATTAACAAAATTCTCAAAAATTCACACAAAATTAAGTGATGAAGAAATAGAAAAACCTATTCCTTTAATTAAAGTCCAGAATTATAAAGCATATTACAATATTTTCAATAAAACGATGCTTAACCAATTGGTTTTGTAAATTTTATAGTTTAAAATTGTTCCAAAGTTCCACATTTAACGAAGAAAAGAGGTTAACTAATTTCCAGAAATTTATCGTTTTTGCACTACTTTTGGATATTTCATGAAAATACGCAAATGTTTAAATTCAACTTAATCGATTATAGTTGTTTATAAGTCTTTGTTTTTCTATGAAAATTGACAAATTCCTGGGACAGACGCTCAATCTACTACCTATTCTACAGACAATCAACAATATGTTACTTTCTGTCGTGTTTAGACTCCTGATGTTTTTTTTTTTTTCAAAAACAAGAAAAAGTGGAACATTGCTTACAAAGAAACATAAAGATCGAGTGGTGAACATCAACTCGTTAAAAAATAGAAATGTATTTCAGAGTTGATAAAAACATATAAATTTAAGTGCATGAACTTCAGCGTCCTTTAATAAATAGCACCAGCTTCAAAACATCGACGACATCTTGATCAAATGTCATTTCGACTTGTCTGTCAGTAAGTAGCTCTGTTCGATTAAAAAGTTCCAACATGCCTCGAAACGACTCTTACTACGTTTATATGCAGTATCGAAAGATCGAGTTGGATTAGGGTCGGATTTTCGACCCAGGTTTTTCGTCATTTGAGTTGAGAGCTCGATTTGGAGTTGAGTTGAAATGGTGTTGAGCGATTCTGAAACATTTTGTTAAGCCAACTCCTCGACCCAGGTTTTTCGTCTCATATTTCGACTCGACACCGCTGAGCGAGTGAGATCGAGTCGAACGAAGCTCATTTCAACTCAATACCCGTTTACAAAGGGTCGAAGCGAGCTTCAAGTTCATATTGTTGAGGTCCCCAAAGTCTTCTTTATTATGAACAGGAACTCTCAACTTTGATGTCAAAAAGTAATACAAGAATTTTGTCAATTCGCCTTTTCTCAATCGGTAAAACAAATTCTTGACTTATAAATTAATCTGAAGTGATCTAGTACACAAATTTTACTTTTTGTTTCTGTCAAAAGTACAGTTTTTCAGTGCGAGACAATTGTAGTTTAAAGATTCAACTAGAACTGTCTAGCTTTAGCTGCTAGTAAAAGCTATGACTAGTTGGCTTTAGCTTCCTCCAAAAAAGCTTTAACTTCTTTTTATTCACAAGACCCTTTGACTTTTACAAACGTCAAAAAAGGTCTGTTTACTTGTTTTTTTGCAAGAACTATCATTGCTTTAGGTGTGTTCAACAGCAAGTTAATAAAAAATGGCTCTAGCATGATATTAGTCAGAAAATGTTTAAAATTAAAAAAGAGTTATTAACCTACTAAAAAATTAGCAAACTGTTAAGTAATATTTACCTTAAAAGTAATCTGTTTAAAATTTTGCGCCTTAGATTTTAACAGCACTGGAATTATTGTTTCAGATCACCCAATTAAACTTTATTTGACGTGTTCATATTATTGATTACTTCGCGATCTAAGAGTTCAGATTCTTTTTGCTTTGAGTTCTATTTGTGTTTTGAGAGTTGCTGATCTTGAAGTTATGTTCTTATCTGCTAGTCTAAGAAAATGACAGTAGGGTTATTTATATGACCGTGTGCAGTAACTTAGGTCTAAAATGCCATGCATTATATCAATAATGTAAGTGTCTACTATACGTATGTCTTAAAATACAAGTATATATTTAAATATATGAATTTTGATATCAACAAAAACACTTGTAGCAAAGTTCCATCCAATTTCGAGTGCAAAGCTTGATAAACGAAAAAAACCCAAGCTGTCTTTAGCAGAACGTGTGTATCGTTAAATACCTATTTAACGATTTAAAACCTACGTTTTAAAAATTGATATATTTCTTTAATATCAAACTGTTCAAATTGCATTTTTGTTTTTAATGAAAACAATAATATTTGTTGGTAGAATAGAACCAAAGAAAAAAAAAGAAAAAACTACATAAAAGAACAAGGAATAAGGAAAAGCAGTCAGCAAATAAATTGAAGATCCAGCTAAATTAATGCGACACACTCTTAGAATTTTTTATTGCCTTCTCAAGACGGATAAAAAAAATATCAATCGAAATAAATACAAAACTGGTTTAAAAAAAAAAAGTATTTTTTTTTTAAATCTGGTTTTGATGGTTTGATTGTTGTTTATTTATTTTTTTTGTTTCATTTTTATATTCTTACCTGTTCTTGTTTTGGATTTTTTTTTTGTTAAACATTTTCGAAGATAAAACTCCCTCTTCTTAGGTAACCGACAACGACGATCGACGACGAAGACGACATGACATCTACAGGTAGTCTTCTTCATTTTTTTGTATGCAGTACATAAAGTGTGTGTGTGCATCTGTATAGGCCTTTAATTTGAGTTTTTCTTGTTGTTCTTTCGAGAATATTTGAAAAGGTCCTGTTTCGTATCTTTTTTTTTTTTTTGAGGTACCTTTATACGAGACGTCATCTTTGGTCGGTTGAAATTTGTTTTTCCACATCTAATCCCTTAACATTTATGTAGGTATGCACCAACTACAATATATACTTTCGAGAGAGGTTTCTTGTTTTTGTTCTTTTTTCTTTTGATTTAAAAAGATAAATATCTCATTTCAGAGCGACTTACCTGTTCAACCTTATAGTCTACCTGAAATCTCAAATATATATTTATTTTGTAGTTGCTGTAGGATAGGACCTGTTTGTTGTTTTCATTTCGTGCATGCTGATATCTTCAAAAAAAAAAAAAAACAGATGTCCCAAGGGAAATAGAAGGAACTTTTATTACGACATCCGGCAAAAAAAATTATCTATCCATTGTTCATTAACACGCCGTATTTTCATGAAACATTAGCACAGTGGACTTTCGATTGCTTGAATAGGCAGCTATGCTATGAAACCAGAGCTCAGAGGGCTGTTCATGATTAATTAAGCTTGGTTTTATTTTACCAAACTATAATTTCATTCCAAAGGTGCGAGTATTCAAGAGAGTGGGTTAGGAAATTAAAATTATACCTACCGACCTTACAGAAAAACTATAGATATTTCCTTTTTATATGAGATACCTGAGATATCTGAGTGTCCAACAAACACTATCCGACGAACTCAATCGAAAATAATTCGGCGAATATATTTTATAAAATTCTTGGACTATTTTTTATTTATTTACTTGGCTTCTATGTCAGCAGTTTTAAACCTTCAAAAATCTATACAAAAAAATAAAGCTCCATACAATATTATTGTAGTGTAGTCAACAATGAGACAAGAATTTCTAATTTTAATATAGAATCCAGTCAATACACCCCCTCAGAACCAACTGCCAGTTTACAGCAAGTGAGAAACGACAAATTACTTGCAGACTTGTTAGATACAAATACAAACCTACCTCCATATAAAATTATATTTCGTATCTATAGCTAAATGAAACCACTATATCTATCTATAACAAATTTGCAGTTTGCAATGCGAATCTGTTTGTGGCGTTTGAATCTTATAGAGGTCTGAGGTTTATGAGACTAATATTACTGGTTGGTTTACTGTTTCGCTGCTTAAGCAATGAATAGATAGATATAAAAGCTCTGAATTGGGATTTTGGGACGTAAGGCAAAATAAACGTACATATATGTAAGTACACGTTGGTACACTATACATTGGCGTGGGAAGTAAAATACAGGTTTTTCAACCGTATTCGTGTTTCGTATTGGTTTTTCCTTTTACTTTCCTATGGTCTTCTCGTTTTAAGCTGGTTTTAGTTTGTTGTTGTCGTCACACATTCAGAAGATACTTAAACCACCGAGCAACTTTAGTTATGTTATGTCGGCGCGCTTCATAACACACGAGCTGGATTTTTTGTTTTTAATTTTCTTATATAAAAGCAATTTTGCAAGCCTAGCTTTTTGTACAATGTGAAAATTGCGCAGTGGTGGATTAATACAATGTGAGGCCATTGGTAGATTTCAAAACTGGGGCCTATTATCACTTATGGACTTTTATATAGTAAGGATATCAATAAGTTTACTTTTTTTTGTTCATCTGTATTTAACCATGAACAGCAAATCATTGTTTAAAAGGAGCTAATCAACGAAAATCTACTGATAATTTAGTTTAATGGTATTATGTTTTAGTCTAACTTGATACTTGAATTGATTACTCGCAAGACCAAAAATTTAAATGATCATTAAAATCTCTTTAAATTGCATACTTATAGAAAGTTTTAAATAAAACATGATTATCATTTTTGTTCCCCTCATTTTGACAACAATCAATTGTGAAGTAATACCAATGGCGCAAAATTTTAAAGAGCCGAGTGTTAAGGTATTAGTATGATACTACTTAACAATTTGGTACCTTTAAAGTAGTTTACTAACTCGTTGTTAATTTTAAACAATTTCTAACTAGTAACGTACTAAAGCAATTTTCTTAATAAATTGCTTGACAGTTCTTGCAAAAAATTAAGTAAAAAGACCTTTTTTGACGTTTATAAATGTCAAAAAGTCATGTGAAGTTAGCGTGATACTAAAAAAATAATATATCGACGGTTAACTATGAATACCTCGTATGTTTTTTGTGAAATTCACTTTTTGATGCAGTTTCGTTAATAATTTCCATCTGCTTCGCTGAATTTTTAAAATTTAAACTATTTCACATCATAGATATTCAAAACTGATAATTATGTATAAAATTTTATTTTTATGCGTTTTAATTTTGAGACTATAATCAGTTTTTTGTGTCCCCTTTAAAGTTTACAAAATGCGACATAAGAGGTATTCATAGTTAATCGTCGATATGTAACTATTTGATAACTTTAAATTTAATAAAATAACGGGTGATTTTTTAAGAGCTTGAGAACTTTTTTTTAAAAAAAAACGCATAAAATTTGCAAAATCTCATCGATTCTTTATTTGAAACGTTAGATTGGTCCATGACATTTACTTTTTGAAGATAATTTCATTTAAATGTTGACCGCGGCTGCGTCTTAGGTGGTCCATTCGGAAAGTCCAATTTTGGGTAACTTTTTCGAGCATTTCGGCCGGAATAGCCCGAATTTCTTCGGAAATGTTGTCTTCCAAAGCTGGAATAGTTGCTGGCTTATTTGTGTAGACTTTAGACTTGACGTAGCCCCACAAAAAATAGTCTAAAGGCGTCAAATCGCATGATCTTGGTGGCCAACTTACCGGTCCATTCCTTGAGATGAATTGTTCTCCGAAGTTTTCCCTCAAAATGGCCATAGAATCGCGAGCTGTGTGGCATGTAGCGCCATCTTGTTGAAACCACATGTCAACCAAGTTCAGTTCTTCCATTTTTGGCAACAAAAAGTTTGTTAGCATTGAACGATAGCGATCGCCATTCACCGTAACGTTGCGTCCAACAGCATCTTTGAAAAAATACGGTCCAATGATTCCACCAGCGTACAAACCACACCAAACAGTGCATTTTTCGGGATGCATGGGCAGTTCTTGAACGGCTTCTGGTTGCTCTTCACTCCAAATGCGGCAATTTTGCTTATTTACGTAGCCATTCAACCAGAAATGAGCCTCATCGCTGAACAAAATTTGTCGATAAAAAAGCGGATTTTCTGCCAACTTTTCTAGGGCCCATTCACTGAAAATTCGACGTTGTGGCAGATCGTTCGGCTTCAGTTCTTGCACGAGCTGTATTTTATACGGTTTTACACCAAGATCTTTGCGTAAAATCTTCCATGTGGTCGAATAACACAAACCCAATTGCTGCGAACGGCGACGAATCGACATTTCACGGTCTTCAGCAACACTCTCAGAAACAGACGCAATATTCTCTTCTGTACGCACTGTACGCATTCGTGTGGTTGGTTTAATGTCCAATAAAGTAAACTGAGTGCGAAACTTGGTCACAATCGCATTAATTGTTTGCTCACTTGGTCGATTATGTAGACCATAAATCGGACGTAAAGCGCGAAACACATTTCGAACCGAACACTGATTTTGGTAATAAAATTCAATGATTTGCAAGCGTTGCTCGTTAGTAAGTCTATTCATGATGAAATGTCAAAGCATACTGAGCATCTTTCTCTTTGACACCATGTCTGAAATCCCGCGTGATCTGTCAAATACTAATGCATGAAAATCCTAACCTCAAAAAAATCACCCGTTACTAGAGAAAGTACGATCCTAAACTCAATTAATTTTTTTTAATTTTTCTTCATATTACAAAAGTTTCATTTAAACAAGTTTCATTTAAACAAGTTTCTTCAGACTAAAAACTAAAAGGAAAATTGAAAATCCAACTACTGAAACAATAAAATTTACTAAACAACGTATAATTTTAAATGAAGTTTATCATTGGGTAAACAATTTTTTCTTCGCGTCAATGAAAATTAAGTTAATATAAGGATTTTTTTTTAATTTTACGAAGAATTTTATCTCCTGGGTAAAACAAATAAATAAATGGCCTCCAAACATAAAAGACTAATCGACTTCTATAATTCAAAATTGAATCATACTTTAATATTCAAAAAAGGGCTGTTAAATTATTCCTGTACCGTATGGAATTTATTTTAACTTTCGTTTAAATATTCAAAAGTTACCTATTTTAACTTACTAAGTGTTGACTTTTAAACTTTATTTCATGTGTAAAAGCATCTTATGTACATATTTTAAAATCACCTGTGCAAATAAATCGATATTTTCTCTCACAAAGTTACGTAAATTACGTCAATGATGAATGTACAAGTTTATAGGCATTAGACTTACTCAAAGTACTAAAATATATGTTAAAATAAATATTTGTTTTTATATCCCACCAGGCGGCCACCTCATACACAGAGCCCTCTAGAGTTTATTATGAATACTGCAATCCTTTTGTGTTACTCCACTCTTAAACATGCAACAATGTTTTTGAATTCGTTTTAAAACATTTCATGCAATTGATTTCCTTTCTCTCACCTCGCATTGAATAATACTACGCAAAAGAAAATATAAAACAAAAAAGAAAACAAAATACAATTTTAATGCATTCGACTTCCGTTCCAGATAAACCATGGTATTTCATTGATTATGCGAATGATTTTAAAACGTTTTTAGTTTTAATTGTTTCTTATCAACGAAACTAAACTATAAACAAAAATGTCGTGTTTAATGCATTTATAAAAAACAAAACAAAAAAAAAACTATATTAGGTAATACTCAATATCTCCCTATCGCTGTGGCAGTGTGATGAAATTCGAATATTTTGCATTTGAAATGTACGAGTATTAAACAAACAAAATAAAACAAAGCTCATTATACACGCTGACTGCTGAGGTGTAGAGTGCAATCACTGACACTCACGTTGACAGAAAATGTGCAGTTTTTGCATATTTAGGGTGTAATCGGCTCGAACTTTAATAATTCTGGTTGTTGCATTTGCTTTTATTTTTCTATAAATATGTAATTTATACGTTGAGTGTGATATCAATGAGAGAAAATATATATATTGCTTATACTATATTGGCAGCGATGACTAGAATGTTAGTTGAATTAACTTGCACATGAGTAGGTAATTTACTAGGTATCTCCAATTATTTTATTTATAAAATAACTCGGCCCTCTTTTGGTATATTCATTCAATAAAAGGAGTTGTAAAAACATTGTAAACATTGTTGAAAATACAGTCGAATTTGTTTAAGTCATAGTTGTACTTCTCACTTCGATTCAATCTTGAATCGAACAAAGTTTTTTGGATACGATTTCATTTCATTCCCTATTTTCTTTGCATTTCCCCGAATGTTTGATCTAAATTGTTTGCTCGAAACAATTTATTCTCTATAAAATAAACCTAATGTATAAAAAAAAACCTCCGCTAGAGGTCATCAGGTTCTTAGTCGAGGTGAAATTTGTATTTATTGTCACGGGACCCAACTTGCAGTTATTCGAAGTTCGATTAACTAAGACTTAACTTGCTAAAAGGAACACATTTTCTGTATATTATGGTTTTACAGTTAAGTACACTCGATTGTATATCCACAAAAAGTATTCAAAGTAACTCAATTTCATGATTATACCGAATATTGATCAGCGCATGAATACACAATGAATAAGCGCTCGATTATGCTTATGCTTAAGTTAAATAGTGTTTATTTAAAATCAACCTTTTTTTACATATGTACATAGAATTGGAAATGTATTTTGTTTTCGTTTCATAAAACCTCAAGTTTTATCAATTCCAAAGTGCATGATTTTAATCGAATAAGTACGATTAAGTATGACACTTGGTTAAAACGTTCTTGGTATTCTAATATTTTATTCAAATGAAAGTAATCAAAAGGCTATTTTATTTTTTTAGTATCGTAGCTAACTTCATACGACTGTTTGACATTTACAAATGTCAGAAAAGGTCTGTTTACTTTTATGATACTGGTCAAAAAAAAATAAAATTAAGAAACAGTAAGTTAACTACTTTAAAATTAGTAAATTTTAAAGTATAGTATCATATAAATACCTCAACTTTAGGTTGTTTAAAATGTTCTGCCTTTGTATGTTCTGAATTGAGCAAAATATATAATCTTATGTATATCGCTCTTTGTCATTCTTATTTAATTTAAAAGATTACAATTTATTTGTATTCTTTGATTCAATTGAATGCATAATCAAATGAATAGATTTTTCGATTTAAAAATCTAAATAACTAAATAAAATGAGAGTTTGGTTTTGAAAAAAGTAGGGTATTTCTCGATTTTAGAGGAGAGCTTTGCTTTCGCGTTTTAAGAGGATCCTAAGAAGTAGCGCAAATAGTCATGAACCACATGAACAAGTTCGTGGTATCCAGTCATACACTTTTTGTTTGCAAAACTGATACATTTCAACCTATTAATTCTATGAAAAGAATACTCGTACATACTTATCCAACTCCCGACTCCATGAAGGGTGTCTAGCTGAAACGCAGCAGCTTGCTGTGATCCCGACCACCCTGATTCATGCATCTCTGGCTCTGGCGCTCTGGCATCTGCAATGGCTTGGTCTTTTAACAGAAGTTGTTGTCTTGAACCTAGGATCTCGTCTCGTATTCGATGACTATAGTGACTGAAGCATTATTTTTCATAAGCTCAACTTATCATAGTTGAGCTTATAGAGTTTGTGGCTATATCTTATTCTCCTTTATTCGCCCTACTCGCACACAGGACCAAATATCCGTCAAATAATTTTTCTTTCGACCTACCTACCTACCTACCTACCTACCTACCTACGTTTTCCAGTTCATGAATGAAAATCTAAAGGTGTGTCCACACCAAAGAAACATTTCAGGAAACATTGTTTAAAAAACGTTTCTGAAATGTTTCCCATTTGTTTAAAAAACAATTCAGAAACATTTCAGAAATGTTTCTGTTTTGTTTTTTTGGTGTGGACGCTTTGAGAAACATTTCCGAAATGTTTCTTTGTTTCCCATTGCTTCCAGATTGAGTTGTCTGTAAATTTTTTTCTCGCCTGTGTTGTTGTTTGATTTTTTTTTCTACTTCATCTTTATCACAATTTATATTTTCGCAAATTTCAGATATATCATTGGCTTCTTTGATTTTATTTTTAAAATTTTCGTCAAGAGTGGATCCGAGCGTCCAGACCAAAGAAAACATTTCAGAAACATTTAAGAAACATTTCAGAAATGTTTCTCTGTTTCTGAAATGTTTTTTAAATGTTTCTGAAATGTTTCTGAAATGTTTCTTAAATGTTTCTGAAATGTTTAAAAAATGTTTCTTTGGTCTGGACACACCTTAAGAAGACACTTTTCCACACAAATACAAACATAAGTATAAAAATTTTAAGGATAGGATATTAATATTTATGAAGATATGACAATAATTGTGCTGAGATAGAGGTATCTAAATATATTGTAATAGAACCTGTGTCACATAGATCATTGTTATCTTTTGTCACGGCGACAGCCTGTCGCTATAGCGATCATCTCAACAAAAGATACCTATCCTACACTATCCTACTTATTGTAACATTTCAAGACGTTTTAAATGACGCGACAAGAATATAAGTTTTAATTGTCAGTCAGCAGAGACGAACTTCAGTTTTCAGGTTATAGGTATCGATATAATATGAGACTTGTATTAATATTCCTTAACATATACATATACATATACTTATAATTTTAATAGTATATACATACTCGTAAATACATAAATTTGTACATATTTTTAGTCAGTGAAATGGAATTAATGAAATAATGAAATAATTAAAAGCAATCCTTTAGGCCAGGCGCGCACATTCAATTTTTAGTTTCGCAACTGTTTAGTTGCTAAAATGAAACATATGGGCTTATATGGGACACCGCGCACTTAGAGCAACGCGATTCGAGCAACTAAAAAGTTTGTGTTTTGACAAAAACTAAACGATTGCCTAAAATTAATTCGCAATAGTTGAGCTGTTTTCTATAAGCGCAAGAGAGAAAAGAGTGTGAGCGTGTGTAAAGAGATGCCAGTGCGCGGTACTCTATCAACTGGTGATTAAACTATTTGATTTCGATCACAGTTGCTAGTGCGCGGCTAGCCTTATTTGACATTGGCATAAGTTGGACTGTCAGATATTTATTTATACATTATTATTTGTTATAAATTAACTCCGTTGAATTTTAATGAACATAATATATTTTATGTAGGTATTTGTGTAAAACAATATTTTTTGAAACTTTTTAAATCTTCGCTTAATATTTGATCAGTAAGTATAACAAATATCAACTTGATTGATAGCTTGTCAGATTGCACTAATGTCTAACTGCATTGTTATAAGCTTCTCAGGGTCCTATCGCTAAGTAATTATTCATATTCATATGAACTTACATACTTTATATAGGAGTAGGTATAATGATTATAACCTGGAAACTTGTTTCTTCATAAGGCTTTAAAATTGTAGACTAAGTACCTACTGGTAAAATGGAACACCTGGTAACTCTTTTTGGTGCAATTTGTTTTTTAAATATTTATGTCTATTAGAAAACGATTCAACTAATACCCACAAATAAATGAATTTTGGAAAATGGAATTTAGCGAGAATTTAAAACATAAAACTGCTTCCACACTGACGCCTAGACTGTCATTTGTGTTGAAAATATGTAATGTCAGAACAAGGTTTTTTTTTCATCATGAATGAAGAACAAGCTACGAGTATTCTTCTCATCTGTGCAATTCAGCTTTAAAAAAACACCAAAAATAAAAAAGACAACAGTAAATTCCACTCATCGCAGACAAAGCAATTGTGACAGCTGACTATTGTGTTTATGAACACGTCCAGTTGATTTCCAAACATTTGATTCGGTTTGGAGTCGGGTCAACAAAAGTTGAAATGCGCTGTTGAACCTTTGAGTATATATAATATGGAGGGTTCGTTTCTATTCCAAATGCGTGACTATCATAGGGGGCGCTACTCAAATTTGTGTAAGACAAAGTTATTGCCGAGTGCTTCATATCACATGTGACGGAGAACTATATGCGAGGAGAAGGTAAGCACAAATCGGAGGATACGGCTGTATCCTTAACTTACAGAAAGTGAGACAGCGACCCCTATCACAACTTCAAGTACTACAATGCATTAGGGATAGGAACGAGCCCTCCATATTATATATACTCAAAGTGTTGAACGCATGTCTACACATTTACTGTAATGTTCAGTGAATGTTGTCTTACACAAATCAACTAATAAAAATAATGTAGACGCTAATTAATAAAAACAACAGCCCAAAACTATTTTTTTAATTTTTCATGCCTGTTTTCACTTTTCGCCAAAATTCGGTGCCCATACCATAAGTACATACATACATAGATACATACCCTAATTGATTATAAAAATAAAAATTCAAATTATATAGCTATGTAAGTAGGTACCCTAAAATAAAGTTGTTTTTCTATTGACACAGTATTTCACTAACGAGTAGCAATGTACATTTACTTTCTTACTATGTGTTTAATATTTATTACCAGAATCTACATTCTAGAACATTCAAGACTCTCGACTTTTGGGTTGTAGACTTCTAGTTCATACATACTTGATTTCAACAAGAAATCCAGTCAGTCACAGAGATAAATAAAGTAATTTGTATTCATACAGCCATTGCGTTCTTGAGATCGAATTAATTAGGTTCCAGCATTGTTACTTTTAATATCATTCCCATCGAAACTTGTTCGATCATTGTTTAGGTATAATCATTGATTTAATTTGTACCTTTAAAGTTACAATAAGATTAATTAACATTATGAAAATATTTTATAAGCCTTAAGTAGGTATAGGTACTTCTGCGAAGTGTAAACTACAAAAAAAAATAAAATTAATCATAGCAACATCCTGTTTCTCATAGGTACCTACATACATATATTTATATTGCATTATGCATATCATTGTCATTATCGGCTCTCCGTGTGGTAATATTGTCAGAGATCCCACCTTGAGTCTTAAAGATGAATGTTATTGCATTTTGTGTTGTACATATCTTTGAAGTGGCAGCAAAGTTAACAAAATTAACACAAACAAATATAGAATAGAAGAAAAAATGCAAATATTATACACACCAATATTAACACGAGTATTATGCATGCATGTATCACTTTTATTAATAAACAAACAGATATGTAATAAGAAGAAAAAAAATTAATCAAGAAAAATACAAGTGTGATTGTGAAACTTTGCCAACAATGACGGATCTTATAAACCGGTATTCCATTATTTACTCAAAGCCAGCAGCAGTAACACCAACACGGGAAAACATCTCGTTGTCGCCGAACTCCTCGCTGCCGTCAATGTCTCCAGTGTTGTTATATTGTTATACATTTTGTAAAATTTTTTGAGTTAAAAAAAAAATTTTGTTTCTGCTGAACCGTTTTATTAGAGCACAAATTAACTGTAAAATCTGATTTTGTTGGATTAACATACCAAAAGACAGCTGATCCAGCTCTAGGCTGGACATCTTAACACAAGTAGTCAAAATTGTACACCTACTGCAACAACAATTACCTAGTGTCAATTGCGCAAAATTTTAGTTGAATTAGTACGATGTTAAAGCTGTTTAAGTATGAAACTAAGTTAAAACAATGATTTTGCAAATTTTAATCGAATATAGCATCATACTTTCTCTAACCTTTTATTAAAGTTGAAATCAACCAATACCTATTTTATTTTCTAGTATCGTGCTAACTTCATATGACTCTTTGACATTTACAAACGTCAAAAAATGCCTGTTTACTTAGTTTTTTGAACGAACTGTCATTGTTTAGGTTGTGTTCAGAAGCAATTTATTCAGAAAATTGTTTTAATAAGATAATAGTTAAAAAATGTTTAAGAATGCGTTAATAAACTACTTTAAAGTTAGCAAATTGTTAAATTGTATCATAGATACTAAAACCTTAATAAAAGGCTTTTTAACATTTTTCATCAATTACTTTAACTTTTCCCTTGTGCAGTCAGATAAGGCTTGCGAAGACTTTTAAGCTTTATAAACCAAATTTTGTCAGACCGTTTTGTTGCAAAAAACCTTTGCGATGCTGTATATAATTTTCAACAAAAATGTGGCTAATGTGTGCGTGTGTTTGGGAAGACGAATAATTTTCATATTTAATTGGAATCTAATGGCCGCTTTTGATGGGATGAGGTTGCTTTGTTTCTACACGATGGTTATACGTTCACTTTTGAACAAACCTGCATTCTTTTTTACTTAATGACTTCTAGTCAAACAATAAGTAGTGGGCCACGTGTGGACGAAGAACCGTCATAAACGCCATACCAGTCCATCGCCTCACGCCATAAGTCATTCGGCGCAATTAACCCTTCGTAATGGGCCATAGTGTCAAAATCACTTTGACTTTCCATTCACATCGTTTAGGTATATGGTCATGTTGAATAAAAAATACGGATTTATCAACCAGTCCACCTACAATATAACAACACTGAATGCTTCCCTTAAAAATCTGTTGTATAGGTTATCCCCTAAGCACCAAGCCCCAGGCCTTGTCACTATCGTAGTTTCCTATTTCTCATCTCATTTCCCTCGTCAACGAAGTCGAAAAATAACCGCCATATTAAGATCACCCAGCATACAGCATTCTACTCTCCTCTTTTATCGTATATACATATGTATCTCTTTCAACTTTTATATGTCATTTTTGTTTTTCGTTTCTCAAGCCCAATACTAAGACCAACCTTTCATTGCTTAAGTATACCTACATTCATCCATACATGATTGCTTTATCAATATCCGCGTTTGTTATTACTTCTTCTTAGCTTAAACAAAAAAAAAACAGAAAAATTTGGCTATTGATTCGGGTACAATGCTAAAGCTATGTATATTTTATCTCGTCTTCTTCCTCCATTCACGCAATAGATGGCAGTACAAAAAAAAGACACAAAATCTACATCCGCATCAGCAAGCTAGCGAGCGCTTCAGCTGTTTGCTAGTCTGGTTATAAGATAGCAAGATGTTTATGATGCGTCCGGCTAGCAGCAAAACCTATCCCACCAGGCCAGGTTATGCAACCTCTTCTTACAAATGGTTTCTTACCTCATCTTGTACCACCTCAACAAGTTGGTTTTGTGTATATTATCCGTATCCCAATACCAAATAGACACAAAACAAAATGTGGCGATGAGCTGCTTAGCCAGTCGTAGAGAGAAAGGAAACACATTGCGGCTAAGCTAGATAGACATAGACAGTACCAACACCATAATAGAAAAAGAAGCGGAAAAACTTAAACCCGTTTTTTCTAATGAAAGGGAAACGATCATCATTAAAATGTGATGAAAAAAGCAAGAAAAAAACATAGAAAGAGAGAGAGAAAGAGAGATTAAAATAATAACAAAAAAAAGAAAGTAAATCATTTTGCCGACTCTGCCACACTCTTAGTTAATACTTCACCTACCAAGCTGCTGGCAGCTCCGTGTTGTTATGTTGTTATTATGACCTGGCCAGACTTGCATAATTTCTTCTGTTACAACATCGAAAATGTAATCTCTTGGGTCTTGACTCGGCTATTAAAAACTTATACATAGATCTACCTATACATAATTATATTTGTTCACTTTGTAGAGCGTAAAAAAGTCATTACATCAAACAGGCCTAAATAGGCATGCTTGTTTGGCCGATGGCCGACGAATTCAAGTTAAAACCAAAGACATTAAGGTTTTAACACAATTTTATTTCATTTTGTTTGTTAAGATAACCACCATCTACTCTCTGGGGTTAATGGCTAGCATTTTGTTTGGTGTGTTTTGGCTTTTTTTTCTGTTAGTTTTTTTTTTGTTTGTATATGTCTTCTTTATGTGTTACCTTGACACTTTTTCCAACAATGGTGTGAAAAAATAATGCAAATTTAATTGTGACCAAAAAAAACATTTAAATGCGAAATATATGGAAATGATACTGTCAAAGTAGTTAATTTAAAAAAGTTATACAGGCACGTTTTGCTTTATTTTATAATCGAACTCGAATTCAATTAAAAGATATAAGTTGTATTCACGATCTGGAGTAATAGGTCTAGTAAAAGTGTAAAGTTTTATTTTATGTTACAAGATCGTGAACGCACTTTTGTAATCTGCAGCAACACTGAAGCTAATGTCAAAATTTAACATTTTTTTAAGTTTTTTCGTTCAACTTTGTGCTCTAATAAAACTGTTTTAAAACTGAACGCAGACAATTTTGCGTTGTTATTCAATATTTCATCTGATGAGGATGATGAGTACAACGATAATTTTTGTTTTTTTAAATTTTCATAATTGCAAAAATTAACAAAGTCATGCAACACGTGAATCGACAAACGAGAACAAAAAGATATAAAATCTCATGTCACTTTTGACAGTTTGGTCGTTACCTGAACTCGCCACAGCAAAATACGTAGAACTACCTTAGGGCGAGTTCAGGGCTACTCCAGGTCTTAAGCAATATAGAATTTATTCACCAGGGTGAATTCGGGTTTTTCAAAAAACAATTTAGGGTGACCCCATGGTGACTTCAGGGCTCAACGAACAAACCTTTAATTTCCATTTCTTTATAATTGCAAAAAAATAAACAGACACGAATAACAGCTGGCAGTACAAAATGACATTTGGTGAGCTGTCAAAATAAAATTACAAATTTTACACCAATGTATTTTGCTGTAACAATGGGCTTAGGGTACTAGCGCACTTGTACTTTTGCAAAAGTCTTATATTAGTATATTTTGTTGTTGGGGAGTATGAATATGTTGTTACACTTTTAATTTCTTGCAATAATTCGGAACCCGGATCGTGAATACCCCTATAATAACATATCTTACGTAAGAGATGGCATATATATGTTGATGAAGCACCTAGTACATTAATCCACCAAACGTGAACTTGAAACTAAATAGAATGTTCAAAGAGTTAAACTGCTACATTATTTTAAGTAAATAATTAGGGAAGGTGGTATGTATGTATGTATGTATGTATGTATATATTTTGATACAGGATCTAAAAAGCTGATTCAAAGTGTTTGAATTGAATTATCATGCAAATGAAGTATCAGCAGCAACATAAAGCAAAAAAGTACCTACTTTTTTAAAGAAGTTTGATATACCAGTTGTTATAATATCTTTAAAAAAATCCGCACCCCTATTTTACTTGGAATAGGGCTACGTCTGGATTTTATTTCATAATCTTTACCATACTCGAAAATTCGCCTCAATTAGGTTATCTATTTCCTAAAAAAAATATAAAAAATTCTATTAGTCTGGTTTTCATCGGGGGAAATTTACTATAAATGTTCACTCATCACTATTCTGCTATTCGGTCGAAGTGAATCTGGTTTACGTCGGTAATATTGTGCGTTGTTTTCTTATTCATGTGAACGCATGTATGTAGTCACAGTTATGTATGTAGTCACAGATTTGTAATCCGCTGATCAATTTGGCCGTTTATAAAAATGGAAAACTAAGTTACCGATGAGGAGTGTTTGTTGATTATCGAATAATCATTTCCCCGGGCAGGGTAGAGCGCAATAGATCCGCATATCTTCGTTGTTATTCCTTTTCACTATTTTAAGTTCATAATAGCCGCGTTTTACTATCGCTAATGATCCATAGAGATTAAGCTTCGAAAATAAAACGACACGGATCATAGTGACAGTTGTGTTGTATGCTCATCTCCCTTTTGCTTATATGTTTGTTGTTCCTTTTTTCTTTCCGCTGTGGCTTACACTACCTTATCATAAATAGCCATCTACTCGACAGAGGGAGAACTAATTTTTGGATCTTTGAAATAGATCCATATATAGAACAGGATCCCAAATTGTTTTTGTAATACATGGCAAAAATTAATCCAGATCCGGATCCACATAGATCCGTAGATAATAAAACGCATAAATACCGATTTTGTTCTTTAACTTTCAAAAATAACTTAGTATTTATGCATATATCGAAAATCTTAGCTCGGAAAAGGAAAAATCTTCAAAACACGTAAAGGTCTGCTTAAAAAAGGGCGGGTAGATGTTGAAATGGAATAAAAGGAGCTGTGTGTGAGTTATTATGAAAATTTCTGTTTTTTTTTTTTTGTTGAAAGGCCCATGTATGAAATACACAAAGAAAAGTCTAGCGGGATAAAATCGCATGACCTTTTTGCTAAATTCACGTTACCTCTGCGAGAGATAACCTTACCCTCAATTCGTTCATGCCAAATCGTGGCATTCGCAGTGTGGCACGTATCGCCCGTGCAGCTAGAATTAAATGTTGTCTAGGTCAATATGGTTCAATTTAGCCAGTAATAAATTGGTTATAATCGTTCTGTAGATGTCGCCATTGACAGTGACCGCCTCACAAACGTCGTTTTCGAAAAAGTACGGACTTATAATCCAAACCAAAGAGAAACGTCTTGAGGATGCATTGTCTTCTGATGAACCTCGTTTGAGTTGCCATTCATGGCCAAAATTGGGCTCATCTTTCAAACGCTCTGAAGCCCAGTAAGCGAGTAAACGACTTTGTCTATGGTCACAAACTTTGATCTCGTGGGTCAGTTAGATGTTGTACGGGTGCAGGCCCAAAGTCCAACGCAAAATAAGTTGAAGTTTGCGAAAAGTCTAACGGTCGTCTCAGATTTGGCCACTAAACGTTGAAAAGTCAACTGTTAAGTACCACCCCATACATATATGTCGAATATCGCATGTTTTCATTTTCATTTATTAAGGAATAGCAATAATACTTGTGATAAGGCTTATTTTATTTTTATAATTATTAAGATAATTTAATTTCTTCATCATATTTATTATCATGTACAAAAATAAAACAAACCAAGATTCATATTTACAGTAGCGCTTAGAGCGTTTTAAGTTCTCCTACTGCGTTCAACCACAAGACACATGGACACAGATAATTTTAAATTATGAATTTACCTATCTTTTTTATAATATAAAAGAAAAAAATCTAAGTCTTTATATGGCACCCTATCAGAAACTACGTCGCCTCATTTTGTTATTATTTTGATAAGACGATACTGTTATTATTTTGCTTTTGTGTTTATATATATTTTACGAGTTTATATTATAGAGTTCACATTTTAAAATGATTTGCTTGTTGTTTTGAACTAATTTTTCTTTCATCAAATGATTAGATTACATTCGCGTTATCTTATCAAAAGTAAGAAACAAAATATACACTAGTATTTTAATACTGAGTGTTTTTTTTTTTTTTTTTTTTTTTGTTCTTTGTATAAGATTTGGTGAACAATTTCGAAAATAGAATTAATTTTACAAGTTAGTACTTAAGTATGGCAATAATTCATATTAAATGGATTTTTATTCTCGAAGATCATGATTGCATAAACAATTAATATTTGTTTGTTTATTTTTTAGTTAATATTGCAAACGTTTAAAATCGTATTGATAATAAAAAAATTTCCATGACATACATTTCAACAATAAACGAATCAATTGTATTGGAAGGAAAAGAATTAAAGGTTTTTTTGGGGAGAGGGAGGAGGGTTCTAGCCAAATAATATGTCAAAGCATACATAATAATGTATGTGTTTTATATCATATCATCATAGAGTATGATTCAAGTTCATTATTGAAGTAATCAGCCGTTTGTAAATTTTATTATTATTGGTGAAAAAAACTTAGTGAAATAAGTACGATGTAAAAACTATTTTAGTATGCAACTAGGTTAAAACGACGATTTTGCAAACATTAATCGAATTTAACATACTTTCTCTAACATTTGACTAAAGATAAAATTATCAAACACCTGTTTTATGTTTTTACTATCGTGCTAACTTCATGCGACACTTTACAATTCCAAATGTCAAAAAAAGATCTGTTTACTTAGTCCTTGCACATCGAACTGTCTTTTTTTTAGGTGTGTTCAGAAGCACGTTAGCACGATATTTATTAGAAAATGTTTAAAATTAAGAAAAAATACGTTAACTATACTTTATAGTTAACAAGTTGCTAAGTTGTATCATACAAATTCCTGACTGTTTATAATTTGGGTCATTGTTATTTGTTTAGTTTTTGTTAGAAAAATATTGGACTGTAATGTAGACCTATGCACTTTGGGGAAACATAAATTCCGTCAAATCTATTACCACAGCTGTTATCTAATGGTGTATTTATTTTAAATTTCTTGTTGCCATACGTCTTTTTATAGCTTTTTGTATCACTTTAACAAGTGTTTCACAAAATTATTAAATCAAATATGAAATAGTGTTTTATTAAGAAGTATGTACCCCATCAGCATTGAATATACGAGAACCTAACTAAAAGTATACATTATAAATGAGTTCTTAATAAATTAGAACAATAAAGCAACCCTCTGTAAAAAACATCCTTTCTGGGTTTAAAGTTTTAACTAAGATAAACATTGACAGAATAAAATAACTGAGCAGACAGAGCAAAATGCTTAACACAATCATTTGACAGATAGAATTTAAAATAAATGGTGGCAGCTTCATAAGTGTTCAGGGGTGTTACAAAAACAACTCAGAGTACTCTTGGTTCAGAGGATATTCAGAACATGCTTGATATACTCGGACTCCGTTCAGAGCTCTATTCTGAACTAAAAAAGAAAAACGCCTAATATTGATTAGAAAGATCTTATTTATATGTATTGGATTATAAGGTTCTGTTCATTTCAATATATACCAACGGTTAAAAATCATCGTGACACCTGGTGCAACCCATTTCAGCTTGTGTATTGTTATTAAGTTGTAGACATACGAGTACAAACATTTTAAATATTCTAATATTGATTTAATTGCATGACATTTTTTTTCGGCTGTGCACATTTATTGAGAACAAATAATATTATGATAAGATACAAACATATCAAGATTATCAAATTAACTGATGAAACTGATAAAAGTCTTAAATATCTTTATCCAATTTTATTTAAACATTACGAGTCGTAAATTTTTTATTCTGATAATTTAATTCTTTATGTTTGATTCGATAATGTCTCTGAACGTACATAGGTATTGACGAGTGTATGATTCATAACAACACCGTTATATTTATAAAAATGCTCATATCGCGAAAAAGTTTGCTTAAGAATAACACAGACAATATAATAAACATGCCTGTTAATGCAATATTAACCGTTCTACATAATAACAAAATTGCGTCATTTTTCTGTAAGATTAAAATTTAAAAAGGCTTTTTGTATTTTATAAATATAAATAGAATTCTATACTTCCATGAAAAAAATTGAATTCATTTACAAAAATAGAAAGTGATTGGACATTATTTTTGTTAAATATTGTTAATAATAATTTGAAAATACTATTATTCTTTTGTCAAATTACGGCAATTGATTTTTGTTTTGCTTTGCCTCACGTTAGTTGCTCGTATTTTATTTAAAACTGGTTCTTTCAAGGTATACAAAAATGGTATTACCAGAATTAATGGTTAACATTCTGACTTCGAATGGTATTACTAAGGTAAAACAAACAGGTTTGCTTGTTTTATTATTATTATAATGTACACTAGATTGTTTTTTGATGGTTTTCTTCTTGAACTCTTATAATGTTTTTTCCCATTTTTGATTAACCTATGAAGATCTTAAGCTAGATCAGTAGGAATGTTTTTAAGTAAGAAAAAAAGGGAAGTACAGAGAAATAGAACTTCTTGTAGTTTCAGCTTGTGACTAACTTGTTTGTGAATGGATTTCCATCTCTGAATTCTCTACAATTCTAAAAATAAAATTAAAATAATTAACATACAAAATGTTAATTTTTTTTAGTTTGAGTACCTATAAACTTTTCAGGTTTTTTAACGTAGTCAGGGTTTTTAACAAAATCCCAAGGTATTAGATCGCTTGATCATTGACTAAGATTATCGACAGCAAAACGAGAAATGATTCGATAACGGAAATAAATCTGACGCAAGACATCTAACATTGTACACCACTTGTTACAATTTTCTCACCGTTTAGTCAACGACACTTGTTGCTCTTGGTTTTCCTACGAAAAATGATTTATCATTGGACTTAAGCTCCTTGGTTGATTTTTTCGAGTGTTCCACTAATTTGCCATTCCAATGGAATAACAAAATTCGTCTTTTTTCAATCATTCATCACTTTTTCAAGTTATCTTTTCTAAAAACCAATGGAACACGGAGCTTCGGAGCATTTTTTTTTAATTTCGATTCTATTTAGGAGTGCTGGGCCCTAATTACCGCATTAGTTTTCGAGTAATACGTGACTGAATTATGTGTATTTGGCACTACCGTTTACGTCATCGAGCAATCGATTACACTTATTTGACATTTTCATTCGATCACTGATGGGACTCACTCACTCGGTCACTGAAGCGGTACGTATGCGACCTACAGTCAACCATTGATAAATGGTAAATGTAAATTTTCTTTTACAAAAGTGCAGCATTATTTTTGAACAATAGATTTGGATAAACAGAAACAATTTAAGAAAAGCTAACCGCCATGATTAATTTTTCGTCATTCAGTCCCAAAAACAAACAACTACTTGACCGACATTTTGCCTTATTTAGATGACGATAGATAGTCATAAAAGTCACAATGACGTTTGGTTAAGTTTACCGAATATTTTTCCACATCAAATTCAGGGGGGAATTTTATCCAATTTGTGTAAAAATCGTTTACCATACAAATTTTGAAAGTTCATTAACCAAATGGTAAACTTATCTAGTGCTTTACATCGTTTTTAAAGAAGAACGCTTGGTAGTGTGTGCGTAATGTCTTTTTCTTTTGGATTTTCAGAGATCTCCGTTTGCATCCAGCATACCATCTTTAAGAGGCAAAAAAAGGGTGCACAAAAAAGTACTATGGAAATCCGAAACACAGAATTTAAACGATTGATAAGATGCAATTTTTCTGACATATTTTAGTCTTTTACTAACATAAACATGTCTTATCGTAAACCCAGCAATAATAATGGATAATCCTTAAACTATCTCTTTATGTTAACAGCCTTTTCAATTTTGTCAAAACATTAATATTTATTCGCTCAGTAGGAGATGATGAAAATTCGTCTATTCCAATCACTCCTTATATCCGTATTTACTCTTTCTAATTCTGACACTTCCATCAATACAACACAATACAACAATAGAGTGTAAAATCTTCTACTTTAGAGATAAACTGAGGATTTTAATGCTCAGCAAGTGGTTAAGAAATCCATCGCCTAAATGTTTTGTTTCAAGTTTGACGTTTGGCGTTTTTATTTTGCAAATAAATTATATTTACATAAAACAATAGAAAATTTGTTTCTTGAATCACCCTTTGCTTTAAAACACTCTCAAAATTTAAATCTTTCCAATAAGCATTTCGTTTTATTTCCATACAAAATTATGATTAATTTTATTTTGTATCCCCTAGATCCGTTAGTTAGATTTGTATTCGTTTATTTTGTATTGTTATTTATAATAGAATATATTTGTAATATAATGTTAAAGACAAGATTAGAACTAGACACACTTTTACACATAGAATAAAAAGGTACCTAACTTAACTAATTTAAAAATACTAACGATTTATTGTTTCTTTTTTTTTTAATTTCAGAATCAACCATCATCTATACATTTGCATCAACCAACGAATGCGGTGGCAAATGCACAATCGAACAACAACAATAGCAATACAGTCAACAGTAATAATAACAATATCAATAACACCATGTTGACAGTTACTCATTTGGCATCAAATGGTGTTTCAATCCTTAATACCAATGTTTTAAATAATAATTTAAATTTGACAACAAGCACTCAAAATGGCAATTCTTCGTCAACTGTGGCAGCATCAGCCAATCTTATTCAACACCACTTGAATGTGTTGTCTGCACAACAACAACAGCAACAACAACAACAACAGCAACAACAACACCACCAACAACAGCAACAGCAACAGGATCAAGAACAAAAAGCATACATACATACAGCTCTAACTCGTGCTGTTTCACATCCTCAGAATAGTGCTGCCAATGTTGTTTCTCTTGTAAATACGTTGCTCGAAAATTGCCACCGCAAATTGGAAAGGACACAATCTGAGCCATTGCCACAGGTTAACACATCAAGGTGAGTTTGAAAATTTCATTAAAGCTGAAGCCATCTTATATTTCAATACTTCAATGCTAATTGAATCAAAAATTAACTGAGTTTCATGGAAAAAAAGCCACTTTTTGGTTTTCTTATTTGAATTTTAACTTCCCACTGCGTGCTTATTAGAAAAATCATATCAAAACAAAGACATCATGTTTATTGATGTGTTTTTTTTTTTATTAAGTATGTGATTTCGTGCTTCCTGGTTGTTCTCTTAAAATGAAAAGTGTTCTTGCTAAAATTTAATATATGCATACCGCATTTTAAAAACAACAACCGGAAGCGGAAACAAACAAAAAATAAAATAAACTAAGAGCTAAAAGTGTACTTGCGGATGTGATTTTATTTCATTTCTTAGATATGTTTTTATTATTAGATACTTCTATTGAAATTCATGATTTAAACAACGATTTTTATAATAATTTTTAAAGAATATAAAATATAATAGGTGGTGTTTTGATTATTCACGGATCTGAATTAATTTTTAATACGTATTGCAACAAAAAATTGAGATCCTGTTCTCTATCTGGACTTTTCAAAGATCCAAAAATTAGTTCTTACTCTACCACGCGGATTTCTTTTTATGGTAAGGTAGTTTAAAGAAAAAAGATAAAAATAAATTGAAAATCAAAGCTGTCACTATGATCCATATTATTTTATTTTCAAGGGATAATCTATATGGATCATTGGCGATAATAGGTGTTTTTATTTTTTTTTAACTTTTAGCAGAGTTCGCTCTGAGCAGACTTTGATCAGAGCTTTCCGATTTGTTAAGAAACCCATTAAAGCACTGAACTGTCAAAGGCGTCGATCAGAAGTTAGCCGTGCTCAGCTTGTTACGAGTACTCCATCTGCTCGGTCATTTTATTCTGAACTTATAGAGTGTGCTCCGAGCTAGCTCTGATTGAAAAAAGAAACACAACCTGAGCTCTCTGATGTGTCTGAGCTAAAAAAGAAATACAGATCATTTTTGACAGCTCAGCTCCCTGCTCTGAACTTAAAAAGAAAAACTCCTAATAAACAAAATTTAATGTTTTTACTTGGGAAGTTATGCATGTGTAATACAAATTTAACTCGTTATTTTGATTGAATTTGGCATAACAATGTCTTGGAAGACGAAAGAATAGGTCTCGCGTTTCTTTTTTAGAACAAAAATAACGATACCCGCTATTAAATTATGAAACAAATTTCAATTTTTCTTTTTATCTCAATACGTATTTTGAAATCTATTATAAACTAGCAGTATAATACTACGTTTTCACCAAAAGATAATCCGAGATTAAAGGAAAGAGATTAATGTTGTGACTTTGACAGCACCTATCAAAATTCTAATAGTGTTTCAATTTTTCTAATAAAGTGGAAGCGAAAGTTTCATTCATGTCAAGGGGCGAAAATTCATCGATATTTCGATATAATTGAGAACGATAAGCATATACATAAGTCAGTTCGAATTATAGAACAATGGATCCAATGAAAATTTAACAAAAATAATTTCTAAATGTACTAGATTAACGAAATAAATTTGTATGATAAATCTGCTAGATTTAAAGAATAAATTTGAAATAGATTTGTGATAAATCCACCTAAATCAAGGATTATCTCTTGGTGAAAACATAGTATAAAGGTTTTCAACACCATCTAGAAGATTAAACCAAAATCAAGGGTACCAACAATACTCGGGCCTATATTAAAAAACAGTTAACCCACAGTTTAGACTAGCGTATGTTGTGCTTTGTTGGTATGTCAGTTAGCCTGCCATTAGTCTGTTCAACGAAGATTGACAGTACACGGCTTATGGAAGAGCTTTTTCAAAGCAGTGGTGTTTGATACACTATCATGGCACTGAATCAAAAACTTGTTGATAAAACAAAACAACAAACCACTGTATTTTTAACAAAAATTTAAGAGATTTGTTGATTTTTTAAGCCTTAAGGGACTATCTTAGGAATAAGAAGGTTTAATGTAAACAACCGAAACTCTTTGAGTATAGTTTTATAGAATTTACATATCTTCCCTTTACAGACAAATTTTGTTGATAAGAGTAATTTGTAGTAAACACATAAACCTGCTTAATTCGCATCGCTTAAGAGTAAATCTTCAGAATTTATTCTGGGAAAAATATTTAGAAATGTTGTTTTTTCCTCAATTTTCATGTTTTCTTTGATTTTATCTCACTCAGCCATTATAAGTATAAAAACTTCTTTTTTTTTATTGTTATTGACATATACTGTCAACATATTATTAAAAATGTTCTATTTAGATAATCTTCATTTAGTTCCAAAGTTTACGTTTTGTTTTAAAGAATTTCTCATATGAACCTTGACAGTTCCTTTACGACGTCTTCAACTTTCCAACGTTTACGATAGCTTTAAAACTGTGGATGAATATTGTATTATGTGTATTAAAAGTGTATACAACACTTTGTACTATTTATTTGAAACTATTGAATTATTGATTCAAAATAGAATAAATAAATAGAAATAAATTGGATTTGTTCAGAGTCTACAACATTGACGGTTGTTTTTCTATCTCCGCATTTTTATAATCGGATGAGCAAAAATTTCGTTAAGTAATAAATTTGAACATGGAAGTTGAGAAAAATGTTTTTGATTTCAAATACATACATTTACAATCAAGAAACACTTTTCATTATTATAAAAGTTTAAATATAAACCCAATTAGAGCAGACACTTACATACACTACTTATTGCTTAACAGGTAAAGTTCATTCGCTTGCTTTTGCGTTTAAAATTACTTAATCAATTAATACTATTCCTCATAGCTTTTCCCTTCTCTATTTTGTTTGTTTTTGTTACAACTGTGCCATTTAAATACTATCACCTTAAGCCGTCATTTTAAACAAAATAACGAATTTAATTGTGCTTTTTTTCTTTTTCTTTACAGATACAAGACCGAGCTATGTCGTCCATTCGAAGAAGCCGGTGAATGTAAATATGGAGAAAAGTGCCAGTTTGCTCATGGCTATCATGAGTTGCGCAACTTACAAAGACACCCAAAGTACAAAACTGAATATTGCCGCACCTTTCATAGTGTCGGCTTTTGCCCCTATGGTCCTCGATGCCATTTCGTCCATAATGCCGACGAGGCACGTGCAATGATTCAACAACAACAGCAACAACAACAACAACACCATCAGCAACAAATTCAACACCAGAATCGCATCAATGCTGCATTTGCTCGTCTTCCCCAAAATGCTCTTACCAACCATCCACTTCCATTGAGTCCTCCGTTGTCTATGTCGACTGGATCTGATCGCGCCTCACCCACAGGCTCAATTTCACTTAGTCCAACAAATTCCATGGGCAGTTTTCCATTTGTTGATCAGATCAGTCCGGCTAGTTCGGTCTTTCAGACGACGGCTTTTCCTTACAATCATAGTCCACCAGCCAGTCCAAATAGCCCAATGTCACCTGTTAATACACCACCACCATCGATCATCATGGCTGGTAATAATAACCATCAGTACATTAAGCCGATCTCACAGACACGCATTTCAAACAAATCTAGCTCACCAATCTCCATTGTGGCTAACGGTAGCTCAGTTAATAGCACCACTTCTGGCAACAACAATTCAAGTGCTGCCAATTCAGCAAGCAGCGAAGAAGCTCGCCTTCCAGTCTTCAATAGACTCAGCTCAACCTTAGATGCTTTTTCCAATTTAGCCCTTTAAGTTGTGTGCTTTGAAGAAAGACAAAAAAATCAGGACATTCGAAAGAATAAGCCATTTTTAATATATTTAATTAATTTTTCATTGGACTTTACCTTACACATATGTATAAAAATAATAATAATATTAACTGTTATTATAAACTTTTGGAATAACAAAAACCAGCAACAAAATCGAACTGACCAAATCAATTAGATTGACTACATAAAATGCCGCAGGTGAACATTTATTAGTTTTTTTATATATCAGCAAGTATATATATTTTTAAAATTATTTCTGTTCATAAAAAAAAATGTTTTTTTTTATATAACTATTATTATAAATTATGTACCTATATTTTATATTTGAAATTTATTTTTGAAAGATAATTTAAAAATTTCCGACGAAATGCCTACACACAAAAGTTGTGTACTTGTACATACAAAATGATTAAATTAAATTGAAAAACAACTTTTATTGTATAAAAACTTGTTTGGAAGTGATATAAACTTATTAATTATATTAACAAATATCTATCTATTTTTTTTTATTAAGAGTCTTGTGTACGTGCAAGAGCACAAACCGTAGTGAGATTTCAGAAACAATTAAGAGAGGATGAATGTAAATTTGAGTTATTCTGCAATCCGTGTTTATCGAATCTATCAATTTACTTTAGTTCTGCTTAATTATTATGCTGCATTATGTGTAGAAATGTTTTTATTGATTTTTTTTAACAATTTTTGAACGTATTGATTGGGTAAAACGAATGATTCGATTCGCACGCAAAGCAGAATAAGGGTATTTTTTTAGTTCTTGAAACTCAACATATATTTGAATTTGTATTAAATATATATTGCACAAATATTTGAAAAGAAAAAACACACTGTTTATAAAACCACACAAATATTTTTGTTTAAAACTTAGCGCAAGACACAAGATATTACAAATTATTATTCTCAAAGTGCCTTATATATTTTTTTTTATTTATTTAATTTAATATGATTGTTATATAAGCTTTTCCATATGATTAGTAGTTGTAGTGACAAATAAAATGAAAGAAAATTAAAAACAAAACAAGTCATAATGCTGAAAAATGCTGTCTTCCGCTTAACATTTATTATTTATAAACAAAAAAGTTCTTTGTTAGACTGTACGGCGAAGAGCAAACAATACGAGCAAGAATACGTGTACCCCATATTTCCCGTTTTTTTTTATCTAGTTTTGTAGTAATTTAAGCCATTTTGCAATTTTTTTTATATATGATCATGATTAATACAAAAAATGTTATTATTTATTTTTCATTTCACTATCAATTTGCACATATTTAATTTCATTTTTGTCTGCTGAAACAAAAATGCTTCTCTGAATCAAAGCGAAAAAAGACATTTTTTTAAATGAAACAAAAAAAAACAAATCTCAGATTATTTTTGATTTTAGAATTCATCGCTTTAGCTTGTTGTACATATTTCAGCGAAGTGAAAAATTCATTTTTCCCAAGTCGTTTTATTGGTGAAAAATTAAATTCATTTCACTTTAGGTAGCTTAACTTTTTTTGGAATCTTTTGAGAAAGAAACACAATGAATAAACAAAATAAGATCTATTAAAATTTGTTTGTTTAGTACTTGATATCCTTAATGTCCTTAAATCATTTTTTTTAATTCACTTCGCATTAATGTGTAAACAAGACATTTCTATAAATACAACAAAAAAACTTACAATTTAATGTTAAGCTGAATTATTTATTGCAAAATCCTTTATATAATTAATTTGACATCCCCAGGAATAAAATTAATTACTAATATTATTTAATTTATATAAATAAAAAAGACAAACTTAATTTAAATTGAATGAGAAAAACTCCTTAAATATTGGGCTTCCTAGTTATTTTTTTTTCTTTTTAAGTTTAAACACACGATACAGAAATAGACATGGTTTTATAGCATATAAAAATAATAATTTATATTTCTAGTTTTTTTACATTGATTTAGTTCATAAATAAACTTATTTAAATATTTTTTTTTTTAATTTATAAATATTATATATTTAAATTATTACTTGAATGGAGAATGTTGCATATTAAAAATGAAATAAAAATAAAAACAAACAAACATTATGAATAAAATGCATTATGTCAGGAATATATAATTTAAATTCATTAGTGCTGTGTGTAAAACTTCTATATATTTTCGTATGTTTAACATTTAAAATTAGTTTTTCTAATGTTTTGCATTTTACAGAGAAAACAATAAGTCAATTCTTCCACTAGTTATTAAGATTGAAAACAAAAAAAAAAAACGAAAATAAAATAATAGTTTTTAAATTTCTTTTCTTTTACGTGAAATTTGAATATTATTTTTGAATATTTTCCACAGAAATTGATTGTTGAAATTTGCATTTTTCATAAGTAAAATTGATACAATTAAAAAAAAAAAACAAAATGAAACACATCTTCCAAAATTACTGAAATTTTAGCTTTAACGAAAGTTTTTCATGTGGCAGTATACAGTGCCTCAAGACATAAAACTAAATTGATCTTTACCATTAATTTGAGGAAACGAAAAAAATACACTGCAACACACTTTCTGAAGGAATTCCGCAGAGAAACAAAAATTATTTCATTTATTTGTAAATTTTATTTAATAAATTATTTTTTTTTTACTACACAGATACATTATTTGTTTGCCTAAAATTATGTTATTAATTATTAATATTATTATTTTTTTTTCTTCCAATATAATATATTTGGGTTAGTTTTCATAACGCTTTTCTCTTTATATAACTTATTTTTTATCTATTTTATTATTATATATATTATATATTTTTACATTGAAATAGTTATTTAATAATATTAATTTAAATAAAAATTGTGAGTTTGATTGAATAAATAAATCATTAAATATGAAACGAATATTCGTTTTAATTAAGGTTAAATTTTTAATCTAAATTGGTGAGAGACAAGTCATACTTGTGTTTCTTAAATACAAGCTTTAACGACAGAAGAGTTTTTGAAGCATTAAATTCTACGCGGTTTATGGTTCCCTATTTGACAATGCTATATCGAGATCAGAATTAAATGGCAATATAATAGGCTTCCGTTCTAGGTCCACATCCGAAAAACAAGGACATGTAAGCGAATATGAGAAGTTGAAGTTACTGTCGTCATCAAAACAATTTAATGAATTAGAAGTTTCAGACAAAAAATGATTGATGAATATCAGAAAAAGAGTCGGAGACAAAACGGAGGCCTGTGGCATACAAGCATTTATTTTATGAATTTCTGATCTAAAACCAACCAATACAACTTGTATTGAGCGGCTTGAAAGTTAGTGGATCCAACAAAGTTTCAAACTTAAAACTCTGAAAATAAAGAAAAATCTGTATTGTACTCGTAAGTTTCTGTGAACAATATTGAGGGCAGCTAGTAAATCCATAGAGTACTTTGAATAAGGGCGCACCAGTACTAGTAAATCCAATAGAGTACTTCGAATAAGGGCGTAACCAGAAAGCTGCCTCACTAGACTTCGGCAAATCAAACACAATTGTAAAATATAGAACAAAAAATTCTGCATGCTAATTACATTTACATAGCTGTAAGAAAACAATAAATTGTTCATTATTATTATTTTCCTTAATTACGAAAGTAAAATATTAAGTCGTTTTACAACCGGTGCTGTGTCGGGATTTTAAAATGAATCCTCGGGTGGAATCTCATAAGGTGATAGTTGATTATCAATTTTTTGACTATAGCTGTCTCTAACAGATCAATAAAGAAATATAAAAAGAGCGATTGTCAAAACGACAATCAATTAATTTGGAGACCACTTTACTCTTACGCGATACGGGCCCTGGAGGACCAGCGTCTAGTGCGTTTTAGGTAAGCTAACTAACTTCTGCGAGGAAGTGATAAATCTTCCAAGAGTATCTCTTGTCAAGAAAAAATACTTCTCATTTTAGCCGTATGGATGCTTCTTTTACATGGTTACTAACTTTTCTTCAGGCAACTTCGATTATCTGAATGTATCTGAATCGATGATAAATTAGACAGGTGAAAATAAATTGTCACGTCAAAATTTTTAGACCAAAAATTTTGTGATAGATTTGATGTGAAGGTGTTGATTTCAATTACATTGAATGGCCCCACATTTTAAGGATCAGTGAAGAAAATTTAAATATTTAATAAATTTAACGGCGAACATTTCCTTGAATCTGACTTGTTGATGTCAGTTTAAATAGTGACACAAAAAGTGATTGCAATTTGAAGCATTTATGATTATTTAACTAAAATGGTTGCGAATAATTTCTTCAAAAATCTGTTTCAAAATTGATATAAGTTTTCGAACTTGGTTTTTCAACCCTATATTTTAAATAAAACGAAGACCATTTGAGATATTCCGAAAAAAATATTCTTGGGTTGAAGTGCAATCAAAACATTTATGTATGGAACTCGACCGTTTGTAGCAGCCGATTCGTTGAACCCAATTTTTGACGACTCGGCCCCACATTTTGACGGAAACAACCGTTTTATATCTCTCGTTCAATATTGACTTTGAAAACAAAAGTCTAGAAGTGTTAAATCACTCGATCTAGGCAGCCAATTGAAAGGACCATATATAACATGTTCATCAAAATCATTTTTCAATAAGTCTATTGCTACTTTGACTATGTGGGCAGTCCATGTAATTGACCGAAAAAGTAAAGTTTCAGCATTTGAGGGCTTCCATTTAGAACGATAACACGTTTAGGATTGGTTGAGATTTGTATAAGTCACTAGGCTCTGGTACTCCACAATCTGTTACGTCCAAAATATTTTTTATTTACTTATAACACAAATTAAATCAATTTTATGTCACTTAATTAAAGGCATATAAATGTTACAAAAAGAATTCATTAGACCGATTTGTATGACATTTTCAGAGTTTGTTTTAAGACGGCCAATAACATAAAAGACACTCTTCCCTAAGGAAAAATAGTCGACATTGTCGTAATTAAGTAACATAAAATGATACAGTTGATTATTACTTGAATTATTATTATACAAAAATAAAGTTAAAAGACGTAAGTTAGTACAATACTTATTTACCTAGTAATTCTGTTAACTTTTTGATATAACTATGAGAATCGACGATGACAGTTAACCTTCTATTTACTTTCAAATAAAAGTATGAATCAAAGGTACTTCCAGACTAATGTCGTTTTTATTTGGCAATTCGGAATCTCTCCGATCCGGAATCCCAACTGAACACTTTTTTGGGTTCTGATGATTCTGAAGTTTTTTGTGATTGTATATGTGAAACATCAAATGTGTACAATAATGAAAATCAAGAATAATTAATGTTTGTTGAAAGATACACTTCGGACAATTAGGATACAAGAAATCATAGCTGTTGAGTTTGACGTTTAAGTATATGAATGTGTGAGTGCTTCTGATTTCGATTCTGATTTCAAAACAAACCAAACCAAATTTCTCTTCTTTTCTTTTCAGAATCAGAACTGTCATTTTTTCCCAAAAGAACACTTTCAGAAGAGTCCAGAATTGTCCGGATTGCCAAATAAAACCGACATTAAATTGACTCATAATATGTTTCAGGAGTTAATTCAAACATTGCAATATGTATATATGTATGTATGTATATCGCATTGACAAATTGAATTATGACCAAATTTAATATACATAAATTTAATTTTAATAAATATTGTTGAACATTTAGAAATGAAAATCTCGTGCTCATGCTAATGATATTTTTTTAATAAATTGTTTCTGAACACACCTAAAGTAATGACAGTTCATACGAAGCCCTTAAGTCGTTTTTATTTAGCAGTCTGGAAGCCTTCTGGACTCTTCTGAAAGTGTTTACTTGGGAAAAAATGACAGTTCTGATTCTTAAAAGTAGAGAAATTTCCTTCTGGATTTGAAAATTTGGACTGCCAAATAAAAATGACATTAGTAAACAGACCAGGGGCCGAATTACCGCTTCAGTGACGAGTGAGTGAGTCCCATCAGTGATCGAATGAAAATGTCAAATTGGAGTAATTTATTGCTCGATAACGTAAGCGGTAATGCCAAACTCACATAATTCAGTCACGTATTGCGGTAATTTGGCCCCTGTTTTGATGTTTTTAAATGTCAAAAAGTCATATGAAATTAGCACGATACTAAAAAAATAAAACAGCCTTTTGATTAGATACAGCTTTTTTTCAACTTTGTCAGATGAGGTACCGCGCCGTTTAAAGCGATGTAAATGAACAGATCACCTTTCGAAATACAATCTTGGCAAAACATTTTATTACAGTTATTTTTGTTTTTGAGATTTATATACATATTATATAGGAAAGAAGGTTTCCCTTTTCAATCTTTGCCACTTTTGTTACACTGTAACGTCACCCAGTTGAGTAAAAGTACCTAGTCCTGCCTTAAGTTCTGATACAAATATATAACGCCATAAAATAAAAACTGTTTGGTATTTTGAATTAAAAATTTGTCTATTATTAAGGTTAAATAACAATATAGTATTATTCGAGATACCTTCCGCCCCCCAGAGTTTAATGCAGGCCCTTAATCGTGCCGGCCAACGAGCCATACCAGCACGCACTTACTCTATTGACATGTTTGCCGCTGCTTCGGTTAATGTTTTTTTGAGACTTTCCAAATTCCTGTGAGGATTCATGCAGGTTACACGCCAATGTTCTCCAGTTCTGACCACAAAAGATTATCCAAATAATTCAAATCTGGGTTTGCGGAAGGCCAATCTTCTGTTGCTTTAAAATCTGGGATATTGTTTGTGTGCTGGAGCAGAGTCCTGTTGAAAAGTCCATGGGCTCCATTAAAAAGTGTATATTGGTTAAACCCTTCACCATACCCTCTAATACATCTCCTTGAAGAGTTTGGTACCCGTTTTCACATCTTTTTACAAAATAGACTTAATAGTAACTGAAACAAAACTGATATTTATTTATTACTTATTAATAAATCAGTTTAGAAAAATAAGCCAACAGTTTTATTTCAAATGGGTGTTTCAAGAATTCAAGAAACGCCTGCTTGAAGTTTTGTAACAGAAATTATGGCAGGACCTTGTATAAATCTTACAAAATTGCTTATTAAAATAAAAGCAAGATATGTAAGCTAAATTTACTATAATAAAGGCAAAAACAAATGTTGAATGATGGTCGTTCTCCAGATATTAGTTAAAATGGTTTTTCAAAACGACGACGCGACGCGGAGGTGGAAGTCCATCACTTAAAGCCGCTCATTTTTTGAGTAGGTACACAGGAAGAAGGACCTACCTAAGTCTATAATTATAAATTTTAATAAATGCATTTTGAAAATTTTGTTTATCGCTCCGCCCTTCAGTGTGAAATTTCGCGCAACAAATCAGCATTTAGTTAGTTACAAATTTAGATAGCTAAATTATTTGGTTAAATAATAAGCTATTAGTTCATTAAATTGATTTTTGTGAACCTACTCGCACATCCAGCTGAGCTTAGAGTAATACTTGGTGAATTAATAACTATACTACATAAATGCGGACGATCTTTGATTTTAAAACGGCAAGTAACCATCTAATACATATTTGCAATGATACATACATATAACAAAAATATCTACAGAATTTCTAGACGAATTTTCTAAAAGTTTTATAGCAGCGAGTGAAGGTTCGGTTCAAAAAAAGTACATAATTTAAAACAGCGACACAATCGCCAAAAAAAATGATATTGGGCTTTCATTGTGTCAACAATTCAATATGTAAGCTTATAAAACTCATGGGTCTTTATTTTCATGAAGATTATGTAGATTGATTGGAGTTATATTTTTAGATCCGTATATACTGTAGCTATTCATTCATTGCATTATATCGCGTGATTAGAATGGTAAACATACAATTATTAAATTGCCTATCTCTCTTTCAATGCGAAACAATATATGCAGGCATTTTCAACCCGCATATCTACAGCCGATGCCAGCAGAAATTTCCAAAATAAATTTTACTTACTTTATTTTAAAAATAAACTAAGCATACATAACCGATGGTCATAAGTTGAGAAGTCGTCAACCATGAGGCTCACGCAAACCATATTATATGTGTTTGTGTAGATATTCATCTGCCGTCACCCTTAATTGTATTTAATTGCATTTTGCTTCTGAGTTCTGAATAATTCTAAGTGCCGATTCATTCGCATCCCTTTTGGTCTGGTCTGGCTCCATTCAATCAATCTAAGGGGTGAGGGTTACATTCCCGCATATTATCTGGTATTCTGGATATGTGTCCTTTAGAGCTGATCGCGTGGATTGCATGCTTGTGCTAAATCGAGTGTATGCTTGGGAGATTTTTCTGATGTTCACCAATTTTAAGTAGTACGGAATATTTGAGTGGGTTATTGAAATAGATGATTTCAAAAACAGAATGGGAGACAGTATAGTTATAAAAGTAGGAAGGTAAGTAAGTATATGAACATGTTATTACTTCATCCGCTATTTCTGTACCTATATAGGTAGATAAGGTTTTTAGTTGAGAAATGCATTTGAAAATACTTAAATGGCGTCTGAGAGGCCCAAGGTTGAAAACAAAACGTCTGAGGCCGACATTTTGATAATCAGGAGAATTTTTCTGATTTTTTTGTGTATCTATACCTTGAACTTAAAAAGTTGATTTTCTTGCAAACTTAACAGTCTTCTGTCGAAGACTGGCGAAGACTGAAACTGAATCGTCTGAGGCCTATATATTTTAAATCAGTCAACAATCCTCTATTGTTTCTATATAAATTAAAGTGGATATACTCTCTACACAAAAATCGGAAAAAATACCATTTTCGAACCCCACCCCAGCTGAAAAAAAAACCTGTCAGACGGTTGGATTTGGTATACCTAGTAATGCGTATACCCACACATATGACCATATGCATTTTGGTTATACCTCCACTCCCAAAATTTGCTACCGGCTCTTGCTCTAGTACATATATAGACAGTATCTACACTGCCGGTCATAAGGTTAGAAGCAGGCATTTTTGAGAAGTAAAATCGACATTTCTCCCGTTACATGATGGATTAGAAAAAAACAACTATGGTAAATGAGAGACTATTTTGTTAACAACAAAATATAAAATTTGGGTATAAGAGAGATTTAGCTAACGGAACTTTTATGGCAAATTGTAAAGTGAGTCAAGAATATGCGAAAATTAATCGGGTCATTAGATTAGAAGCATTGAACAAATCAACGTTGTTTTGTGAAGTGAATAAATTTTTGTTCGGTTTAAACGGTACATTTTATAAATTAATTGTTCTTGATTGAGTGTTAATAAAAATGGGCAAGAAAAAATGTTTGACAGTGGAGGAAAGGGCAAGAATAGATGTTTATTGCTCTGAAGGTCTTTCATGCCGTGCTATAGCCCGAAAAATAAATCGAAGTGATCATTGTGTCAGCAATTATTTAAAAAATCCATCGTCTTACTCAAAAAATTATAAAGGAAACACTTCCTCTGCCTTAACACTTCGCGAAACGCGAAGTATCCTTAGAATAGCGTCAAATTCAGCTTTATCGGCAGCTAAAATAAGGGAGAAAGCTAATGTTAAGGCCAGCTTGTCCACTGTTAAACGCACGATTCGCCATTCTAAGCACTTAAAGCGCCTGAAGCTTAAAAAAAAACCACCACTTAATGACGCAAGGAAGAAGCAACGCTTGTGTTTCGCGAAAGAACACATGAGCTGGGATGTGCAAAATGGAATGACCACAAATGATTGGCGGAAGGTTATTTTTTCCGACGAAAAAAAATTTAACCTAGATGGGCCAGATGGTTATAATTATTATTTCCATGACCTGAGGAAAGAGGAGCGGTTTTTAAACCGTCACCATAGCAGAGAAGGAGGCGTTATGGTCTGGGGCTCAATTTCATTTTATGGCGCTATAGAATTGGTAGTTCAAGATACCAAAATGACTGGGAAAACCTACAAAGCATTGCTTGAATCAGTATTCCCCAAAATTAGCGAGGTGTTTGGACCAATTCCATGGATTTTTCAGCAGGACAACGCTCCCATACACACAGCCCGAGAGGTAAAATCCTTCATTGCGAACCAAAACGTCCACTTGCTGCCTTGGCCACCATATTCCCCGGACCTAAACATAATTGAAAATGTGTGGGGCTGGCTTACACGTAAGGTATATGAGGGAGGGAAGCAATACGATGACAAGGAAGCGCTAATTCATGGTATCAAATTGGCCTGGAGTGAGATTTCACTGGACTACTTGGAATCTCTTTATAAATCCTTAAAAGATAGAATTTTTGAAGTTATTTTGAAGGCTGGTGGCAGCACACATTATTAAAAATATAATAAAAGCTAAAATAAATAACAAAATATAAATAACTGCATTTTATTTTCATTTATTTGATGTGCTTCTAATCTAATGACCCGATTTATTTTCGCATATTCTTGACTCACTTTACAATTTGTCATAAAAGCTCCGTTAGCTTAATCTTTCCTATACCCAAATTTTATATTTTGTTCTTAACAAAATAGTCTTTCGTTTACCATAGTTGTTTTTTTCTAATCCATCATGTAACGGGAGAAATGTCGATTTTACTTCTCAAAAATGCCTGCTTCTAACCTTATGACCGGCAGTGTATGTTTAAAAGATGTATTTTTTTTTATAAAACATTTTAAATAAACATATATTTGTGCCCTTGAATAAAATTATTTTATTTTATTTTAAAAAAGTTCTTTTGATGGGTATACTGCCTTTTTATCATATCATAAACCACTAAAAACTATATATTGAGTTAAACGAATCATGTTCATAAGTATATTTATTTAAGTACTCATATTCTCAAGACCATGAAGGCTAAAGATCTATTAAGGATCTCTGCCTGATACACGGCAGAATTCCAATGACAGTTCTGATTCTGAAAAGAAGAGAAATTTGCTTCTGGATTTGAAATCAGAATCGAAACCAGAAGCATTCACACATTCATATACTTAAACTTCAAACTCAACAGCTGTGCTTTTTGTATCCTAATTGTGCGAACAAACATTGTTCACTTCGTAGACCGATAGGGTATCTAAGATACTTTAGTATCCGATACGTTGGCGAACGACCAAAACCGGATAGGTAACATTTATGCGCGAAACAGATTAAACCAGCAACAGCACCAGCATCGTCAACAGCAAACAGCACGCTGACCAGCAAACATTTCTCAAACACATTGCCACCAGCAACGTCATTTCATCTGCTTGGCATTTCATATGGAAAAAAAGATTTTCATTGTGGTGCCACTGAATATTGCAGTAGGAAAGTTGACAACACCGCACCAGCAACAGCAAATTTAGGACTTTGGCCTATAGTCCAGTCAAAGCGTCATTTGACCTTGCGCGCAGAGGCATGGTCTATTTTTTTTTTTATGGATCGATAGGTGCTTATGAGAAAAGCTTAAAACCAAATTTGCACCACATGACAACTTTTTTTACCAAAGTTATTGGTAAAAATGTATTTTGTGTCATTTTTTGGTCATTTGCGAATATCTCGGCTCCACTATCTCGCACAAACAAAAATTAAAGATGATTTTATTCCTTATAACATTATCTATTATGTTCTAAAAAAAAACATTTGTTTAAACAAATGAAAAAAAAGTTATAGTAAGTTAAACAAATTTTTTGTTGTTTAAAAATCACTTTTTCGTGATTATTAAGAAAAAAGCTCATTTAAAGATGAAATTTTTATTTTTTATTATTAAAGTTCTTGTAATTCCCTACAATTAAAAAAAAAATCAACACTCTACGATGAACGAAAGCCGAGTAATAAATTATTGAACATGGGTAAGTCAGCGCACCCACGCATTTTATGATTTTATGTTTTAATTAATATCTCAGCCCCAGTATGTCGCAAAGTGAAAATAAAAAACTGTATTGCTAATAACAATATTTTCTATCAACTTGCATTTAATTTAATATGTTTGAGCAAAAACATAAAAAGTTACCGTTGGTTTCAACGTTTTTTTTTCTTGTTTTTAATACCTTTTTTTCATAGTTATTGAGAAAAAAACTGTACTTCACGGTAAACACTTTTCAGTTTTTGGATTTTTGTTTTATAGTTCTGCTAATTTTCTTCAAATTAAAAAGAAAAATTAGTCCATTACGACAAACGGGAGCCAAGATATTCATGATTTAAAAACTTAGGAAAGCTTACAATTTAGTATTTTAACCTTGTAGCTTGTAATTTTGGTGTCGCCAGCAACAAGAAGCAACAAATATGTGTAAGTATGTGTGGGGTGTTTGAGGGATACCAACATATCATACATATGTATGTATACTGGATTACAAATCCTATGAATTTTTTTTTATTATAATAATTCATTAAATATTTAAGAATATACAGTACATAACGCTTATAAGAAACTCAAAAATTGCACAAGATTTGTTTCTTATAACCGAGTGTTTCTTATATTCATAGAACGGATATGAGAAACAAGTTTCTTATACGGATATAAGAAACAAGTTTCTTATACGGATATAAGAAACAAGTTTCTTATACAAATATACCCAGCAGCAGCGTTACCACTTCCGGAAAAAAGTCGAAGTAGATTTGGAGAAAAAAGTGAAGTAAATTGAGAAAAATCGAAGTAGATTTTAAAATGACTCTATACTTGGTTTTTGAAAAATTAGAACTCAAGATTTTCATCAGTTATTACAACACGAAAAAGTAGAGATTCCGTCTATCTGCAGGTGTGTACCTCAACCTGCAGCCTAACAGCCTAAATGAGAAATTGGAATGTTTTTTTTTTTTTGCCCGTTTCCTACCATTATGAAATATCATATTTATTTCGAAGACGGCTCTCATGGTTTTTATAAAAAAAAATCATGTTCAGATGCAGTCCGCATTTTTGTAAAAAAAAAACGGTACCTGTCATAGATCCTTATTTTGATTTTCTACTTTCTCATTTCTGAGTCTACCGATTTCGATCAAAATTTTCATATATGAGTTTCTGTGATTTTAAAATAATATTGTATACAAAACATTTTTATCCTTAAATATATATTATTAAATATTTAAAATTGTCAGTACATTTCTTTTAATTTTAAAGAAATTTGTATAGCTATAAAGAATTTATATGAACGTTTTTATAATACAAATTCTATATACTACTGAAATAAATCAGCCAAGTAGAAGACTTAGCACTATTAATGGACTTGTTGAATTTTTGATTCAAATTAGCTTTTTTGCCCTTTAGTCCACAAAAATTGGCGTTTCGTCCCGGCGATCTCACATGGACTCATCAGTTGACGAAACGCCAATTTTTGTGGACTAAAGGCCAAAGAAACTAATTTGTATAAAGAATTTATTTATTAACACTGAACACTGAACTAAAATTCTCTTCAAATGTCGAATTGAAATGACATTTGCATACCTAGGTTGCTTTGAATTTTTCTCAAAGGTCTGTTCAAGTTTTTTGAGTTTCGTGATTTTTTTGAAAGTTTCTTAAATCCAACCAACTTTACATTGAAAAAAGAAAGTTCGTGGTTGAAGAAATGTTTCTTTTATCAGTGTTTTTCTTATAAGCGTGTTTCTTATAAACACACAATTCAACATTAAAATATATGGGAAAGTACACGGTGCTTTTGTTCAAGTTTCTTGTAAGCGAGGTTTTCTTATAAGCGTGTTTCTTATAAGCGATAAATACTGTAATATGGTATATCCCTTATAAATATATACAACTGACAATGTCTATTAAGTTTTTAGTTCAAATTTTTGATAATTTAATCCTGCAATGAGGAAAGGTAAATTGAAAAGGGCAGATTTTTTAACCACAAATTATCTCACGCCAACGAGGTTTCTTTTTTTTTTTTGTGATTTTAATTAGCGGTGAGATTTAAGCCGACAGAGTTAAGCAACGATTTATTTTAGTGCTTGTTCGCATTTGGTGAGCAGACGCTGTCGTTTCAAGGTACGTACATATAAATATTACCAAAAAAACTTTTTAAAAATAATAAAAACCAAGAACTGGTAATTATATTGAAACTGTTTATTTTTAAGGAGCGCAGCACACTTGTCGAAGAGAGCTCCAGTACGATCATTTTCCATTTTAATTGGAGTAAATCCACCTTCAGCCCAATAATTATGTAGCTTTTTGACCAGCGATTTTCACTTAGCTTATTAAAAATGAATAAGTCCAACTAACATACTCTCCAGAGCGAAACTCTTGAAATCTGACAAAAAAAGCTCCCTTACAACTCTCTTATATCCCATTGTTACACCTGAGTATTAATATCTTGTTATGAAACTGAACTGGGTTTCATAACATTTTTATTTTAAGAGGTAAACACTTTTGCAGCTTAAAACTACTTAAATCTTATAGCTAAACTATTTTCTCTTCTTGCAGTAAGATTATATAAGCTTATAGTCTTAAAAGAATCCTTTTCTGAAAACTCAGCTCTAAGAAAACTTGTAAAAAGCCCGATGATGGAATAAACTTCCGAAACGCATCGCTTCTGTATATTTATTAAATAAATGTTGTTAAATTTAAAAATAAAACATTTAAAATTGTTTTAACAAAATCAAAACGTTTTTCTTTACTAAAATTCAACTAAATAATATGTCCATATAATCCCATAACAAGTCATGTTTAAGAGTTAAGATCATTTCATATTTCTATGAAAACCCTAAAAGAATTTGAGTTTAATACCTCCTATATCAAGAAACAATCCGAAGTTCACAGAATAAAAGCTTTGCAGTAGGATCCGAATGAGATATTTAATGCAACAAACTTTACTTTTCTCAATTATAAATTAGTACTAGACGTTCCAAATGTTAAAAAGTTATAGTTCGGCCAACCCTGTACTCGACACAAAAGAAAATAGATCAGCTGAAATGTCAGCTGTTCTTCAAAATTCCCCTTGGATAGTTAAGTATACCAAAAATTTTTGGATAGCTTTAGATTTCTGCTTGACATCAGCTGTTTCGTTAATCAGTTGTTTTTTCCTATGGGATTACAACAACACCAACAAATCCGGATACCTTTGGATACGTACCCGAACGCGACCATTTTTTCTTGATTTTCATTACTGTCGTGTTTGATGTTTCACATATACAATCACAAAAAACTTCAGAATCATCAGAATCAAAAAAAATAAAATGCACGACTGGATCGCACGAACTTGCTCTTATGTAAAAGTACTTTGGAATTTAAGATACATTTTATAAATGTGTCGCTCATTATAAAAGTGGTGTAAATCCATTTTTTTAAAAATGGATTTCTTTGCTTAATGGTATTATATTTGTTAATATCTTTCAATATAAAAGAGAATCTACTCCAAATACGAATTATATTTCCGATAATTAATGTTTTTTGTTCTTAAAGTGATTTTATTACTTAACTATAAAAATTAAGTAAGTCACAAATCCGTTTAATAAAATAATTAATAAAATCTGTAAAGGTTATTATAATCTTGGACTTTTTACGAATTATAAAAAATATTAACTTAAAGCGCATTGATTTTGTTTTTTTTTGTCTATGCATCATTTCGCAAAAACCTTATTATCTCGTAATTCGTTTGTATGGAGATAGTTCACTATTAAATTGAGCGACACAAATATAAAACATGGATTTAATGAGATAATAATGTTCAAATGCACAAAATTGCCGTCTGGTTTCCGGAAAAGTATGAATTTATGCAAATAAAATTTAAAAAAACGTTTTATTATTAAATAAATTTTTTATATAAGAAATTTCTCTAAAATTTTTCAAGAAAAAAATGTGGGATGCGAATTTTAAGTATTAAATAATATTGATTTTAGGAAATAATTTTAAAAAATAATCGTTCATATGTTTTGAAGATATTGATTTAAAAAAAAAAAATTTCAAAAAAAACCAACAAATATTTTTTCGAATATTTTTATATACAATATTATTTTAAACTTAAGGGGACTCCTGCTGAAAATTTTGGGTGAAAATCCTTAGAGCCGTTAATGAGAAAGTCGAAAATAAAAAAAAACGGGTCTATGGAAGGACCCCTAATAGCATTTTGTTCGACCAAAATGTAGCTTATGTTCATAATATCACACCTAATTTTTTTATCAAAATCGTTAGAGCCGTTTTCGAGATAAATAAGATTTTACATTACGGGTGTATGGGGGGTACCGTTAGTTTTAGAGCTAAAAAAAAAATTTCAATTTCTCCTCTAGGGAATCACCGAAGACCCTTAACAACCGAGATTGAAAGAAATAGGTCCAGTGGTTTAGGCTGCAGTGAGAGGTACAGACATACAGACACACTGAAACATGTTTTTTGTGTACTAAATTTTCCTTAAAATTTGTATAAAAAAAATTGGTATGCAAATTGTTAGTATTTAATAAAATACATTTTAAAACGTAATTTAAAAATTTAATCATGTATCGGTTTTCAAGAAATTGAATTTTCAAAAAAAAAATGTATTATTTTTTTAAAAATCCAAAAACTATTTTTTCGAAAAAAATTTTTAGTTTATATTTTTTCAAATGCAAAGAAACTCCTGCATAAAAATTTTGGTTAAAATCGTTAGAGCCGTCGGTGAAAAATTCGAAAATCAAAACAACTGTTCTATGACAGGTACCCCTAATAACATTTCCCCCAAATTTTCTTTTAACCAAAATATAGTCCATGTCCATAATATAGCACCTAATTTTTTTTTATCAAAATCGTTAGAGCCGTTTTCGAGATAAATAAGATTTTGCATTACGGGTGTATGGGGGTACCGTTAGTTTTAGAGCTAAAAAAAAATTTCAATTTCTCCTCTAGGGAATCACCGAAGACCCTTAAGTACCGAGTTTGAAGGAAATACCTTCGGTAGTTTAGGCTGTAGTTCGAGGTACAGACATACAGACACACAGACATACAGACATACAGACAGACAGACGGAATTGTCGGACCCACTTTTTTCGTCTTCGCTATCATCGTAATGTCAACTTTGACCAAAATCTCGAGTTCGATTTTTTTTCCAAATGCAGAACTTGCCCTATAGTACCTATATCGCAAGTAAAAAAGTGTTCAGTTGGGATTCCGGATCGGAGAGAGATTCCGGATTGCCAAATAAAAACGACATTAGTCGTTAAACTGAAGGTGCGGTCTTCCTTGTCGCCTTAAACCTGGGGGTTGGGATAGCTGGTGCATTGTTGTCCATTCGCTCAATGTAGCCTAGCCATAGAGTCGACGTGTTTCGGCTTTCTGGACTATACATCCACATCTTGGTACAGCTGGTAGAGTTCGCTGTTATTATTAACTTCCCATAGGGAGTTATTGTAATCGGTCCGATTTGTCAAATTGGAATTTTTGACATTTCTCGACGTTTCAAGGTCCCTAGAGGCTATATATCAATCATTTTTAGAGAGATGTCTGTGTGTGTGTGTGTACGTACGTTCGTACGTTCGTACGTGCGTACGTTCGTACGTCCGTACGTTCTGGTACCATTTTTCGTCGTCGATATCTCAAGAACGAGTAAAGATATCGACTTCAAATAAATTTTGTTTAATAAATAATAACTTCGAAAGAGGCTGAAGGGGCGTTTATTAAAATTCAGTGAGTATTTTTTTCACTATAACGGTTTAAAAAAAAAGTAAAAATTTTGGTTAGTTTCAAATATCTTTTTTTTTTTTTCAAATAAAATTTAATGTACTCATTACAAGGTCAAACGGATTTGGTATGAATTTGGAAAAAAATGAACATACCGTTATTTTTTTAAATAAAAAAAACTGAAAAAAAAATTTCATAACCCAGATATTCTAAGAACGGAAAACAATTTGAAACTCAAAATAATTTTATTTTACGAAAAATAATGTGTTTGACAACTGGTGAAAATTTCAAAGAAAATCAGTTTACAGTTTTTTTTACAAAAAATAGAAAACTATAAAAAAATTCTATTGAAAATTGGTAAAAATTGTTTTTCGACTCAAATTTCTCGAGAACTAGTAGTAATATTGACTTCTAATTTAATTTATTTTGTACATAGTAAAATTTTGTACAATTGGTAAAATGTTGACAAATATTGAATTAATAGTTTTTTTTTAAATAAAAAAAACTATTAAAAATTCTAGTGAAAACTAGTTAAAACTGTATTTCAAGTCGAATTTCTTGGGAATGAACACCGATAGTGCCTTCTAAAGTATGTTGTTTTATACATCGATACCTTCCCGTAAGAATGTATACTAAGCGACATTTCTAAAATTGTTCAGGAAACAAAAAAACGAAGAAAGTTCTAGTTGAAACTAAATATAAAGTTTTCAATACCACAAATGGGAAGTTATCAGTGTGGGTCGCACCCAGCCTCTTTTGTTCTCTTGAATTCGCCATCGTCGCCAACAGGACCAAATATTCGTCGAAGAATTTTTTTTATATCAGGCGAGACTTGTTGGTCTTGAAGTAAATGAGGACAAGACCAATAAATCTCGCCTGATCTTCAACAGCCTTGAAGGACTATATTACAGAACGTTGGGAACGGCCAATGATGTCGATATCGCCCAATAGTTAGACAGATTTGTTGAATATAATGTAGTATATGTTAACGCCTGCCCTGCGCACAATCTGCTCTAGAACGAGATTGAAGAAATAATATGATAGCGCATCTCCTTGCTGAAACCTTGTGCATTTTTGGAATAGTTCGAAGGAATTGCTCCCCAATTGCACATTGCGCCGCGTATTTCCCAATGTCACGCGACACAGTTGTATCAGTTTTCCCGGGATCCCAAGTTCGGCCGTCGCTATATAGAGCTCCTGACGATAAATATTATCAAATGCGACTTTGAAGTCGATAAATAGGTAATGAGTCTCAACTTGAAATTAGTTGGTCTTTTCCAGGATTTGCCTCAATGTAAAAATTTGGTCCTGTCGACTAAATTATTATGAAACGGTTTAAGACGTTCACATAGCACTTGGATAGGATCTTATATGCGACATTTAACAGGGATATGCCCCGAGAATTCTTTAAAGAGATAGGATAACTTTTTTCGTAAATTTGGTTGATGGTTTGATGCATGCACCCTACCAAAACATCACATCCGTATTTGAAGAGCTCTGTAGGTAAGCCATCAGATCCTGCGGTCTTGTTGTTCTTAAGCTTATTTAAAGCTAGGTCTAACTCTTATATACCGGGTTGTTTTCTTTTCCTATTAAGCGCATGTAGAATGTCCGTTTAACAGCAGCTCGAAATGCAGCTTGAAAGCATTATGTAATTATGGGTGCTTCACATTAATATTAGTATTTTATTCTGGCAGAATATTAATGCATAATATTCTTAAATTATATTGCACAGCTTAAAGGTGACTTGAAATAACGCCAAACATATAAGCTGAAAATAAAAAAAATTGATCTTATTTTTCTGGGTCTTCTGTACCCCTCACGCAACTTTGTTGTTCCGTACATGTTGTTCCATATGCACAGGCGTCAGGCAGGTGCCTATGTCAATAAATAATCTTCGTAAGCAACAGTACCGTGGGTGTGAAATTCGACTGTACATTGAACATAACCTAACCTTATCGAGCAATGGAGTTATACTACGTTTTCACCAAGACTAAATCCGGGATTTAATTGGATATACCATAAATATTCTTTAAATCTCGTAGATTTACCATACAAATATAAATCACCTCAAATGAAGATTTAAAATAAATCTCCTTGAAATCTTCTTGAAATCAGAAGATTTTCAAAACAAACAAACCTTATTTTTTAGAACGCACCTTTTTCATTTTTTTATATGTAATTAAGGGATTTAAGAGGGGGAGAGAAAGATCCAGAGTTGGCCAGATCTGCTTTGTCGTCAAACGAGTGTAGTGATGTTGTTCAATTTAAGGTTTGTTCTTCTTATAGAATACTGCTTGAACATAAGTTAATATATGCTCGTAGCAATGAGTATTCCTAAGTAGTTTTGCAATATTTAGTGAAGTAGGTTGAGTTTTCCACTTTGGAGGAGTTCTTCAGCTTTTCAGTTTCTTTAAACGTCGCTATGACCAACTTTATTCTTCTGGTTTGTCGATTTAATTTTATATTTTCTGGATGAGAGGTTAAAAACTATTTTTTGAGGATTGATACCACACTATACCGATCTACCCAGATTGTCATCCTAAAAAAGAATTTTCAATTTAACGTAGCTTAAATTGACCTGTCCTCTTTGTCTACTTTGTTTATACATACATTCTTTACCGGAAGACAACCCTGCAATGTCTTTATAGTACTTCTAAAAAAGATGTATTCCAATAAGCAGATCAAAAGATATCGACGGTTAACTATGAATATCTCCTATGTCGCATTTTGTAAACTTTACAGGGGACACACAAAACTGATTATAGTCTCAAAATTAAAACGTATAATAATAAAATTTTATGCATAATTATCAGTTTTGAATATCTACGAGTATGATGTGAAATAGTTGAAATTTTAAAAATTCAGCGAAGCAGATGGAAATTATTAGGTAACGAAATTGCATCAAAAATTGAATTTTACAAAAATGTATGTTAGGAGGTATTCATAGTGAACCGTCGATATGTGCATGTTTTTTTGAGTGTATTTTCATTTGCTTTATGACAAATAGTTAGTTTGTTAGTTAGTTAGTTAAATTTGTATTTTTTATCAAATTCTTGAATCTTAAAACTAAACAAATACAATAGTAGCATCAGTTAACAAATAAGCAATTTAATAAAGAGCTAATCGATAGAACACATAGAACTAGAGTAGAAAGCAGCTGGGGAAGCATGAAGCAATAAAATAAATAAACATTTTATAATATAAAGTGATGTGGGGTCACGACAAGATAGAAGTATGTATTAAATTAAATTTACTATTAACAACAAGACAATAAAATAACAATTTAAGAATATATTGAAATAAAAATAACATAACGAGGATTATAATCAATGAATTTCTAGACAGTTAAATAATTACAGACAAAAGTTCATTTACATCTTGATAATTAAGGTCAAAAAGCCAAAGTTTCACCTTTTTGATAAAAAATGATTCAGTTCTTTTTTCTCTTATGTTATAGGGAAGACTATTAAAGAGTCTTGGAGCAATAGATGTGAAAAAATTGAAGAAAAATTGTAGGTTATGAAAGACTGGAAAATTTCAATTTCAAAACAGGATCCGGATCTGGATCTTCCCTTGAAAATAAAAAGATACAGATCTTAGTGACAGAAGTGTTATAAGCCCGTCTCTTTTTATCCTTGGGTTTGTTAATTTTAAATTATGTCTTGTCTTTTTTCTTTACACTACCTTACCATAAAAAGCCATCTACTCGCCAGTGTAATAACTAATTTTTAGATCTTTGAAATAGATACCGATAGAAAACAGGATCCCAAATTGTTTTTGTAATACATGTTAAAACTTAATCCAGATCCGGATCCAGATAGATTTGTGAATAATAAAACGTACCTAATAATCAACTCCTCAAATAAAAAATAGAGATCTTTATCATTCCCTGACAGTACTTTTTATGATAAGAGATACTCTGTCAATTCCTCGCAAGAGGCAGTACACCCCTGAAAAATCAGACCCTCTTCGTGACAGTCAAAATCCAAAGCACTTACCATTATGACGATAAGGGGTACTGACTCGTCGGTCGAAAAAATAAAATCACCATTATACTGATTTGTTTCAATGCATTTCAAAAAGAGTTATAACTGGCGCCTTACTTTGCGTTTTGAATATCACAACTAAAAGTTAATGAATTTCATCGTTTTTTTAGCAATATTCTACCTACATATTTGTGCCAAAATATTAATGGTAGAAAATTTGAATAACTGTTTGACTTAATTTTTGAAAAAGTTTAATAGTCTCTAGTATAAACAAAATTTATGGATAGCTGAGTCGTCAACTATTTTTAAAATAAATCCTCTGCCATTTGCAGTTTTGTGATGGAAAATATTAGATATTGCGTTTTAAGAGAAGTTTTTGTTTTGAAAACGACTCATGCAATACAAAAAATAACTGAAACAACGACCAATGTCACTAAACGAATGCATTCATGGCGTTGAACGCCATAAGTAATGCCAACTTACTTTTTCGTACTTTGACAAGTCGTTTAAGGACTATCGCAAAAATGGTGCGTATAAGTCGCCGACGATATTGTTTGTTGCTACCCTCTTACTTTACAAGCGTTTACTTGTTTTTGCTTGCGGTCTAATCAAATTTCTATCGTTACGTCCCTCTTGTTTTTTAAGTTTTGTTCACATGGGTCAGATGCCAAACATTTTTCCCGGTTATCTTCTAAGGAATACCGAGAAATCCTATACTTCTGTAGTTCATACTAAATTTTTTAATTAAAATTTTCTATATACAGTAATCCCCGCTTAGTTGCACCTCGCTTAATTGAACATCCCGCTTAATTGACCGAAAAAGTTGCATTGCAAAATTTCCCGTATTAGTAGCATAGCTTTTTAGATGGTTAATTGAACCCCGCTTAATTGAATTACTCGGTTAATTGAACTTTAAAATATGCACCCGAAAAAAAATATATGGACATTTTTCGGATAATTGGACGTACAAAAAAATTATAATGAAACAAATATTAGAAATATTTTATTACTTAACCTACGTCTGAAGTGGTTTTTTAAAAGACAGGTATCATTCAAGATGAAGAGAAGCCGGAAAATGATATCGTGGTCATAGACAACATACTTAAGTACAATGCTTAACAGACGCCGAAATTTTAAAAACGGTTTAAGAAAAAGAAGAATTTGAAGCCATATTACCATCGACTTTCGAAATTCTTCAGGACATTGCAATTCTACGTTTATACTTCTTACCACTAAATAAATTTACAGTTGAGCTGAAAAACAAGAAGACATTGTTCAAAACAAAACAATCAATCAAAATCAAATCACAAATTTTTTCAAACCAATGTATGCAAATAACCATTATGAGCCTTTCGAGGTATATACCTACATACTATTGTATTTATTATTTTTTTGTTTCCTTTTCGAAGCTAAAAGTGACTTTTTTTAAGAATAATTTATTTCTGTTTCATAGTTTTAATTATGTATGTATGTTTATTTTTTAAATAAAACGTGTTCAAATATTTTTGTGTGTGTATTCTTTTTCAGTTTTTTCAAGGTTTTCGTAATAGACCGAGAGCCCACAGCAATTTTTGGGTGTGATTGATAACAAAAAATAATTAGCATAATTAGTTAGGCCTTTAGTAGTTATTTACAAATGTGAACGTCTTGCATACTCTAGTGGGCGCAATAGTGCATTATAGTGCATTAAGTATGCAGTTCTTTCCTTAGTCAAAAAAATTGGGAAAAAAAATTTGCCATAACTTCAAAATGAACAGCTAAGTGCCCTGATTGCAAATATCGAGGTCCATGACGTTTTGAAGGTGGCCTTCTTAGTGCAAGAAGTTGCCTATTCTTATCGCGTCTGGCAGGCAGAAGGCTGTCTGTAGAACGTCTTGGACCTCGATATTTTCGATCAGGGGGCTTAACTCTACATTTTGGCAAAGTTGTTATCACAATTATTTGGATTTGGAAAGAACTGCATACTTAATGCACTATAATGCACTATTGCGCCCACTAGAGTATGCAAGGCTTTCACATTTGTAAATAACTACTAAAGGCCTAACTAATTATGCTAATTATTTTTTGTTATCAATCACACCCAAAAATTGCTGTGGGCTCTTAGTCTATAAGTTGACAATGAAATGTTCATAGTAAATTTCTGGGATGAATATTTTAATTTTTAGTTGACCGACTCGTGCAATTATACGGGTTTCGTTTAATTGAACAGGTCGGTCAATTAAGCGGGGTTTCGTTAATTGAACCACCCGGATAATTGACCGAAAAATCTGACAAAATGGTCAGTGCAATTAAGCGGGGAATACTGTAAATCTAATAAAAGGTTACAGTTCTTTTATTCTTTACTCGAGTTTTACTTACTTTGTTCAGGATAGCCCCTACCTTACTTCGATGAGGTTGCCCCAAGAAAACAACTGTTAAATCCTTTTAATTCTAGTAATATTATAAAAACTTAGAGTCCATAATGTTTGTTTGGATGTCTGTCTTGCAATCACGCTCCAACGACTGGACGTATTAAAATCAGATTCGGCACAGAAGCATATTACATCGTTAAATACATTAAACGATACATTTTTTATAAGGAGGGTTGGAAAAGCAAAATCGAAACTAAGCACAAGCTGGAACTGAGCATAAAAAGCATCTATAAAGAAACTCTTCGTATGGAGTATGCCTTAAGGTTTTTTGCATACGAAACTTTTCGCAATAGATACGTACATAACTTGTGAATGGCTTATATGTGGTTTATGTTACTTTTCATAGATAATTGCACACAATTCATCATCGCTGCATAATGAATATTTTTTACTTCTATGACTAAATTATTTGTGTGCAGAAAGTTTTGTACAATTAACTTGAAGAAATTGAATTTACGTAATTTACTAGAAATCATCGTCGGTTTTTATCAAACTAATAATTTCTACTTTCCATAAAAAATGTTATCCAACAAATAAATTCATAATTCGTTATTTGTTCCAAATTAAATGAAAATGAATTGTTCTTGTTTTTTGTACCAATCATCTTTCAAAGTCAAACCATTTGAAGTAAATCAGCTCATATTACAATAAAACGTATATACGCCTGAAAGAGAGCTATATTTTTCTTCTCGATTCAAACGAAAAAAATGTCTTGATTTTCACAAAGTTTAGATTTCAAAAAAAAAAAGAGCAGAAAGGGAACATTATGGCGCTACTAGAAGAGAGGAAAAGAATATCCTGACTCCTGAGCAGAAAGAAGAGAGCGTACGTAGCCTATGAGCTCAAGGAAATCGAAAAATCTCGCGTTCATAACAATATCCACAGGCTCTTCCAAACAACGAAGTTTGTTTTTCTGGTTTGTTTGCTATGTCTGATAGCTTTACAAGTCAAGTAGACTTTAGACATACGTCTGGTATTTATTTAACTTATTTCACTTAGTTTACCTTCCTAAAATGTATCTTACTAACTCGAACAACATTAGTCTTTATCTGGCTCTATTACATCTGTTCACAGCCTATAACAAAACGTCACAACTGATAGCCACAACTTCGAAGTAGTTATGGAGTCAATTTAACTTGAAAAGATTAAGCCTAGGAAACCGTTGCTACTTTGGTTTGGCGGAACAAATCGTTTCAAAACCACTCTTAAAAAAAAAATATTATCAGACCTACTTTAGGTCGGCGGCGAATGTATGTTGGGCGCTAAGCCGAAAGGGATAACTGATACTGGCATATTTTGAAGGAAAACATTTTCGACGAATACTTGGTCATTTATGCGAGGAGGGCGAATGAAGGACAAGATACTACCGTGAATTTTCTATGAGTTGTACCAAAATGTGGATTTAGTCCAGAAAGTCAAAACACGCCGAGTAGATTGGTTGAGCCACATTGAGAAAATGAACAAAAATGCTGCAGCCAAGAGTTTTTGAATCTCAGCCCCAACCAAGCTATCGCAGATACATAACTAAAAGTAGCAAATATATTTTTTTTACCCTTGGGTTTGGAAATTTTAAATTATTTCTTGTCTCTTTTCTTTACACTGTAGTTTACACTACCTTACCATAAAAAGCCATCTACTCGCCAGTGTAATTACTAATTTTTGGATCTTTGAAATAGATCCCGATAGAAAACAGGATCCCAAATTGTTTTTGTAATAGGTACATGTTAAAACTTAATCCAGATCCGGATCCCGATAGATTTGTGACGCACCTAAGATAAGTGTATTGTATTGTAAGGTTTAGGCTCTCATTATGAATAGTGAATCGAACTAAAAACCTTGCGACTTCGATAAATTCTTATCCAATCGAATCAAATTATTTAGTGAAACAAATGTTTTTGTTTTTTTTTTCGAAGTAATGAGCAATAAACGAAAAAGGTAGTTGGAAATAAATAGACCTTAGCGAGGTATCCGTTCGGAGCGGAAAGTTCTCCGATTTTGTACGATTCGGAGGATTTTCGTTTGGAGGTATTCTTTCGAACAGCTGTTCGGAAATTTTCTCGGACATTATTTTAACGCACCCTGGCGAACTACGTTGAAGTGCGATCAAGTGCCTTATTTGTGAAATTTCTGACCGCTTAATGCAATTGTTTTTCCGATTTCGTCCGACACAAATTCTTCGCGGAACAAATTGCGCCAACGCATTTGTGCATTATTATTCTTTCCGATAGGATACCTCGAAAGCAATTTGAGCCTCCGACAAAGTATGCGTTGCGGATAATTTTCCGATCCGAACGGATACCTCACTAGGGTCGAATATAGAAAAGAAACGAAAATAACAATTTAATATTTCAAGAACTAGTTCGAATCAGTTTCCGAAGCTTGTATTGGAAAGACCCTTATATAACTAAAGGCATATCAGCGTTAGATCAACAAAAAAAATAAAAACAAAAAAGATTATTGGGAACAATTTTCAATTGAACTGAATTTTCTTGGTCCTCCGTCAAAAGAAAAGAAAAAATGCAACAGCTACTGGTGGATGACCATACTGCCGGTTTACTTTTTCTACTTTCGAGCAATCCTTAGGGATCTGCCAAGTTTGAACCAGACTTTCCAATTGCTTAGATGTGAACACAATAGTTGGTCCAAAATAAGGAGTGCCAATAATTGTATCCGTTACGCTAAGTATTCAAAAACCTGAGAGCCACATATTTCAAAGTTAGGTTTCTTTGAAAGAAAATAAATTGCTTCGTAGTAGTTACAGTAGTATTAACCTTCTTAAAAATGCAAAAATACTGTAATCCTGATGTGGGAATACTTTAACGAATAGAAGAAATAATTGTACCAGTTGTCTTTTAAGTTACTCCATTTTGACGAAAAATCAAATGGATTCCCGCAGATTTTAATAAATAAAAGCTTAACCTAGTGAATGTTTATTATTTTTTCAAAATTGTGTAGAATACAAAAAAACTTAAAGTTCCGGAGAAAATTATAACTTTAAAGTTTTAGGTTTTGTTTCATTACTAAATAATTAACTAAATAAGAAAAGGACGTTCGCTAATAAAACTAATACAATTTTTAGTGTTTAAAAAATAGCAGGTCTTTCTGGACTTCTTAAAAAACAAATATGTTTATGCATAAATAAAATAAAGTAATTCGAAAATTTAAAATCTAATTAAGTAGGTATAAGACGTCAACGATAAAGAAGAATAGAACTTTATTGAAGTCTCGACGGAATGGTATAGGGATTAAGATACGAAGTGACATAGGACTTCTATTTGCAAGTTTAAACTAGATTTCCAAATCCTTCCCCTAGTTAAGATCCAAGAGAAGAACTATCCCAATAAGCCACTCTCTAACACAAATACTTACATTGAATGTTAATTTATATAAAAAAAAAACATAAGATTACTTAATAATAAATAGAATCTTCTATCACTCAAATAATTGCAAATCGTATATTATCAATAATTTGTTTTAACATTATCTTATAGCTACAATGATAATTTAGTCAACGTTCATTTTTTCAACTACTTCTAAATGTATTGCATACTTAAAAACAAAAATACGGACGTAAAGAAATACATTTTCTAATACAATTTTAAGTGTACAAAAATACCATTATAAAAGATATAAAAAAATATAAATAAGCCCTGCTGATTTAAAATACAAAAATATTAAGCTCGATCTAGTTGTATTCTAAATTGTTTGTTCTCTTTAGTTACATTTTGTATTGTTTGTTAAATTAGTTTGTAAATGCTGAAAAAATTCAAATGCATTGAAATGGAACCTCTAAGGGCACTTTGGTGGTCATATTTCACATTCATACCAACAAAAAAAAAATATTGATGCGCTTGAATTTGTGGCAATTGTTTGGTCGTTGTATAGCAATTAATATATATTTCCATTCCATTGTTCTTGTTTGGGAAAATATTCTGGGCAGAAGATTTGAAACATAATACCGGCCAACATGAGTGCAAAGTAGAAGGTAACAGCAATCCACCAAAGAATGCGTTCCCAACGTCGTTCTTTAAGATTTCGCAACACACCTATGCCTACGAGTAGGCCAGCTACGGCCCCTGACAGATGTGCTACATAGCCAATTTGGTCATGCTTATCATTAAGGTGACGGTATATTGAAGTTCCCAGATCAGTAAAGCAGAAAATCAGAAAAACAAAGAGTTGAACGATTGCGTAGTCCATGTCTGAGAAGTTCTGAAAGTAAAACCGTTTGCATTTGGAATAAAACAGTCAAGACTCGATGCTTACCATTATGATTGTGGCAATGTGGGCAGTAATAAGGGCGTATACGCCTCCTGAAGCACCTGCAAGATAAATTGTAGGACTGCTTAACGAAGTTCCCATTGATCCTGCCGCTACACCGGCTAAATACACCAGGGCAACACGCCACCAATGGTGTACTAGCTCCAGAGCAATGCCCAGAAAGATTTGAATTACAAGGTTCATGAAAAGATGCATTATGCCTACGTGCACGAACATATAGCTGACGAAACGCCATCCTTCGTATCTTCGGTATGGATTAAAAATGAACAAAGTTGCTGCAGGTCCTTTTGTACTTTCCCCAATGTGTTGAGACTGTTTCGGATCATCGCTAAAAATAGAATCAATAAGAAAAAGTTCCTGGAAGGCAGTTCTAAGACAAAACTCACCTAAAATGTATAACATCTATCATAAACATTATAATTTCCACCACCGAGAAAATTATCATTGTAAGTGGAGGTGGACAGAATGACATTTGCCTTTCATACGCTCCATCTGCATAAAAATGAACAAATATAATTAGAAACGAAATTGTGCGCTCAATATATATATTATCCTACCGATTTGATCGCCATGTACTTGTTCTCGTCGTGGTATAATCAGTTTACAATAGTTATTAATGTAACTCGACAGCAACCATCGGTTTTGAAGAGAAAGTTTGTAAAACTCTTCAAAATCCAACCTTCCATTCATATCTTCATCTGAAATATCGATAATGTTTCGTGCCATAGCATGTGGTATATCCTGACAAAGTCCTTGTGCAATGAGACGTTTAAGTTCTGTAAGGTCCAGATAGCCATCATTATCAGTGTCATGCTAGAATATAATAATAAAAAAAGAGTAAAACATTAAGATACACTTTTGAAGTAAATGGTAAATGGATACAAAATTAAAAAAGACTTGCATTTCGAAGCTTAAACGAAAATTTGGGATATTATTCCAGAGCTAAACCCTAGTTTTTTTCTTTTCTGGACAAAAAATCAACTTATATTTCCATTTCCTTTTATTTGTAGAAAGAGATGTGAAATTCCCAACATTTCCTGCTCAGATCGAGATTGTATTTATAGATTGTGGTCAGAATCCCTTTTCTTGTATTGAATATTGAGTTTCTTGGATTTCGGGTTTTTGGGATTTCAGGTTTTCGGAATTATGGGCTTTCTAGATTTTGTTTTTTTTTTTCATAGAGCCATCTATTGTTTGCAGCTAAACGTTCTCGCCTTCTCCGAAATATTATTATGTCGATCTCCTTTACACCTAAGAAATCAACTCTATGCCAAAATCTTGATCCCTAGCCCTTGCGTCCTTTCACACCAGAAAAATCGATTTTTTTTTACAGGGATTAAAATCTTCAAATCCATATTTGAACGAGAGATTTACATGTATATGAAATATGCACACTCATTGAAAAAAATAAATCCGGGAGCGAAATCCCTAGTGTGTTAAGGAAATCGACATTAGTTTCGAATCATTTAGGTTTACAGTCAGATTGGCCTGGAAAGTTTAATTTGACAGCATGTTTTCTATTATTTTCAAATGAAGAGTATGACGTTTTGATTTTTGAATTAATGCGCTTAGTGGGACATGAAAGACGAGATCGATTTATAAACTTAATTATGATGTAATGATGATTTAAAAAGATTAATTTCAAATATACTAAAGGTTTTTTGACAGCATGTTTTCTATTATTTTCAAATGAAGAGTATGACGTTTTGATTTTTGAATTAATGCGCTTAGTGGGACATGAAAGACGAGATCGATTTATAAACTTAATTATGATGTAATGATGATTTAAAAAGATTAATTTCAAATATACTAAAGGTTTTTCCAACAGAAATGCAAATTTTGTAAATTAATGGCGGTCGAGATCCACCAAGTGGCAATACATCCGCAGAAAGTAACTGTTACGATCCACATGCCGGATGCCACATTTAAAAATACACTAGAGGGCATTACGGCTCGTAGAGAGCTTAATGCTAGTGACTAACAACTTTTACTCATTCCTATGTGCGTGTTGGCAGGAAAAAAGGGAACCTACAATTTTCTGTCGATTTCGAACACCTAACTAGAAGAACTTTTCATGAGAACAGATTTGGAGGATTTATCACTTCCTAGCTAGAGGCAGTACACCAGTGAAAAACATTTTTGTAGTGACTAAGAATCCAAATCCAGACCATCTGCATCGGATTGCCATATGTTCTGGAATCGCTCCTGACGATTGGGGCTCCCGGAGGTTTTTTGTTAACCAGTGTTCCTTCTCGTCGAAAACTTCTGAACAAACGATCAGACAAGTTGTGTTTTCGGCCCATTATTGTGTAACTGATCAACCGCGGATTCGCCGTGTGATCCCGACCAATGAATCATTGTGTCTGACAAGTTCGCAAATAATCCAAGTCCAATGATATCCCTCTCATCGCCTTAGTTTACGAGCAATAACAATTTAAACTTGAAAATTTCCCGCTTCAAACCCTATGTATACTTTTTTGTTTTATCTTGTTGTCATTGAAGTGTAAGCTTCATATACAGCCCTTTAAAATGGGAAGTAAAACGCCTGTAAAGAAAATTTGTTAAAAGGTGCAACAGAAATACTGAAAACATGGAAAAAAAACTCTAAGCAATCTTAGATTAATATCAATGAACATAATTTACAATACATGTATTATTTTTTTCTTTAAACTCAAAGAGTTCTCACAAATAAATACAGATGCATTTGATTTATCGTATGAATCTTATAAGTTTGTTGCTAGCTACTTGAGAAAAAAAAGTATAAATCAACCACAATTATACGGCTTACCACACTTGAAAATTATATGATTAGAAAACAAACCTAGGAGTACAACAATACAAAGTTCGTTTCCCACTTTTTTACAGATAAAATCAAATCAATGAGTTTAAGTTAAGTTCAAACGAGAAGAAACTTAATAGTTTATAAAGGGTGTACCATTTGTGTAGTCATGTGTAAGCAACTTTAAAAAAAAAAAACAATTTGCCAACTGACAGTTTTGGACTAGTAAAAATATAGCATAACATGAGATACACACTTGAAAGTCTACGTATACAACAAAATATAGACAAAACAATGAATACACAGGAAGATAGAGACAACACAATAACTAGTTATTCTCTTGCATTAAGAGCGGTGTAGTTCTTATTAAATTAATTGTTTATTTTCATTTAGTTTTTCTAAAGTGCTGTGCTGTAGGTTTTTATTAAATTTTTCATTTATTTATTTTCAAATAATATTAAATAATTCATTTTTATTTTAGAAAATTTCAAAGTTTTAATTATCTATTATTTATATTATCAATCAATAATTATTTTTAAATGTAACAAAAGTTTTTCATGTAAGTTTAAATTCAAAAAAATTTTTAAAAAAGTGTAAACTGTTATCTTTAAATTTCTACAGATTTAATAAACTACCCCTGATGAAGTCGAGAAATTACGACGAAACGTAGGGAAAAAGTATGAAATAAAGTTTTATTTGCATATAGAAGAAAGTGACCAAAAAAGCCCGATTTATCATAAACATGAGAGAACAACAACTTTTCATTTCAGAACAATATTTTAAAAATAATGAAAGTATGGGGCCACGATTCGAATTGACACCATTGTATTTTTTTTATAGGGTTACTTGAAGTCAAAACTTTATGCCAATAAGCCCATAACCACCTATGCATTGAAGGATGAAATTCAACGCTGAATCAAAAAAAAAAAACCAACCACATTTATGCAAAATGGTCATGGAAAATTTGGATAAAATATTGTGTCTATGTTATTTTTCCGATGTGTTTTTCCATACTGAATCCAATCCTGTGTGCCTTTATTCTATAAATAAAATAACAATCTTAAGAAAAAAAATTGTTTTCTATTTAATTCAAATCAAATCTCGCATACATTTTCGGACACCCTTTACATACTCGACTTAAGATGATTCTTTACTTTTATAGATTAGTTTAACTATACCCAAAATCACTGCAATTTTATGTAGACTATAGACCCTTACTGTAGAACCATTTTTTTAATATACCCAAGAATCATATCCTAAAATATCCTTGACCAATTAAGGGATAGCAAGTATTTTAAAAATTGGTCAATGGTTTTTGTTTTTGAAATTTAATTTTCATTTGCATAATAATAAAAACTTGAAATTGGCGGAGCAAGAAGACATAATCAGAGACACCTCTAATCCTCTGGAACTGGAAGAAACGATGTGAGATTTATGGAATAAAGGTTTTTGATTGGTATTCACATACACATATTTGGTTTTTGAAATACTTTCGCTTATCCAAAAATGTGTCATTGGACTTCTAAGTGAAATTAACCCAAATTGTATGTCAGCAATAAGAAGCTCTTCGATTCCCAACATAATAAAACTTGCTAGTACTTTGAGATGCTGTGCTCATTTATATTACCAAGTTAGTGTTGGTAATTAATTTTGTATTAGCCTTGCATAATCCAGGGGCCAAATTACCGCATCAGTTTTCGAGTAATACGTGACTGAATTATGTGAGTTTGGCATTACCGCTTACGTCATTGAGCAATCGATTACACTGATTTGATATTTTCATTCGATCACTGATGGGACACACTCACTCGGTCACTGAAGCCGTAATTTGGCCCCAGTGTCTTTAGTGCTAAATTAAGTGTTCGCAGTTATAGAAACGCATATCTGCCCCAAATGGATTACTTTTAATTACTCTGAAGCAAGAATGCATATTTGTGAAAAAGTAGAATACCAGCTGTGATAGGGTATATTGATGGAATGGTACACATTCATATATCAAGATAGCGTCTCCAAAATAAAATTCAGCACGCATATTACACTCATTAGCGAATTTTTCTCATCTTTGCTTTGCTTGACTCTTAGCACAAATCATCTACGCGATGTTCACATTTTTCTCCATCATTCTGACCACAATTTCTATTTATCTTTTGTTCGTTATAACTTTTGAACTCACAAGAAAAATTTCTGAATTTCACCTTCCTTACGCGTCGATCAGAAAATGGCAATCGAAAAGAAATCAAAAAGATTCGATCACAATCGACATTCGCAATATGAAATAGAGTAATCGACGATCGATGATCGAAAAAGGTCGATCATCGATTAGAAAATCTACAACCACAATCTGGGCTTTAAAACTTTTCTATATAAGAAATTATTTTTTAAATTAAAACCGCTACAACCATTTAAAATATTTGTTTTTTCATAAATCCATATTTGGTTAAGAAATCACTCGACATTACTTATTTTTTTGGTGCAAACAACCTAAAAGAGTTGTTTTAGCGATTTTAAAAATTAAATTCATAATTGTTAACATTTTACCTAATAACATCAAAGAAATTTATAGAACATTCTTAGGTTTTGAGTCCCCGGCATTATCGGTTGGTACTTCGAAAGTCAACGAAGGGTGCTGTCAATCGATAACCATTTTCTATTAAACCAATTTGGATTTTAACAGCATTTGGTTTCACAATGCATATTCTTGTTGTGAATCATTCACAAAAATACGAGTCATTTACAATTTCAAATTCACAGAAATGAAACGATTGTGAATCATACACATTTCTTATGAAAGTCGTACCCTAGAATTCGAAAGAAAAATTCTTCGAAGGATATTTGAATTTGGTTCTGTTTGCGAGGAGGAGGAGGGTGAATGGAGGATAACCCGTGAAGTCTAAAATGTGGATGTAGTCCGGAAATTTGAAACACCCGACTACATTGATCCAGCTTATTTTCTTAACAGATTTGTATAAATCTTAAAAATAATGCAAACTTGAACTATTAAAACTTTTTAAAACTTCTACAGTTTGCTTTGTTACTACATTAATTTGTATCTAATTGTCAGTAAAATCTTTTTTAAAAGTAAATTTAAATTTGTTGACAAGTCTCCTTGTATTTTCCATCATACAATACAATTTCGAAGTTATGTATAAAGAAAAGAAAAACAACATATTTTTCCTTGAAAAGTGCCGATCGTTGATAGTTTTGTCTTTTTTGTCTTGCAAAGCTTAGGATATGTTTTCGCTTTTCACTTATCTTACGAGTACTTGAATTATCAAACAAAATTTCTAAATGGTCCTTTTAAACTCTTCCTCGTTTTTTCTAACGCTCGTACTGTGATCATAACTTTTAAGGTGGTAATAACCTCTTGAGTGCGCGTTAATTACAAAAAAATTAGTACATATATGTGATGAAAATGAAACCTTTTATGGTTACGCTGATACAAATTGGGCTGAAGATAGAGCATCCCGAAAATCAAGTACATAGTGGTTACGTATTCGAGTTAAACGTCGGAGTTGTAAGTCGGTCATGTGGAAAACAACCTTGTGTGCCATTTTCTTCTACACAAGCTGAATTTATTGCTCTATCGGAAGTATGCAAGCAAACCTCATGAATTTGTCACATATTAATGGAAATTCAAGAATTAAAACAAGAACCAACAATAATATACGAAGACAATCAAAGCTAAAGCTAAATGAAAGAGATTTCATTGCATTTCATTTCCTAAAGGACTATGTGACTAGTTATTTGCAAATCCAGTCCTACGGAAACAATGGAGGCTGATCTACTTAATAAACCACAGATGCCAACACGACATACAATGTTAGGCGAACTAGTTGGTATTTCTTTATGTAAATGACAAAGAGTGTATTAATTAATATTTAAACTTTCTGCTTTGTTTGATTCAAATATTTTAATTGATCAGACTTCTGTTTATAATTTGTTTTCAAAAGCCGATATAAGTTTTTTTTTTCAATCAAGCGGCTATAATAAATTCCTTATTCTTTTGTACAGATAAATTGTTTTTGTTCTTGAGGAATTATTCTTATTGACAAACATACTTCTTTCAAGAAGTTCGATATTTTGTAAACTTTTATATTTTTTGAATAAATAACAAGCCACACCTTTATTAGAGACAAACTACACTGCCGCTCATCTGAATAGGTTCACTATTTTTCGTAACTTACTGTAAGACTGCGTTTAAATGGCAATGATAAGTCTGTGTTATGTATGTAATGAAAGAATATTATTATGCGCTTAGTTTGGGAGAACAAATTTTCTCTTAAACCTTACCGTTATTCTCACACGTTAGCTAAACTTAATTCATTAAAAAAACTAACGTTTTTTTTTTGCTCATCTGAATAGGTTCGAAAGCAAAAAAAAATATTTTTAATTGATGTGCGCGGGTGATGTGTACTGAAATCTGAAAGTTAAGTTTTTCGGTAAATCGAATTGTTTTAAACCGTTTAACAAGAAAAATGGGTCGCGGCAAAATAAAAGCATTTCGTGAATTAAGGCTAAGCCAAAGAAAAATCGCAAAACAATTGAAAGAAGCCAAAATCTAATGGGTAAATATTTGCGGAACATCGAAAACTGCGGGAAAATATATGAAAGGTGGAACGTATAAGGCCACATCAATGGCCGATAGACGCGAAATCATAACAGCTGCTTCTAATTTGCATGATTCCGCGTCAAAAATTAGACTCAAAACTTGTGTTAAGTGTAGTTTGGCGACGGTTACGCGTTATTAACAATATTTAACATTTAAAAGGAAAAAAAAGAAAATGGTCTTCAATTTTGCAAAAAATACATGTCGTGGAAATCGGAGTGGAGGCGAGTTTTATTTTCAGGTGAAAAAAAATACAACTTAGAGGGCCCAGATGGCTACAATATTACTTTTATGACCTTCGTAAAGAAGAACATTATATAGGTCGTCTGCATAGCTGTGAATGCAGTGTGATGGTGTGTGGAGCAATTTCATATTATGGAACAATGTGTACAAAGGTGTGCTGGAAAAGATCTCCCGACATATCTCTGACCTTTAAGGACCAATACCATGGTCATTCCAGCATGATAATGCCCCTATCCATACAGCGAGGTCGGTAAAACAATGGATCGAAAACCAAAATGTAGAGGTGTTGGTATGGGCTACATACTCACCTGACCTTAACATAATTGAAAATGTTTGGGGACTTCTTTCCCGTATGTATGAGTCGAGGAGACAATATGAAGGCAAGTTGTCCTTAAATGAGGGAATTAAAAAAGCGTGGGCAGAGATTTCGCTGCAATTTCTAGAAAAACTGTATGACTCCATTCCAAATTCAATTTTTGAAAAAATTTAAAAAAAAAGTGGCAATACACATTATTTATATTATTTCCGACGCGAGAGCAGGCAACTGTCCATGAGAGAAGCATGGGTTATCCAGATTGGCGCCGCAAACACTCAACGACTGACCCTGTGATTTATTTATGGTCATAGCGAAAGTAAGCCGCACTGAAAATTGCAGTTGTTTAAATTCAAACGGTACGTCAGTTGGTACCATTGGGATGCGGAGTATCAACACATCCTCTCCCTTATATTTTCCGTTTAGAATGGTTGCTTCGATCACATTGTTTAGTAATTTTTTCACTGCTAACCGTGTGCCGTTACTAAGACGCGGTTGGTTCATATTTTGTAACATTATGACCACCGAAGATTATTGGGAAGTAATCCTGGCAAATCCAATGAGTTTAAAAATTATGGTGGATAATTGACGACATCATCCTGGTTAGTTGCGCAATCAACTGATTTGTATGTCCTTAATTCACCGGCAATTTCATTTTGGATTTTGAAATTTATTTCATTTACATTCGTGTTTTTGGCAGCTAATATAGCTCGTTCACTCAACCAACAATGATCTCTGTAATTTTGAACTACGTTTGGGAACACCTTTCAATAAACTTAGTTTTTGAATCTGTGAACTGACAAAAATTGATAGGAAATGTAATGCAGTCGGTCATAACATCTACATGGATTTTACTATTACTAATGTCAATGAGTTGTTTTGAAAATATTTCTCCAGACCGATCATTTTGCAATTCGACACGCATATTCTTGTTCAAATTTAGTATCTTAATTTGTTTCCACAAAATGGAGGACTTCAAACATGCATTCAGCTCATCCGCTGGTATAGACGTGGAATAACTGGTAATGTTTGACGAAAATCTCCTGCTAACAAAATCATCGCTCCACCGAATCGGTTTTGATTGCTTCGCAGATCTTTCAGAGTTCTGTCTAATGCCTCCAAAGACTTTTTATGTGCCATCGTGCATTCATCCCATACTATCAACTTGCATTGCTGCAAAATCTTTGCCATTGCAGAGTTTTTCGAAATGTTGCAAGTCGGAGTTTCGTTGCTTTGAATATTCAATGGTAATCTTAGCGCTGAATGGGCTGCAATACCAGAGGAAGCAAGTGCGAGTGCAATTGTATTCTGTAAGCGAATTGTTGCTAAAATCAATTAAATTAAAAATGTCTTTCCTGTACCACCAGGAGCATCTAAAAAGTAAAACCCCCCAGTTCCATCATTTACAACATTCATAAGTGTATCAAAGACATACTTTTGTTGTAGGTTCAACAGCGGAATATATTTTCGGTCCGATTCCATTAAAGAATCAAGATCGAACCGTTTTTCACGTTGCAACTCTTGATTAAAACCGTCGTTCATTGGGCGATTAGGCGTGGCCATGCCTAATTGAGATAATACTTTGTTCGACATCATTAAGCACATGTCTTCAATTGATATCAACGCCTCGTTGTAAATGTTGATTTACTGTTCTATTGCGCATTTGATGCAAGATATCGTCACACATATCATCTTTGTATTTGATCCATAAATCAATTGTGTTTGGCGGAAAGCATGTAGATATAATTATAGAAAACAATGTTCGTATTTGTTGAGCTTTTGAAGTTTTAAAGTTTGATCCCAATGAGCATCATTTTCTAACAGTTGCAAACGCTGACAGGCTTCTCTGTAAGAACCACATAATTCACCATTAACAGTTCTTAAATGTTGGAATGATATTGGGTCTCGAACATTGACTAAGAGTAATCGTTGGCGGACGTACGTACTACTAAAAGTGTTGTTTTTATTATTTTTCTTGTAATTTTTATGTTTTTTCTCTCCATAAAAACCTTCCTTGTACCTTAACAAAAAATTTAAAACAAAAATTAGCCGAATTGGTAGAGCCGTTCTCGAGTTTAACGCTTAGCAACACATTTTGCGATTCATTTTTACTTGCGATATATGTAGGTACTATAGGGCAAGTTCTGCATTTGGAAAAAAAATCGAACTCGAGATTTTGATCAAAGTTGACATTACGATGATAGCGAAGACGAATAAAGTGGGTCCGGCAATTCCGTCTGTCTGTCTGTCTGTCTGTCTGTCTGTCTGTCTGTCTGTCTGTCTGTATGTATGTCTGTACCTCGATCTAGAGCCTAAGCCACTGGACCTACTTACTTCAAACTCGCTAGTTAAGGGTCTTCGGAGATTCCCTAGAGGGGAAATTGAAATTTTTTTTTTAGCTCTAAAACTAACGGTACCCCCCATACACTCGTAATGCAAAATCTTATTTATCTCGAAAACGGCTCTAACGATTTTGATAAAAAAAATTAGGTGTGATATAATGGACATGGACTACGTTTTGGTAAAAGAAAAATTTGGGGCAAAATGTTATTAACGGTACCTGTCATAGAACCGTTTTTTTGATTTTCGACTTTCTCATTAACGGCTCTAACGATTTTAACCAAAAATTTTCAGCAGGAGACCCCCTAAGTTTAAAATAATATTGTATATAAAAATATTCGAAAAATTAGTTGTTGGGTTTTTTTGAAAAAGTTTTTTTTTTGAAAAATCGATATCTTCAAAACCTATGAACGATTATTTTTTGAAATTATTTCCAAAAATCAATATTATTAAATACTTAAAATTCGCATCCCACATTTTTTTTCTTGAAAAATTTTAAAGAAATTTTTATACTAAAAAAGCCAAAAAAGCTATTTTGAATCAGAAATTTTTATATAAAAAATTTATTTATTTAATAATAAAATGATTTTTAAAGTTTGTTTGCATAAATTCATACTTTTCTAGAAATCAGACGGCAATTTCATTTTAAATTCATGTTTTATATTTATAAAATGTATCTTAAATTCCAAAGTACTTTTACATAAGAGCAAGTTCGTGCGATCCAGTCGTGCATTTTATTATTTATACAGGGTGTCCCACAGTCACCGCCCCAAACGAAAACCATAGATTCCTGCGGTCATTTTAAGTCGAAAAACTTAAGAGGTCATTTTCTCGTTTTCGAGTTATAACGGTTTTTATGATTTTTGCTCTCTTTCCCCTTAACTGGCTTTATCTTTGCGAAACTACGTCCGATTCGTAAGATTTTTTTTATAAACAATAAAGAATTTATTACAGTTTTAGTTTGTCTCAGAACTTTTTTTTCTGCGGGCAACCGTTTCTCCGCAATTTTGCATCAAACCCAATTTTTTTCGTTTTTTAAGTTGTTTTTTTCACTTTGATATCATTTTTTTTCAAAAAAACACGTTAATGAGTATTAATTTTTTAATTTAATTTAATTTAAAATTAAAATTAAATTTAATTTTAATTTAAAAAAATATATTTTTTTTCCTTAAAAAGAATACTAAATGTAATTAACAACAAATAAACAAACTGAGTGAATTTAAAAAAAAATAATTTTTAAATACAAAATTAACTTTTTCTGAGCTATTGTGGTTAAGAAAAGGACAAATAGATAAAGTTGTCCCATTTCAGCGTATATTTATAACATTTTCAGATATTCTTGATTAGTGTAATCCATTGTTCGCAAATAATTGAGAAAAAACTACAACTTGAATAACAATTCCAAAATGGAGTATCAAGTGAAAGAACACGACGCGGACACTAGTTCACGCGAGAAAAACATTTACAACCTTCAAATCATAATGCAAATCTTTACTGTTTACATTAGTTAACGGTCTTACTAATTAACTTTATCTATTTGTCCTTTTCTTAACCACAATAGCTCAGAAAAAGTTAATTTTGTATTTAAAAATTATTTTTTTTTTTAAATTCACTGAGTTTGTTTATTTTTTGTTAATTACATTTAGTATTTTTTTTAAGGAAAAAAAATATGTTTTTTAAGAAAATGAACTGGGCTTTAATAATATGTGAAAAAAATTAATACATATTAACGTGTTTTTTTGAATAAAATGATATCAAAGTGAAAAAAATTGGGTTTGATGCAAAATTGCGGAGAAACGGTTGTCCGCAGAAAAAAAGTCTTTAGACAAACTAAAACTGTAATAAATTCTTGATTGGTTGTAAAAAAAATCTCACGAATCAGACGTAGTTTGGCAAAGATAAAGCCAGTTAATGGAAAAATCATAAAAACCGTTATAACTCGAAAACGGGACGAAAACGAGAAAATGACCTCTTAAGTTTTTCGACTTAAAATGACTTCAGGAATCTATGGTTTTCATTTGGGGCGGTGACTGTGGGACACTCTGTATAGATATGTCCCTACTTATTTAATGTTCAAAATAAATCATTTATATTATGATTTTTTGTTTTGCTGAATTATATTATTATATTTTATTTTACCTTTTTTTTTTTTGAATTAAATGAAGAAAAACAAAAGGTAAAATAAAATAAATCATTTAATTACAGTTATTTTTTTTTTGTTTTCTTCCATTTTTTGCTTTTAAACCTATTCAGATGAGCCAAAAAAAAAGTAAGTTTTTTTTAATGAATTAAGTTCAGCTAGCGTGTGAAAATAACGGTAAGCTTTAAGAAAAAAATTTTTCTCCCAAACTGAACGCATAATTATCCTCTTTCATTACATACATAACACAGACGTGTAATTGCCATATATATGCAGAGAGCCTTACAGTAAGTTACGAAAAACAGTGAACCTATTCAAATGAGCGGCAGTGTATAAATGAATAGGATGCTTCGATTTTTTTAACTCCTTCAAATTTTTCTTCACAGTGTTTTTGGTCGGTCAGCTTCTGTATGAACTACCCATTTCAGCTTTAATTTTCCTTAAAAGTTGGGACCTACCAAGTTTTAAATAAATATACAGGAGGACCAAACGGACCGCAATTCCTCATCCACCATTTTAATATATTTTATTTATCATGAATGCGAATGGCATATTGATTAAATTGACTTTTTTGATATAAAGCTGTTTATCGCAAATAAAATTTCGAAAATCCCAACAATTATCCTCATTTTCAACTTGTTCACATAAACTGAATCCACCTCTTTGAATAAGTATGTACATCGATTTTGTGATTCAACTTTAAGTCTATTTCGAGTTTCAGTAAAACGGAGAGCTAAAAATTGCTAAATAAATTGACCATACAAGCGTTACGATATTTTTTGTTTAATTTCTTTAACCATATAAAAGGAGGCCGACTTCGTTGGTACATAAATATTACCTTTAACAGAGACAACGTATTCTGTTTGTATTTTTACTTCTAATTGCTTTTTACAAAGATAAATAGTGTTTAAACTTTGCAAGCCATTGCGTTACTCAGATCTGAACCAAGTCAATGCAATGCTTTATGATCCAAACATAGCAAACTCAACCTACTTTTTCGCACTAGAAAATAAAAATATAAAAAATAAACATCTTCATTCCCAAGCGTTTTTACCTTAAATAGACAAACCCAAGTTAACACACGCAACTTGTTGGCATTCCTGGGGCCAGGTTAAGTGAATATAGCTTGGCGGGCCTTAAAATTATATCTAATCAGTCTTTGAAATAGAAAATGCTGATAACAAATTTCATTCGATAGCTATCATCACCGGTAATACAAATGCCAATAACAGGCCAACATTTATGTACGAATGTGTGGAATCGCACATAATTATTAAACACATATATTAAGGTGAATCATCTCCCTCAAAACACAACAAATTTATTACCTTAAGGTTAATAGAATTGCACCAGCAATGACCGCTGTGTTAATGACCCTGGTTTGATGAGCTAAACTGCAATTTGTACTTACATTATCGAAAATTCGCCTAACTCGTTGTCGATCTTCAGCCTCAGGCACTGAAATCATTCGTTGCAATGGAATTTCCTCTTGTTGGCGCGACCCATTTGCCGATTCAAGATCGTGCTGCTGTGACTGCTGTCGTTGTCGATTCATACTTTCTTTTTTATGGAAAATAGAAATACTTTAGAATTAAGGGAAGCTCTCCAGCGCAAGAACCACACTTGTTAGTCAGCGGTAGGTTTCGAATACGGTTTCACTTATGGAAAAGGTCGATGTGGTGAGTAAGGGCAAGGCTCATTAGAATATTACACTGTGGCTGGCTGGCAGGGCTTGGTTTCAGTATTGATGTAAAAAAAATGAGTTTATTCATGGAAACAGCAATCGGATCTCGTAAGGAGGGATATTGAAAATTAAAAGGAATGATATTCGGCGAGTTATAAACACTGACCGCGATTACAATATAGCTATAACTAACGAATGTACTTAATTTAATGAAAACGATAACAAAACACTAGAAAAAGGGGAGCTGTTCTGCTTTTCGTTCTCGGCTGTTGCCTCCAGCCTTTGCCTTCTACATCTACAACTACAACTGTCTGAAACTGGGCTGCCGCTGACAGTGGCTTTTTTGTCTTCTTTTTTTGTTTTCACTTTTTGACGTTTCCGTTAGTGATTTTTTACTACACTACATGTCCGACATAATAAAATACATAGTTTGAGTTATCGGTTTGAGTATGTGCTAATGTGGTAGTGTAGTTAAATATAAATAATTGTAGTTCAACATTTTAAGGTAAAAGCTAAAGGCAGATACACATTTCATTTAAAATTTCAATTGTCTAATATATCAAAACTAATGATTATTTTAGGTGCGTTTTATTATCCACAAATCTATCTGGATCCGGATCTGGATTAAGTTTTAACATGTATTACAAAAACAATTTGGGATCCTGTTTTCTATCGGGATCTATTTCAAAGATCCAAAAATTAGTTATTACGCTGGCGAGTAGATGGCTTTTTATGGTAAGGTAGTGTAAGCTACAGTGTAAAGAAAAGAGACGAGAAATAATTTAAAATTTACAAACCCAAGGATAAAAAGAGACGGACTTATAACACTACTGTCAGTAAGATCCGTATCGTTTTATTTTCAAGGGAAGATCCAGATCCAGATCCAGATAGATTTGTGAATAATAAAACGCACCTTTTGATGCGTTAAATAAATCTTATACCTTGAAGTATTATTTTATTAAAAAAAAATTTCCAACCATAATTGGTATTGTAATGTATAATAAATAATACCAGGCATGTAAACTGTGACTCAGAAACCTCAATACATCGAATAAAAACCTCTTAACCATAATACTCGTAACATGCAATCACTGTTCCCTCAGCATTGTGGCAAGCATGTAAAACTATAAATAATCAACCATGTTACATTAAAATATAAATAAATATCTCATATAAGATTATTTCGCTTAATGAATTTAATTCAAAACTACTGATCGGCAAAAAAAAATCTTTAATTTTTGATATTTAAAACCTTTCCATACAAATTGTCAATAATAAAAAGTAATAATTCGTTCCGGCCACACAATTTAGTTTTCTGGCAAACAAGTTGTGTATTTATGTACATTGACAGTGAAAATCTATTTCTACGAGTATTTGTGTATTTGTTGTAGATGGCACGCCACTTGAAGAGCAAGTTGCCTGAAATCTTTGTAATTTTACATTTTATTTATATCCATTTATCGATTTTGCTTGAATGTTGACGATACCAAAAAAATTATTAATGTCAACTTCACACGAGCAATCAAATACTCCAATAATTGATTTTATAAGTTCTTGGTTTACAACTTGCAACATCCATGTCAGTTGACGAGCAAGTTGCTTAGGCTTGTTTTGTATGATTCTTTTCTTTCTCATGGAGTCATCCAGCTTGGATTGAGTTAAAAAAGAAGAAAAGAAAAGATATTTTAAGTATTTCTTATTGGGCCTTACCAACAATCAAATTAAAAGACGACTTTAATATTTGAGCAAAATGGACCATTATTTAAGGAGCTCTATAAAGTTAACCATACATGTTATGAACTTACAGCCATATTTATAAACTCATTATAGTGAGTACATAAGGCAATGCAACCCTTATAATGCCTCTAAACGCAAAATCGTTATTTATAAAACTTATGTGACGTTGAATAGGGGCATTATAAGCTAAACGCGTTTGGAGGTTGAATAGTGCCTACATAAGGACATTTTAGTATTGAACTGTCACATTCACTTTGACATCACATTGAATTATAAAGATTATCAACAAAAAAAATGCCTTTGACTTAATATTGAAACTAAAACTTTGTGTTATTTTTATTTATTGAAACAAAAATGTTATACTAATATATTAAAAACAAATTGAATTGATAATTGTTTATAATTAAATAGATAAATATACTTGTTGGTGATGTCTCTTCATGCATTTTTATTCATGCGGTGTGTTAGTGTTGTAATTATTATCTTGCATTATTGAATTGTATCCTGAAGAACTTGTCTGAGGAGTATTCCAGCTATAATGAAACGAATAACAATTTGATTTCCAGTATTGTGCTAGAGATAATAACATACTTTATCTGATGAATCAAAGTTAATTATTGGAATTCTTTTAGCTTTTGGTAGTTTCCTTTTTGTTTATTAAATTCGATAGACAGACAAGATGTTTTTTTTTTTTTTTTTTGATAAACAGCTGAGTGTTATGAAGGCTAAATGTAATAGATTCTTACTTTTTGGTACTTTATTTGACACAAGCTCATTATAACTATGCAGGGTAGGCAAATGTTTTATAAATATGAATTTGCATAGTGGATGAATAAGTCCTTATGCATTGCATAACTATTCACGCGTTTAGGGAATTCTAATAAATACGGCTGTTAATATTTATGTGAACTCTAAATTATTAACCATTTACAGCCGTATTTATTAGAATGCGCTAAACGCGTGAATAGTTATGCAATGCATAAGGACTTATTCATCCACTATGCAAATTCATATTTATAAAACATTTGCCTGCCCTGCATAGTTATAATGAGCTTGTGTCAATAAAAGTACCAAAAAGTAAGAATCTATTACATTTAGCCTTCATAACACTCAGCTGCTTGTCAAAAAACAAAAAAAAACATCTTGTCGATCTATCGAATTTAATAAAACAAAAACGAAACTACCAAAAGCTAAAAGAATTCCAACAATTAACTTTGATTCATCAGATATAGTATGATATTATCTCTAGCACAATACTGGAAATCAAATTGTTATTCTTTTCATCCTAGCTGGAATACTCCACAGACAAGTTCTTGAGGATAAAATTCAATAATGCAAAATAAAAATTACAAACTAACACACCGGATGAAGAAGGATGCGTGGAGAGAGATCACCAACCAGTATATTTATCTATTTAATTCTAAACAATTTTAAATTCAATTTGTTTTAATATATTAGTATAACATTTTTGTTTCAATAAATAAAAATAACACAATGTTTTAGTTTCAATATGAAGTCAAAGGCATTTTATTTTGTTGATAATCTTTATAATTCAATGTGATGTCAAAGTGAATGTGACAGTTCAATACTAAAATTTCCTTATGTAGGCACTTTTCAACCTCCAAACGCGTTTAGCTTATAATAGGTGTGTTTTTTTTGCAAGTCCATATAGAATTGTAAAAAAAAACGACATCGGGACTAAGCGCTTTACATGCAAATGCAACAACTACTTAAATCTATACAGAGTTAGCTAAGACCAGATAATTATCGAGAGTTAATCTAAGACCCGATAAAAATGGTGATGCCAAAATAGTATTATCTATATGTTATCGATAATTTGCTCAGAGACGTCAAAAGTGAAGTTTTTGGATTGGTTGTGCTAGTCGTCAATAAGCTGACAAATGTCATAGCGTACACAGTGCTTCCAGCTATGTGGAAAAAAAGCTCCTAAATCCCGATGTCGTTTTTTTTTACAATTCTATATGGACTTGCAAAAAAAACACACCTAATATCTCTATTCAACGTCACATAAGTTTTATAAATAACGATTTTGAGTTTAGAGGCATTATAAGGATTGTATAGCATTATGTACTCACTATAATGAGTTTATAAATATGGCTGTTATTGTACGGAACCTGAAAAATAAAATGCAGCATATATGGTCAGTTATATAGAGTCCATTAAATAATGCTTCATTTCGCTCAAATATTAAAGTCGTCTCTTAATTTGATTGTTGGTAAGGCCCATTATGTCTTTGCTTTTGCACAATCATCCCGAATATAGCTCGCTGACTCAACAGAACCACCACACTCATACTTTGCCATCTATATTGTGCCAAGTTAGGCAGCTTTTTGACGGTGCTGCAACAGTAGCAAATCCGATTGAGTGATCACCGGCCCCCAAGACCGTCGGGATCAAACGAGTACATGACACAGAAGTAAAGAAGTTCGTCCCAAAGCCATTTCGTCGCGTTGAAAAAAGAGGTCAAGTCTTTCAACTTAATTTTCCAAAATTCGTCATTAGCCGTGTTTTTTTGGAAAAGTTATCCGTAGTACAGTAGGATTTTATATGAATAACAACATCCGCAGTAGGATCACTGCCGATAACATCTGCAGTAGGATCACTGCCGATAAAAAGAGAAGTGAAATCCTGCTGCGGATAGAGATTTGACGTTTATTCGAGTATCGGCAGTGATCTTACTGCGGATGTTGTATTTGTTTTTCATAAAAATCCTACTGTACTACGGATAACTTTTCCAAAAAAACACGGCTATTGTTGTTAAAAAAAAATAGCCTTCCTAACGATTATGCTCTTAATTTGACCAGATTGTGGCATTTGCAGAGGAAAAGGAGGGCTGCCTCTTTTTACCGCTGGTCTCCATATCTATGCACCAAAATCACCATCCCCTCTTAACGTATCTTCAGCGAACGAACGTTCTACTCCCTCTTTAACATCCGCAAATACTGAACAGGATACTCTACCTGAACATAATATTGACCATGTGTCTCCTATTAATTCCGGGCTCAAAATAGTCGAAGGGCAAAAGACCATCTTCATTTCTAAACTTGACCCAAAGACTAATGCTCTAGATATTAAAAACTATATACAAAATAAGATTGGCACAACTCGATACTTATGTGTTGAAAAAATGATTCAGCGTAATTACTCCAAATATTCATCGTTCAAAATCAAAGTACCTGATTCACTATTCTTCCTTTTAAATTCAACGTCCTTTTGGCCCAATGGTATTATTATGCACGAATTCGAAAACAGATCATCAAACAAAGAAAAGACAAATTTTCTACGACATCAGACAATGCGAAAATCCCGGCGAAGCAGCTACAACAAGTACTAATATATTACCAAAATGTTAATGGATTAAGGACAAAAACCAGCAAGGTTTATAAAAATATAAATAATATCCCACATGACATTATTGTGCTAACTGAAACATGGTTGAATTCATCTTTTGCTGACAATGAGCTTTTTGACAATACCTATCAAGTATTTCGACGTGATCGACACCTTCTTAATGACTCAGCTACTGTTGGAGGGGGTTTATTAATAGGAGTAAGAACCTCTCTTATTTGCTCACTTGTTGATGATTTTCTTCAGTCATCACTTGAATTGCTTTGCGTAAAAATAAAAGTGTCATCTGGTTACGTTTATGTGGTTGCTACTTATATTCCACCCAGCTCTAACACTGATATTTATGAAAATTTTAACAATTCCATTGAAACCATTTATGAGAAAATTGATCCAACTGACGAAGTCATTGTAATTGGGGATTTTAATCTTACAAACTTGAAATGGTGTAGATCTACTAACGATGATATCTATTTTCCAATAAACGCATCGAATATAAACGAATTTTGTGTATTGGATGGAATGGCTTCCTTCGGCTTAAATCAACTGAATGGAGTCAAAAATCAAAATGGAAGAATATTAGATCTTGTTTACTTCTCTGATGTATTGAATACTGATGCTGCCGTTATCTCATGCGATTCAAAGATTGTAGAAGAAGATCGCCATCATCCAGCCTTAACTATTTCATTGAATTTATGTGTATGTAAAATTCTGAATGCTTGTAAAAATCAACTTGAGTTCAATTTTAAAAAATGTGATTTTAATCAACTCTTTATCTTATTAATGGAGACAAATTGGGATGATTTATTTTCAAACTTAAGCTTAGATGAAATGATTTTGCGATTTTATGAAATTTTGTTTGATTATTTTTTAGATACCATCCCATTTCGCAAAGCAAAACATTTAAGTAATAACCCGCCATGGTTTGATTCGCATATAAAAAATTTGAAAAATAAAAGAAATAAAGCCTGGTTGAAATTTAATCTATCGAAGACTGAAGAGACATTTCGAGAATATCAAGAATTGCAAATCGACTTTATAAACTATTCAAATCTACTTTACTCTGATTTTATTTCAAACACTGAATGTGAGCTTAAAGATGATCCACAGAAATTTTGGAAGTATGTCAATAATAAAAGGAAATCTGATGGTTACCCAGTTAGTATGAACTATCAAAATTCTTCAAGTCATGATCCAGAAACGATATCTAATATGTTTGATGATTATTTTAAGAGTGCCTTTGAAGACTTTTCTTCGAATACTTCTTCTTCCATTCCTTCTTATACTCAACAATTCACTCATCTTAATTTTATAAATTTTTCGATTACAGAAGCTTCTATACACGACAATATTTTGAAACTTGATGAATGTTTTAGTCCTGGCCCGGATGGTGTTCCATCATTTATATTAAAAAAATGTGTGTCTTACCTATCTTATCCGTTATATGTTCTTTTTAACGAGTCGATTAGAAGTTCGAAATTTCCTGCTCTTTGGAAAAATTCATATTTAACGCCAATACATAAAAAAGGCCTAAAGAATTTAATAACAAACTATCGTCCTATTGCGAAACTATCAGCTATCCCCAAACTTTTCGAATCTCTGGTCTGTGACATACTTGCTTTTAATTGTTCATCCGTTATATGTGAAAATCAACATGGTTTTGTAAAGAAAAAATCCACGGTCACAAATTTATTACAATTCTCTACCTTTTGTCTAGATGCGTTTGAAAAACACTCTCAAGTAGATTGCATCTTTACTGAGTTTAGTAAAGCCTTTGACAAATTAAGTCACAAAATACTATTAGATAAATTAAGGAATATTGGATTTAACCATTGTTTTGTTTTGTGGATATCTTCATACCTTAAAGATAGATTTTATAGTGTAATATTCAGAAATAACCGTTCGTGTCAATTTAAAGTTAATTCTGGTGTACCTCAAGGGAGTCATCTTGGCCCTTTGCTATTTGTTTTATTTATAAACGATCTTCCCTCTATATTAAAACATTCTATGGCTTTAATCTATGCTGACGACGTGAAAATTTTTCGAACAATTAACTCCATTGCGGATTGTGAACAACTACAAGACGATCTTCGGAGATTTTATGAATGGTGCAATAATAACTGTTTGTTTTTAAATATTGACAAGTGTAAGACTATGTGTTTTACACGCAAACGTAATTTATTTATTTTTGACTACCTGTTGAATTCGTCACATTTATGTAGAGTGTATAGTTTCTCCGATCTCGGAATCTTATTAGACTCAAAATTATCATTCACCGATCATTATAACTATATTGTAAAGAAAGCAAACAAATTACTTGGTTTTGTAAAAAGATTTTCCCGTGAGTTCCGTGATCCATATGTTATAAAAATTCTTTATGTTTCTTTTATTAGGCCAATTCTTGAGTATGGGTGTGTAGTATGGGCACCATACTACTCTGTACACATAAATAGAATAGAAAATATTCAAAGAAGATTTTTAAGATTTGCCCTGCGTTGTTTCCATTGGTCAGATAGAGTTATATTACCCCCATACGCTCATAGACTTCAGTTGGTAAGCCTTCCATCTCTTTCTGTTCACAGAGAATATTTGCAGTTCTGTTTCATAACTGGAGTAATGAATGGATCTATTTCATCTTCATCGGTTCTTTGTCGATTAAATTTCAATATAAGCCGTTCTAGTTTAAGAAAAAATTTACCAATTTGTACTATTTTTAGCAGATCAAACTATGGCGCTAATAGTCCTCTTAACCAGTTAATAAATATTTTTAATAAATTCTCTTTTCTTATTGAATCTACAAATATAAATCTCAAATCCAAACTCTTTAAAAATAATTTCTATGCTCAAAATCGATCAAACTTTGTTTATAGATAAATTTTAGATTTTAAGAAATATTGTAAGTAAGCATTAACGTATTGAAATAAATAATAATAATAATAATAATAATAATAATAATAATGACAGTTGGTGTTGTGAAAAATGCCTAGCTTAGCTGCATGCTCTCGTATTGACAAGTGTCCACCACAGGTAGCTACCATCCTTGCTATGTCTTGCCTGGTTCTGCATATCATATCATCATCATAACTCTGAGGGGAATGAAGACTCTTTCCTGCCTCACACGCTCGTTCATTCCCATAAATGCCACAATGTCCCGAAACCTATATAGGAGTGAAATTTTGGTTAATATTTAGGCTAACAAGTTTATTCCCACAATGCTTTACCAATTTGGACTATGATATGTTCTAGAATTAATGGCTTTAAAAGCCACCTGACAATCTCTTATATCAAAGTAACTTTTAAACCTTAACACCCATATTAATAAAGATGGTTTAGTGGAGGTTTTTCGTTAAGTCCTGGACTAAGTGCGTTACTAATTATGATTAAGTTAAACCACCGAAGTAGGTGGTTTAGCGAAGGAATAAGAAATAGAAATGTCCACAGTCAGACACAAGTAATTGACAATCAATTTAGGTAGCCACAGAATATAAACAAGATATTGCTTACTTTTGTAGAAGATTTTCTTAAAAGGATTTTTGATAAACGTCATTTTACTATTCCGGGAACATTTTTTTTTTATTAATGTAAATATTTAAGCCATGGCTTAACTCCTATTCCATGGTTTAGCAAAACCATGGAATATAGGTGGAATAAGCGTTTTTTATTAATACGGCTGTAATAGACTTATTCATCCACTATACGAATTTTTATTAATAAAACATTTCCCTACCCATTATAGTTATAATGAGCTTGTGTTAAATAAATTACAAAAAAAGAGAGAATCTATTACATTGAGCTATCATAACACAGCTCAGCTGTTTGTCAAAAAAAAAAAAACCTTGTCGACCTCCAAATTTAATAAATAATACAAATCGAACTATCAAAAGGTAAAGGCACCTAACTGAAATTCGTCGAATACGGTAAGTCATTGGCGCATAATTTTAAACAGCCTATTATTAAGGTATTAGTATGATACTATACTTAACAATTTCCTAACTTTATAGTAGTTTACTAACTAATTCTTAATTTTTAACATTTTCTAACTAGTATCGTACTAAAAGAATTTTCTTAATAAATTGCTTCTGAACACACCTAAAACAATGGGCCTTACCCATAATCAAATTTAGAGACGACTTTAATATTTGCGCAAAATTAACCATTATTTAATGGACTCTATATAACTGACCATACATGTTACATTTTAATTTTTAAGTTCCGTACAATAAATGGTTCATAACTTAGAGTCCACTTGAATATTAAGTTTGTAACATATATGGCTAACTATATAGAGCTCATTACATATTGGTTCATTTCACTCAAATATTAAAGTCGTCTCTAAATTTGATTATTGGTAAGGCCCAATGACATTTCGTGTAAAAGAGTAAGTACACTTACCTTTTTTGATGTTTGCAAATGTCAAAGAGTCATTATGAAGCTAGCACGATACTAAAAAAATAAAGTAGGTATTCGATGATTTTAACTTTAATAAAAGGGTAGAGAAAGTATGATTCTATATTCGATTAAAATTTGCAAATTCGTTGTTTTAACCTAGTATCATACTAAAACAGCTTTAGCATCGTACCTACTAATTCAATTAAAATTTTGCGCCTTTGTATTTAGAGGCATTTTAAGAGCTGTATAACCTTATGTACTCGCTATAATAGGTTTTTAAAGTATTTAAAACATATCTAGAAAAAAAATGGAGGTACAAAAATCCATGTCCATTCAGTGAAATATCGCTTTGATAGAACTCTGGTCCTTATAAACGGCATTGTTTCATCTGTTCTTAATTTTGAATTGATGTGTAGTAATTTGCAGAACAGACTGTTCACTTTTTTATTTTTCATTTATTGTTTGTCGGTAGGACAGTTTTCTTTTAGATTTTTTGACGGTAAGGCAGTTTATAGAGTTTTCGTTTAAATTTGAAAATTCTATTTAAACAAAAATATCCTATTCCATTAAATCCATTTATCAATTTTATGAAATTTTCAGGTTACTTAAATATTCTTACATCCAAAATTATTTCTTATGCAAGAAAAGTTTAAGAATAAAATATTAAAAAGAAAACGGTCTCTATGACAACCCGTCATGCACTAACTACCCAAACAAAACACCTGAAGCAACTACATTAAGTATAGAAAACCCAAACATAACTAAAATGTTCAAGAAAACCACAAAAGCCTCAGCAATTTACCATATAAAAGACAACATTAAATATTTTCAATTCAATCTCACCTTGCAGCACATCAACTCTTTGCTAAATCTTCCAAAATTTGATGTCAAATCCGGTGGATCAGTGTTAGCCAAAAATGAAGGAACTGGCGACAGGGATATGGACACCTCCTTGAAGGTAATAACTATTAAATGGCAAGAGAAACTATTTAGTGCACACGAAATTGAATTCTTTAGCGACATCAATAACTGCCTTACTGACGTGCAAAAATCTTATCACCGATTAATCGTTGAACATCAGCATGAACAACAAAACTCGTTATGCATTTCAAATGAACCCATCTTTACTTACGTCGATGAGGACAATTTTGTCCCTGAATCAGAAAAGATGACGTCTGTGAATGCCTCGGAAGGAATACATTATGACAGAGACAAAGATGATGTGGTGATGCACGTCTATGCTGCCATCAATCCCGATACACTGTTGGTGTCTCTGCGATGGCAAAAATCGGAACAAATTCTTCATATTTATCCGGACTTCAATAATTTCCGGGAAAATCCGTATTTCATCGAGATCGATACGGATTATCGTCATCTCTATGCATACGGTATTGAGAATACTTCCAGGCAGTCCCGACTAAGACGGGAAATTTCTCCTTTTGCCGAGCTAAAGTTACCGGAAATACCTCATTGGGTGAGTTTCGATGAATTATCGACACAGTTCGCAATGCCACCGAAACGTACCCGACGAGTGGCCATACTAATCGAGATTAAAAGGGCTGAAGAGTTCGAGTACGATAACATTCACGTGCGGTACCACATTTGTTTGCCAGATCGAACTATTCTTGAGGATGGCCTATTAAATGGGTGTACACATTCTTCGAAAGCGAACAGCGATGGAGTTTGTGGCTTTGGTCATTGTTTAGAGGTTGCACTGCTGTGCGAGGAGGATTTCAAATTGTCGAGTTTGTGTCATGTTTATTTCGAGGTTATTTCCGTGGATAGTTGGGAAAGGGAACGAGTCGAAGGATACGCGCACTTGAGTTTCTTTTTGGAGAAAGGCTGGGAGTCTACTTTGATTCAGTGCCAAAGACCGATTGAAGGAGGAATTTTAGAAAAGTTAAATCGATCTTTTATTGGGGGTCGTAGAAAATTTGATTTTGAAAGATTCTATAGCGGCGATGGGGATTTCATTAATCGTTATGGAACCATGATGGTAGCTACGGGGACGCTGGAAATACGTTATCAGATGCTTACTCAGCGAAATCCTGAGTTGCTGAAGCCAGCAATGGGCAGAATGAATGGAATGACTCTTGAGGACATAATGAAAGCTTACAGAGAAGGAAGAAGACGTCTCGAGGCAGTGGTGTTGTTAGACTAATAAAATTGTGATTGTTTTGAAAAACTTCATTTCTTTTATTTCATATTTTCAATTCATTCTATTTATCAACACCTTTTGGAGGATACAGGATCAAAATGAATAAATATTTTTTGCTTTTTGAATTACTATAATTTTCATCAATACATATTAACATATTAAGTACAATTGGATGCTAATGCTTATCAGTGCGGGAATTCTTTTACAGATTTTGGACTGAAATTTGTAGAAATATGTAGTGTTGGGCTTGGGTTCTACTTGCTCTATAGAACCCAGTACTGGTTTGTGTGAAAACAAATTGATGTTTAAATAAAATCCAATAACTTAACGGTTATGAAAAATTTCATGAGAGTGGTTTTTATCCTAGTTACTTTGTCCGTCGTTTATGGAGTGCTTTGCGTCAGTCTGTCCATCTCAATTGTCTAGAATATTTGTAAACAAGCCCTAGAAATATTTTGCTAGAATCTTAAAAATAAAATAAAATATAGAGCTTTTGTAGTGCAACAGTTGAAAGAGAACCAGGAATTAGTGACTTACAACTCTCAACTATTCCTATGTACGTGTTACCAGGAATGGAGGGGACCTAGGTTTGTTTTCCAAGGCAGAACAGCTAAGATTGGAGCACTTTTTATGACAAGAGATACTCTTGGAGGATTTGTGACTTCCCCGCAAGAGGCAGTACACCCTTAAAAAACATTTTGCAGTGGCAGAGAATCGAACCTTAAGCCCTCTGTATGATAGTCCACCGCATGAACCATTATGTCAAGGGCTAATACAGCTTTGATTTTTGCTCAAAATTATGAGAATGCTAATTACTTATTATTAATACTGTAGGCACAACTTTCTCGTGGGTTAGATTAACATGCGCAAATGCAACTTTTTGATTCTATTAGTAAGTATAATCTTTGTATATATAACCTTTGTAACGGGTGATTTTTTAAGAGCTTGAGAACTTTTTTTAAAAAAAAAAACGCATAAAATTTGCAAAATCTCATCGATTCTTTATTTGAAACGTTAGATTGATCCATGACATTTACTTTTTGAAGATAATTTCATTTAAATGTTGACCGCGGCTGCGTCTTAGGTGGTCCATTCGGAAAGTCCAATTTTGGGTAACTTTTTCGAGCATTTCGGCCGGAATAGCCCGAATTTCTTCGGAAATGTTGTCTTCCAAAGCTGGAATAGTTGCTGGCTTATTTGTGTAGACTTTAGACTTGACGTAGCCCCACAAAAAATAGTCTAAAGGCGTCAAATCGCATGATCTTGGTGGCCAACTTACCGGTCCATTCCTTGAGATGAATTGTTCTCCGAAGTTTTCCCTCAAAATGGCCATAGAATCGCGAGCTGTGTGGCATGTAGCGCCATCTTGTTGAAACCACATGTCAACCAAGTTCAGTTCTTCCATTTTTGGCAACAAAAAGTTTGTTAGCATTGAACGATAGCGATCGCCATTCACCGTAACGTTGCGTCCAACAGCATCTTTGAAAAAATACGGTCCAATGATTCCACCAGCGTACAAACCACACCAAACAGTGCATTTTTCGGGATGCATGGGCAGTTCTTGAACGGCTTCTGGTTGCTCTTCACTCCAAATGCGGCAATTTTGCTTATTTACGTAGCCATTCAACCAGAAATGAGCCTCATCGCTGAACAAAATTTGTCGATAAAAAAGCGGATTTTCTGCCAACTTTTCTAGGGCCCATTCACTGAAAATTCGACGTTGTGGCAGATCGTTCGGCTTCAGTTCTTGCACGAGCTGTATTTTATACGGTTTTACACCAAGATCTTTGCGTAAAATCTTCCATGTGGTCGAATAACACAAACCCAATTGCTGCGAACGGCGACGAATCGACATTTCACGGTCTTCAGCAACACTCTCAGAAACAGACGCAATATTCTCTTCTGTACGCACTGTACGCATTCGTGTGGTTGGTTTAATGTCCAATAAAGTAAACTGAGTGCGAAACTTGGTCACAATCGCATTAATTGTTTGCTCACTTGGTCGATTATGTAGACCATAAATCGGACGTAAAGCGCGAAACACATTTCGAACCGAACACTGATTTTGGTAATAAAATTCAATGATTTGCAAGCGTTGCTCGTTAGTAAGTATATTCATGATGAAATGTCAAAGCATACTGAGCATCTTTCTCTTTGACACCATGTCTGAAATCCCGCGTGATCTGTCAAATACTAATGCATGAAAATCCTAACCTCAAAAAAATCACCCGTTATATATAACCTTTAGGCCCGGTGCACACAAGCGTTTTTTTGACGCGCGGTACCGCAGCGTCACCGCCTTTGCGTCTTACAGTACTCACAAATGAATTGAGTGGTGCACACACGAGTGCGATGACGCTGCGGCATCGCGCGTTATTTTGCCTGTGAAAAGACTCGCAGGCTGCGGTACCGCGCGTCAAAAGAACGCTTGTGTGCACCGGGCCTTAGTATTATCTTTGTATATATAACCTATAGTATTATCATGGAGCGTGATTTTGTATTGCGAACGCTAGCCTGGTGATGGCGCAGAAATTAGCGCACGCTTTTACAGTGGATAGTAGAATAACATACAAAACAAGTAGTAAAAAAGAGAATATTTTATTATTAAATTTAGCAAAGACAAATCTAGCAATTGCAGTCCCTAGCCTTAAGATGTCGCCACAAAATAAGCTTTTATATAAAAAAATTTTAAAACATTTTTAAAAAAAATTTAGATACGCCAATGTAAAGTTTTTATTATTGTTCAAATAAAAATTAAATTAAAAAAAAAAAAATATTGAGCCGTTTTCGAGATATTGAATCTTCCAAAAAAAAATAGATTTTTTTTTCAAAACTCAAAACAAAATACATTTTACTTAAAGTTTTGAAATGCAATATTTTTCAAACTTTTTAGAAGCTTCTCTTTAAAAAAATTTCATAAAAATCCGTTATGCCGATAATGAGAAATTCAAAATTTTAAAAAATCGTGCTGTGGTAGGTACAGTCAGTAATATCTTGTTTTCAAATTTTTTTTATTAAATTATAGATCTTAAAAATTAATCCAAAGCAAAAAATTTAAGCAAAATTCTCGGAAACGTTTTCGAGAAAAATACGATTTTCGAAAACCATTTTTTAACATTTGTATGGAGGGTGCCTTTATTTTTGGTAAAATAACTTTTTTTTTTCATATCTTGTAGATTATTTTAAGAAACTTTTACTTATCAAGTTTTAAAAAATCGAGCATGGGGTTTTCGAAATATTGAGTTTCCAAAAAAAAATTTTGAATTTTTTTTTAAAAATCCAAAAATTTTTTTTTTTTTAATTTTGAATAGACAATAATATTGAAACTGTTGGGGAGCCTTAACATAAAAAAAATGGTCAAAATCGGTTGTACCGTCAAAAACAAAAAATAAATGGTTCCAAGGGGGGTACCAAAAATAATGATTTTTTAGTGCCGTAAAGCTACCTCATAGTTTTCATTTAAGTTTTCATGTTAAGATACAAACAGTTAAGAACAAACCATTCTAAGAACGAATTAGGACATATTGCAATTCTTCACAATCACGAAAGTTTGAAATTGTTTTGAAGATTGTTATAATATACATATGTACATCCTTATTGGCATAAATGAGACACTTTGAATGCTACAATACGGATGATAAATCATTTATGAATACAATAAAAAGTGTATATAATACGATTAAATTCATACAATAAAATTGCCGATAATTCCAAGCTTTCATAGTTTTAATAGCAATATTCGATGCGAGAGTTTAAAAACTAAACCTATACCATCAGTGCGTGGTATTTAACTTTCTACATGGTTAGAATATATATGAGTATTAAAGTTTTTTTCTATCTAGAGAAAGATTTCACAAAGCCAAAGGTACGGCTTTTTTCGTCAAAATTATAACAGTTTAATGTATCACAGTCGTTAGATTTTCCACCAAGGATTTTCGTCATTTGAGTTGAGAGCTCGATTTGGAGTTGGGTTCAAATGGTTTTGAGGGAATGACGTCTCGTGTATCAGTTAAAAATCAATAGCAACTTTAAAAAGCAAGTCACAATTTAAATTAAAAAAAAAAATATAATAACTGGATACCAAACGTTCAAAACATATATGCATATAAATTTAAATATACACATCTTCATGTATAAAGGAAGATATATAAGAAATAAGAAAATTATTTAAATTTTAAGTGGAGTGATTGAATTTAATTCAATTGAAAGTTTAAATGACCTCAACTCCAAAGTGCGTTTCGCCCAAATACGACAGTGAGCTCATCAGTTAGATTCTGTCGTATCCTTCTAAGACACAATTATTGGTCGATCTTTATCGACTCTTATAAATTTCATAGCAGTAATACACTGTGAATTTAATTTTTTTAGGAGAATTTGAATAAATTCAGACACCTAGAATGTTAATGTCCGTGGTCAGACTTTTAAACGAAAGTATATAAGAAATAAGAACATTAATTCAATTATTTTAAGTGGAGTATTCTTAATGTACGTATTTGGAAGTATTTGCATTGTATATATAAAATATAGTACTCTCATGAAGAGGAACGAACGATGCGGCCCCATACGAGCGTATTCCATAACTTTTTACGTAGAGTTGTGGAGAGTGAGGACAGACGATAATCAGGAAGGGGTGATAATATTTTCGGTAAAAGCAAACCGAAGGTGCAGAACAAAGCGACGACAATAAAGCTATTTTCTGTTTTCTTTTTATCAATTTTCTATACAAATAAGTATGAGGTGGCATTTTTTGCTTCACGCATAGAGAAAAAACGGTATATTGTTTGGTTTGATTTTTTTCGTTCGCTGTTTGAATGTATATTGGAGCAAATGTAGGATTTATATTCAAATAGACGAATTTTTAAACGGTTACCACTCAGAACAATTATTTTGTATAGATAGACAATTATTTTTGTAGGCAGATTTTTCAAATGCAGAATTTTGAGAATTGGAGTCTTGAGTATTATTCTGAAATACAGAAAAATTATATTGAAAGCTAAAATTTTGAAGAGTAGAATTTTGGAATGCAGAATTTTGGGAAATAAAATTTTGAAATGCATAAAAATTAATAAGTAAAATTTTGAAGAGCGGAAGTTTGAAAAAGGGATTTTGAAATGCAGAAAGCTTAGTAAGTAAAAATTTCAAAAGCAAAACTTTGAAATGCAGAAAGCTTAGTAAGTAAAATTTTGAAAAGCAAAATTTTGAAATGCAGAATTTTAGGAAATAAAATTTTGAAATGCAGAGAACTTAGTAAGTAAGATTTTGAAAAACAAAATTTTGAACTGCAGAATTTTGAAATGCAGAATTTTAGGAAAGAAAATTTTGAAATGCAGAAAACTTAGTAAGTAAAATTCTGAAAAAGGCATTTTGACAAGTAGAATTCTGAAATGCAGAAAACTTAATAGGTACAATTTAAAAAGCAGAATTTTGAGAAGTAGAATTTTGGGAAATAATATTTTAAAATGCACAAAACTTAGTAGGTAAGTAAAATTTGGAAATGCAGAATTTTGAGAAGTAGAATTTCGAAATGCAGAATTTTGAAAACTTTAATTTTGACAAGTAGTATATTGAAAACTAAAATTTTATCAATTAGAATTTTGAAATTCAAAATTTTGAGAAGTAGAATTTCAAATTTCAAAATTTTTATTTTAATGAATTAATAATTTCCAAATTTGATAAAAATTCGTAGACAAACATTAAAAGAAATATTAGTTTATTCACAATTCGCAGGGCAAATATCTTATATTTTTACAAAATACATATATGGATAAAAACTATTTTTTTGTAAAAAAATGTTTATTTTTATTTTAAAAATTTTTCATGTAGGATGCATCAATAATTTTTTTAAATTGACACCAAATTTCTTTTTTTTTAATTTTTCTAAAAAAGCTTATAAGCAATATGTAAATGCATACAAAATATTTTTTCCAAAAAAGGTATCTGATTTTTTAAAAATATGTCAATAATAATTTTATTCTATTTATTCTAATTTTTTTTAATTAATTTAAGTTTTCTAAAATTATTTTTTTCTCGAAAATCTTATTTGATTTTTTTTACAATTGCTTTATGTGAATATTTATACATTTCTAAAATTGTTTATATACACATAAAAAGTATTGAAAATGTTCTATATTTTTGCAAACAAAGTTTATATGAATAAATTTTAAAAACTGTTCTACCTATACCTATATCAAATTTCTTTTTTTTTTATTTTTAATTATATAAATACCTATTAACGAATACAAATATTTTTTTGTAATCACAATTATTTTCTACCATACCATATTTTATACAGTTATGTACATATGTATGTAAAAGCTATTTTCTTTAATAAAATTATAGGTAGGTATACGTACCTATTAGATTTGCTTAAAGAAATAGTTTTATACCTATGTACATACATAACTATATTAATTGCAAAAAAAAAACAATTTCCACTACCTTACCACCCACTGCATCTAATGTAGGCAGTTAAAATAGTTGATTGCAATTATTATTTTTGTTCTTCAAAATTACACCAATTATTATACTTTTGAATAACAAAAATAATAATAATTGCAATCAACATAGGTAAGTTACCTAATATATTAAAATAAAGTTCCTATGTAGATATACTAAAATTCAAAAAAAAGCCTAATCCTATCAAGAATCAATTTTCAAAATTATTCCTACTTAAATCTATTCAAATAGGTATGTATGTGTGTCCATACAAATAAAAAGCAACGTTGTATTTTGGTTAAATATGCCGAAATTGAACAACGTTGCTTTGTTGCGTATGAAATAGCAAAAACAAAACAAATATTCTTGACAAAAAAATATAACAACAAAACACACAGAAGATCCCTCAAAAGAAAAATGCTACAAAACAAATTTCATTTTCTCATTCTCGTCTTTCTCATTGCCAGAGCTGATAAAATTTTCTCGCTCTTCCTCAATTACTTCCCCACCCTAAATCAAAAGTCTCCACGACAATATTTTCCTACGACAGCGCCCTCGGTAGAGTGTATTCCATACCACTTTTTTCTGTTCCATGAGAGTACTATATTTTATATATACAATGGTATTTGTTACCCCAACTCTTCGACATAGATTTTTCGGCTCACATTTTAGTTGTGTTCAACCAGGAAAAGGCCAGTGTAGAGTAGTGTTGTGCAGTGCAGGTTCATGAAAACTGTCAGAGCAAACTCAAGCAAAAACGTCATACGTCAGCTGTTAAAAAGAAGAAAACAAAATAAATTCGGCGCAAGTAAAATGCTTTATGCCTGCGCTGAAGTCGATGGCAAAGGGACGAAATTCATTCCCAGTGCCTGTGACAACGTTGTTGGCTTTTTAGGCACAAAATCTCTTCCTCTTCGCCTTTTTTCATCGAACTTTCAAACACTTTCGTTGGGAATTCTTCGTGCAAACATACATTCATAGATTTAATTAAGATATCATTGGATTAATTGGACAACACTGAATCACCAGAGATTGCCGGAAAAAAATCAACTTTATTCGTTAACAAAATATAATCGAATAATGACATCAACTGATTTTCACAGTTTTCACCAACATGCACTAGCTCCAAAGGTAGTGCAAAATATTCTGAACTAGTGTACACTAGTTCAGCTCAATGTACGCTAATCAGTGTAAGTCAGTGCAGAAATTTTCTCAATGAACACAAAAAAGCTACACTTTTCTGCCCAGAGTAGTCCAGTGCAGCTGGTTGAACAGAACTTTTGACTCGACCCCGCTCAACGAGTGGGATTGAGTCGAACGAAGCTCATTTCAACTCAATACAGGTATACAAAGGGACAAAGCGAGCTTCAAGCTCACTTAAACACTTCATATGTAACTTTAGTAATAGTTAGTTGTGCTATCATATGACTAGAAAATGCCTCGTTCGGAATTATGTAGAATTATGCAAAAAAGAAATCTCAAGCAATCCTAAAAATATTGGTGCACTTATGGAGCTATTCTATTAGAATCTTCAAAAACAGCTGACTACAGATGTGATTTGAGTTTGTTATTTGGATGGAGTTGTTTTTTTTTCAGAAATTAAGTAATTATAGGAACAAATAAATAAAACATTGATTTCTGCATATCATTTGCCGACTTAATTAATCCTTTGTTCAGATAATCATAATAGCATTTCCGAACCACTCCAACTATCGGAATAGAAGAAGCAGTTTTGAAATGCCGATGCGATATAAGAGCATACTTCATAACTTTCATGAATTTTCATGAAAGTGCCAATATGCAATTTGATATGATAATTTTTAAATTTTCGAAATGTTTATAAGTTCGAGTTCAGTCTCCTCAATAAATCTAAAAAACCATTTTTAATTAAAACAAGGAATTCAAAAAAATGTCAAAACATGACAAAATAAGTTTTAGATAAAATTTATTGAACCATTTCCTTGAAATGTAAATTGTATTTTAGAATAAGCTAGGAAGCATAATTTGCAACTCAAAACTATTTCAATCATCGAAATGAAGCAAGTAGTTTTCGAATGAGCTTGAGCTTTTTCCTCGCAATTTAGCTTGTAGGGTGAAAAAGAGCGAAGCCCCGAAGTCACGCCTCTATGCTTAAGCCAATGATCAAACTGTCAATGTCAAAGCATTCAATTAAAAAAAAAGTTTCATCATTCTTATGGTTACGAACGATAAACGTTTACAAATAATTAAAATGTATTACCCGAATTCCAACACCATGACATCTATTTTTGGTCGTAATTCGCGTAACCGTAAGACATTCTTCACTCCCTTTGATCTGGCTACAATTTATATGGCGTTTAAACGTCAAAAACTCGAGTATAACTCACATCTTTGGGCAGGTACACTACAAACTTCACTCCATTTATTGGATAGAATTCAGAACAGAGCGTCAAAATTGATAGGAAACAGAGCTACCATGGATTCATTCCCATATCTTGAACATCGTCGGAATGTATTTCTTCTTTAAATCAAGAATTGATCGACTTCAGAACCATTCGGAATGCTTTGACGAATGAACGAAAACGCAATAAGACTTTTATTAACCAACTTCCGCTTTGAGTTTAGAAAGTCAAGTCCGGGTAGGTGAGAGCAGTACCCGGTGGTTACCAGTCGGAATTAAAATAAGCGCAATTGGTGTTTAGTTACCATTTGAGGCAATCGTCATCGACATGCTAACTACGAGTACAATAAGAACTTTCTCGGTTTCTGCAAGCTGAAAACCATGTGCTGCTTTATGCTGTTATGTGCTTGAGCTTGAAACTGCCCGTTTTCTATAGAAAGTTTCAAAAAAAAATAGGTTATTTGTATGTACAATTGTACATAAATGTAGATGTCTACTCTTAAATATTCAGTCTGCCCAAAACTCTTAATTCATTCATTTCATTTATTTAATTTCACCCTCAGAGAAGATACGCCTTAAAGCACTCATTGCATTACATGAAGGTACCTGGACACGTTTTAATATTCGAACGCAATGTGCTGCATCATAACAACCAACTTTAAGAAATGAAATCCAGGACAGCAGGTTTCATAACTAAAATCTGTTTAAATCCTCTTACGTGTTCATATTTCACGAACTTACTCTGATGCTGTTCCTGCTCCTCGTGCAACCGACCACACTACTATACAAATCTATACCAAGCAATTTCTAAAAAAACCTATGTCGCCCTGTCCCTGATATTACCTTTTATTTTTGTGGCAAAAAATAATAAGGGAAATCAGCCGAGAGGATGCTGAAACTCACCCATTGAAAGTTCATATTCAACCCACGCTTTATGTAATAGAACGCACGTGTTTAGGGCGGTTGACTTGGAGCTTGTCGTTATTAAAGAAGATAGACTTATTCAATTTGACAACTTTCAAAAATACAACCATAATTTCATACACTCGATATGTACATACATATATACATATTTAATTTAGTGGTGTCGGTTTTTAAATTTTGATTTTTGGCTAAAGGCAAAAAATGTATCTATAGATGATTTATAGCTAAGGAGTATTAATGGGTTTTATTTATGTAAGAATAATCCTTTGCTTCTAACGGCAACGAATGTCCGCAATATAAACCTTTAAGGGAGTAATAAAAGAATAAAGTTGTGCATTATCTTGTATGGATATCAATAAACCCACACTTTAAATCTAGGAAGAGAGGCAACAGACATATTTACCCACCCAAAGGTTACTATATGAACATCTATGACAGTAATATTGTACCTATAGCCCCAAATCCGTATACCTCTTTTCATATAGCCTAGAGCCTGAAAAGATGATATTGTTCATTCCAGCAGAACACATCCTGGTTTTGTTAAGTAACCCAATATTTTGGTGGCATCTCTGGAAAATAGGAATTTGAGAAGATATAAAAAGGCTGCATTCCACACGTGAAATGTGCTGGAGTTAAAAATAATCCAATCTAGTGAACGGGATGAACAGGATAAAAAATGTATATTGGCAGAGGTTTGTTGTAGCTACCATGATCATTACTCTGATAAATTCCTTCTCGTAAAATTCACCTTTCGAAATCTTTCCTCGATTCTAGTTTTATTTAAATATAGGTATCATTTCCATAAAGAAAGCAAAACTGAACTGATGATATTTACTACCAAAACTAAGATACAACCCACCGCTCTACCCCGACTCAACGACCAAACACTCTTGCTCTCTTCCAGTGCATAATACCTAGGTGTTATTCTAGACCCTATCAGCCGTATTAATAAAAAACGCTTATTCCACCTATATTCCATGGTTTTGCTAAACCATGGAGTAGGAGTTAAGTCATGGCTTAAATATTTACATTAATAAAAACAAAATGTTCCCGGAATAGTAAAATGACGTTTACCAAAAATCCTTTTAAGAAAATCTTCTACAAAAGTAAGCAATCTCTTTTTTTTGTATTCTGTGGCTACCTAAATTGATTGTCAATCGCTTGTGTCTGACTGTGGACATTTCTATTTCTTATTCCTTCGCTAAACCACCTACTTCGGTGGTTTAACTTAATCATAATTAGTAAACGTCACTTAACAGAAAATTTGTTTTATTAATGAAATTTCGCACTTAGTCCAGGACTTAACGATAAACCTCCACTTTATTAATATGGGTGCTTGTGTCTGACTGAGGACATTTCTATATCTTATTCCTTCGCTAAACCACCTACTTCGGTGCTTTAACTTTATCATAATTAGTAAACGTCACTTAACAGAAAATTTGTTTTATTAATGAAATTTCGTACTAAGTCCAGGACTTAACGATAAACCTCCACTAAACCATCTTTATTAATATGGGTGTATAAGTTTAACTGGAAACTGAATATTGAAGAAACGGATAAGAAGGCATAGCTGCATAGCTTTCTAAGCCTGTAGTAAAATCTTTGGTAAGAATTGGCGCCTTAAAGAGTTGGAAACAAAACAGAGCCTTGGGGGACACCAGCATTTATTTTACGAACTTCAGACTTGAAACCATCCAAAACAACTTGAATTGAACGGTCAGAAAGGTAATTACTAATCCAATGAATAAGAGATACATCAATACCAAACACACCCATTTTTGATAAAAGAGCATAGCGCCATAGGAAAATTATTCACTCTGTCAATATTTTTGTCCATACTTTTAGTGCCCAATTTACGAAAACTTTCTATTAGTTTATGAAATTTTTTTTAATTTTCCCCAAAAGAACCACTATTCTCATCCATCCTCCTGTTCAAATGGATCCACAAAATTTCTTCAAACTACACACAACTAAAATAAACTCAAAACTTCTTCCTAACATTCCCCAAAAATACCTTACCAGAAACATTTCATCCCAAATTATATTATCCTGCACCTTGGACCACCATCATCTTCGTGAAATTGAAGTTTTTGGCTTTTCAGAGGAAAAATTTGTTGTATACTTTGGTTGGTACATAGGGGCATATAAATTCTCAGCTTCTTAAACAAAACAGGATTAGGTATACTTGCACACAACTCACTCCTATAAGACTAGCAAAGCTAAGAAATAATATTGAAAGAATTTTATTCTTTAGGTAGAACTCCTGGATTTCAAACCAATTGAATCAATATTAATTAAATACTCAATTATATAGAAACGAAACTCATGCATTGTAATTTCTCAAAAAATATATGTATATATCTACGTCAAGTAATGGTAACATTATTTTCATTTTAACTTAAAATTTAAAATGAACATTTTGAGCAAAAAATGTATTGAACATTTTGTTCATATTACCTGAAAAATATGCAATACGTAAGTACAGTGTGGGACACCTAGTGGTTTCTTTTTAAATCAAAGGTTGTTTTGACACTGACAGAAGAGAAACGAAATGAGTCGCTTTATGCCCAAACAGTACGTTTTTGAAAAATAGTTTTGGCCCGCGCAAAATTTTAAACGATTTAGTAATATGTTAAAGCCATTTTTGTAAATTACTAAGGATTTTGTTAATTCTAACTTATTACTATCTCTTAACATTTTACTAAAGTTAAAATCACAAACTGCAGGCCACTTTAACTTTTAGTAATTTGCTAAATTCATATGACTTCTGTCATTTTCTTCGTACAAAATTCCTTGGCAATTTTATTTGAAAGAGTTAAATTGTGCTTTTTTTATGATTCGTGAGCTAATTGTTTTTAAAAGTAAACAAAATAATATATGTAAAATGTTTTCGGAAGACGAAAATTTCGATATGTTTGAAGATTCAGCTTTGTGCAGAAAAGTGCGATGTTTTAAGTCCCTAGCAAGTCCTTTTGAAGAGCTGGGTAATGGAGAATTTTACTCCAGGAATAAGTTTGACAAGACAACAGTTCAGGTCTTGCTTGAAAACCTGAAAATCCAAGAGCGAATTAAATGCTGTGGGATGTAATTTCATTACACTTCTTTGGGAGAAATAAATTGTGGTTGTCACTTTGACTTCTGACAAATCAAATTATTAGGTCCCTTCCTCAGATTTAGTTTTGTTTGATTTGTAGTTTTTCACAAACTGTCATTGTTTGGACGTGTTCAAATGCACAATTTTTAATGAAAGGCAATAAAAAAAAATTGGTAGTTTTTTTTTCAAAAGACCCAAATATATTTTTTCAAATATTTGTATATACAATATTTTTTTTTAAATTTAAGGGGACTCCTGTCAGAGCCGTTAATGAAAAAGTCGAAAATAAAAAGAAACGGTTCTATGACAGGTGCCAAAATGAAGTGCATACCCATTATAACACACTTAATTTTTTTTATCAAAATCGTTAGGGCCATTTTCGAGATAAATGAGATTTTTCATTACGGGTGTAAAGGGGATGCCTTTAGTTTTGGAGCCGAGTTTGGAGAAAATACCTCCCAGTAGTTTAGGCTGTAGATTGGGATACAGACATACAGAGATACGGATAGAGAGAGACGGACAGACGAAATTGCCGGACCCACTTTTTTCGTCTTCGCTATCATCGTAATGTCAACTTTGATCAAAATCTCGAATTATTTACTAAAAATTTATCATCGTACCAACATATATCGCAATTAAAAATGATATATACAATGACAGTTCAGTTCTCAATTATTGTATTTCTTAAATAGATTGTAGTGATCAGTTCACGATACAGTTCGGAGCGAGTTGTATTCGCTTAGGCCCTGCTCTGTGCACTCCTAGGGGTTAAAAAAGAAACTAGCTATTGTAATTGTAACAGCAGGAAGCTGAAGAGATAAGAAAACAATTCAGGTTTTCAGTTTGTCTCTGTGTTGAAGATTTGTTTAGAGTTTGATGAATGATGATGTTTCATTTAAAATAAGTAAGTGAAAAAAAAATCAAGTAAGTATTTGATTATTTCATTTTTAAGTATTTATCTGTAAATTGTAATTTCAAAAAGAATAAGTAAATAAATAAAAATGCTTGAAAAATTCCGGAAACTGAAGTCTATACTAAACGTAGATTTTAGCATTCTAATTAACAGATCAATAATAAGGTTAGACAAAAATAAGCCGTTAGTTAAATACCCGATGAATAATATCAACATTGGAAATATAGCCTTATTGTAGAACGATTTTTTTCTAGAATATAGCCACGAATCATATAAGGGTGATTCTACAAACAATGGAATAAAATGATACAAATTTCGGCACGACATTTTTGGAAGCCAAAAGTCGTAAGAATTGTTCTAGTTGATCCTTAGAACGTATCTTTGCGTTGTTGAAAGCGGCCAGTAAAAAAATTAAAAATGACGATTTTAAGAAAATTTTTTGAAAAAGGATGTTCAGGGGACTGAGTTTTTTTTAAGGGGACTGAATAAATCTTTAGTTTTTTTTTTGTATTTTCTCTTGGGTACACACTGAAATATAGAAATTTAATTTAATTAGCCTTCATAAACATACAAATTCATGGTTAATACATAATAACTTAGCATTTTATTAAAAAAAAATAATATATTATAATAAATTTTTTTTTCTACTTAGAATCAATTTAAAATAAATTATTATTATTTTTAAAAATTTTAAAAATATTTTGTAATGAAGTTCGAAGTTCAACATAACTTAAAAATTCTCAGGTTTCTGAATAAAATATCATTTATTTATTTATTAGCCAGGGGACTGAGACCAGGGGACTGAGGTTTTTCATGGTTTTTGCGCAAAAACGATATTAAGGTTTTATTTAAAAAATCAAAAAAATATATATAATATTACAGTTTTATCAAACCTATACTATACTGCTAAAAAAGATGCATACTTACATACAAATTTGTTTCGTAAAAACTCACCAGAGGACTGATAAACTAAACGGACAATCCACGACTTCATGCACAAATGTCTTTTTCACAATACTAACATAAGAAACAGAATCGAGTTGCACCACGATTTTATTGTAAGGAGACTTGGTTCTTCAAATTGTCAGTGCTGGAAATCTGATCGACATCCTAGTTATTGATATTTTCGACTGTTTCAATATGCCAGGGGACTGATACAAAAAGCGGGGGACAAAGTTTAATTAAGTTTTTTTGTAATAAAATCAATTACTAAAAAATATTTATCTATTTCGTAGCAAAGATGTATTATTTGGTGTAACTTCGGTGCAATTTATCTAAGTATGAGACCTGAAATAAGAGAACGGTAATAATTTTTCTTTGCGAAAACGCACTGGGGACACGTCAGGGGACTGAGAATCGGACACTTTGAAGAACTTTTTGAGCAATATAAAATAAGGTCACCCTAATAATATTGTTAGGCCAGGTAGATATTAGTCAGATTTAATTTTATAAAAAAAAATCAGATTAAATAATTGAACGGATTTCAAAATATTTCTGGGGCCGCCGAAAATTCCATCGTTTGTAGAATCACCCATAAATATATTAAATTATCTTAGGATCACAATTTGTCTGAGTCCTTTTTCTTTATTTACATAAAACATGGAGTAAAGGTAATAATTAGAAGCCATGATACGTTCAATTTGGGGTGATTTCTAAGTGCGATTTCATTTTGGTCAAAAATGTTGATATTGTACTTCGAAATATTACAACGCCCTTCTAAAATATTATAGTAAATTTTTTTAATTTTAATTTTGAGAAAAAAATATTTATTTTTCTCGTGCACTTTTTGGATAAGGCTTCTTTTTCTTGATTCTTTTCAAAATGCAGTCGTCACAGCACTGTAAATAGTTTTCTTTTTCTGTTTAATAAAAATTCTTAAATAATCGCCATTTTTTTAAACATCATGAAGATATAGCTTGCAGCTCTTAAATGACACTTTAAAAAATTCTTTTGCTGTTAAAGATCTATTTTAAAGAATGCAGTATCAAAATGCGTATATGCTTTCCGACAGCTGATAAAAACATTATTATGGAGTATATTTATCGAGCAGAAAGCTTTTAAACGTAACAGAGCTGAAGATTGTTAAGAAACCCCATTATAGAGATAGATTTTTAAATTCGTTTACTAAGAGCTGCAATCTGTTTTGAAATAGAGCTAGGGCCTTTCATTTAGCTCTCTCAGAGCTTTTTAAGAACATTTAAATAACATTTACGAGTAGCTCCAACGATGTTACTTGGGTAGTCTTTAGTTTCATTATTAAGTGCTTGAAACAACTTTCAAAAATATAACTAATGGAAGATATTTTAAACTCTTTAAGAAAAACACCAGTAAGCAGCGATTTATTAAAAATGATTTTGAACACCAAGCGAAACGACGCATTAGGATAACAAAAGGGAAGGAATCAAATCCAATCAAGCTTTTATATTTAAATCAATATGGGTTAAACCATCAAATTAATACTTTTTGATCTGTGGCATTATATAGGTTTTTTATATTATAATTTAATTGAAAAAAAAAACTTAGCAAAAAGATTGAACGTATACTTAGCTTTGGTATCACAAGTGCTCTCACCGTCAAACTCCATAGAATTAGGCAATGCAGAGCGAGCTTTGGCGTTTTGAATTCAAAAATACCCAAAAAGATTTGGAATTATATATTTACATATACATATTATTCCTCTAACTAAACTTTTGTATTGTGAATAAATGTTTCCTTTCTTCGTGGCCCTTTCTGTATAGAAATTGTGTTTGTCCTTATGTAGGCCTAAGGTTAAAATGACCTCATTGTGAATAAAGAAATACCTATGTTTAAAAAATCAAAAATTCCCCTGGCAGTTTTGAATAAAACTCTAAATGGTAAATAATTAGAATTGGGGCTCCAGACAAAAATCGCCCAAAAAATTTTTCACCACCTGGAAACTATTTTATTAGGTAGAATAAGATAATTAAAGGTGTAGGAGACATGTTTTATGGGGTTTCATCGAAAAGAAAACCTTTTTTAGTTGACATTGGATATAGGCATAGGGTAAATTCAGTTTCTTTAAATCCAGATTCTGTAAATGCAAAAGAAATCTTGCATACACCCAACCTCGCACCTACCCCAAATCCTATAGTGTGCCCAAGCAGGAGGGTTGCATACATATCTCACTGTTTATCTAAAACTACTTTTTTATAGGATAACTATTTGTTTTTTTTTTTTGCTTGCTTACGCATTACGGAGTATAAACAGTGAGATATGTATGCAACCCCCCTGCTTGGATTTAAAGAAACTTTGAATTTACCCTGAGGCCTATATCCATTTATCCAATGTCAACTAAAAAAGTTTTTTTTTCGATGAAACCCCATAAAACATATCTCCCCACCATTAATTATCTTATTCTATCTAATAAAATAGTTTCCAGGTGGTGAAAAATTTTTTGGAGCGATTTTTGTCTGGAGCCCCAATTCTAAATATTTACCCTCTAAATTCTATCTTCATATTTCATCTATGATTAGGTACATTATACATCTTTTTAATATATTATTTATGATTTACAAATCAAAGTATGTTCCAGAAGTTAAAAAATTCGTTCTTGTTGATTCTCATCGTTTGAGTTATAATAAGTAGATATTTAAAATAATAAAAGATGTTTACGAAATTTAAATATGAGAAAAGGTACCTACATTCAATATCCCGTCCCAATTTTCCATTCTAATTCTAATAATTGTTGTAGGTATATGGCCTATTGAAAACTATCAACGATATTTAAATTAAAGTACATACTAAATGTCAAATCAATTAGAAATATTTATAGATTTCAGAATAAAAAAATTATGCGCAAATTTACACAAAAGCCATCAATGCAACGCTCCGGCACCTACTGATACAAGAAAAGCGAAAATAAGACGAATTCCAGATGTAGAAATAAAACCAATAACATGTCGCTAAATCATAATCCACTGACGCTGAGGGCTGTATCTAACTGAACAACACAGTATAAAGATACTCGTTTATTTAGCACAGATTAAAAAAAAACGGACAAAAACCATTTGCAAAAAGAGCGCTTATTTGCAGCCTGCTCGTGATGGCAGTCGCAGACAGCAACAGCATGGAAGAAAAACAAGTTTTTTGCGATAGAGTTTTCGTTATACCTATAGAAGCACAATCATTGCAAACTCTCGGTATATGAGAACACTGTCTATACTCAGCTCAAAACTGTTTTCTCTACCCAAGTAGACTTCATTTTATATGAAAACAGGGAACAGTTAAAAACGACGCGAAAAAAAACAACAAAAAACCATCGACGGAATAGCAGAAAACAGAGTCTGAGTTGTCTCACTGCTTCGGTTTTAGATTTTCAGTTGATTTTTGAGTGCGTTCGAAGTAGGACTATGGACCTCAAGACTGTGGAAAAACTGATTTCTTTGATCAAAGACAAACCACCTATATATGGACCCAGGCCAAAAAGAGGCAAAAAGAAACACCAGAGATTACTCGATGAACTTTGGAAGGAAGTTGCTTGTGAAATGAATCGTCCCGGTATGCGTTTTGTTGTTATTTAAATTTTGCATTCTGAATGCAACAAACTATCTTTTAAAAAAACTTATTGAAATATGTATGTACATATGTACCTATGTACAATGTGTAACTATATACATAATATCTATCATATAAATTGTATCATATAAATGTTATGGTTAAGTTTAAAACATTTCCGATTTTCCAAAAAGTCTTATGTGTATCATAAACATTTCTAGGCATATACATACCTATAGAAAGTTTCCTACATAACTTGTGTGGAGGTTTCGCAAAAATTAAAACTTCGACAAATTATTTGAGTTTCATCTTTGGGTTGGCCGAATTGACTAAGTGTTTTTTTTATCGAAATGCAAAGTATGGTGTTAGGTATATTTTTATAACTATCTACTTACCTTATGTTCTAAATTATGTTCATACTAAAACTAAACTCTATCTAGAAATCAACATTTATAAGAAAGGTGTTTTCTCAAATAATTCTGAACCCAATTATTAATTTTAATGTTGTAATTAGATGATAGTGATATTTGAATGGGCTAAAGTAGCAAAGTTGACAAATAATAGACATGAAATGTGTTTTTGCACATCCGAAAATAAGTCCGGTCTTAATGACCGAAACAGAAGTGCAGCTTTCTACAATATACCGACATTGAATCACACAGGTTATTACAAGTTGTCTCCACTAGCGATGACTACAAAGCTTTAATTATCGCAAGTGGAGATCGTCATCGCAGCTACATATATGTATTTTCATAGAATACGATAGAAAGTATGCTTTCATCGCATTCTTCGTTTTCTTTAGCGCAAGAAGAACTGTCACTTTATGTTAGAGTTTTGAGTGCGAAAAAATTTCGATTGAGTTTTATGACTTTCCGTCGAATCTGAACCATTGACGAACAAATTTGGGTCTCGCAATTCTGTCTGTCTTCGACTATAGCCTAAACGGCTCAGTCGATTTTCTTTGAACTTGGTGGATAGCATTTTTTAATTTTTTTCCCACACGGTTATTCTTTTTGATATGTAAACATCTTTGCCGGCTGTAGGGTAAACTAAAAAAGTGGTTAAAACTTACACGTTCCGTGTAGCCCGTTACGGTTACACGTTCCTTGTAGCAACTTACCTTACGAAAGATTGCATTTAGGACCCTGTTTACATTGGGAATATTGCGTACTTAGAATAACGTGTTTGGATTGGAAACTTTGAATACCTACTGAAATCTCGATTTTAGTACTTTCCATTGATGCGACTTAAATGTCATATATTTGATATTTTTAATAAACAATCAAATTTCGAACTCGAATTGTAAAGTTCGCCAACCATAGTATGTCGAAATGAAAAAATCTTACCTCGAACGTTCGATTCGCAAACCGTAAGGGGGGGGTATATCAAAAAGTAGATCGTTTTTCATCTGTCAAGCATTGAACTGGAAGATGACTACGACTCCAACGAATTAAAAAAAATAGTTTTTCCCGCCTTTATTTACTTTGACAATTTCCATAACAAGATGGTATTGATGTCAATCTCTGGCAGAAGGTGTATGATAAAGTACAGAAACCTCAAAAAAGTCGGAGGATTAAAAGCTCAGCGTGAACACCGTCTAAAGCAGAAAAAAGAAATCAAGACCATGATTACACGATTCTTTTTCTTCGTCTTTCGTCTCTTTGTCATATTCTGTGTGAGGTGAAGAAATGTTGCGGAATGAAGCTACGTTTCTACACCCCTCACCCAAAAAGTGAGGCATGAAGAAAACATAAAAACTGGACTCGTGAGTACTGTTTCACAACCGAAACGTTTCGTTTTATTTCATTTTGTCCATTTCAATTTGTCAATTTTCAAGAAAACAACAGCTGTATGTCTATAAAAGTATTTAATTTTGTTCGTGTGAATTTTTTAAGGAAAAAAATGACGAATTGGACAAAAGAGCAAACAAGTTTCCAGATAAATATTTATTAATGACGATAAAAAAATGTTTCGATTCAAATAATTCCACGTAAAACCCATCGTGAGGCGCCTCAAAGTTTTTTTTAATGTAAACACGATGGTACTCACCAGTCCGTACTCAATCTTCCCAATCTAAACAGGGTCCATGAACTTGTTAAGCTGTGCAAATCGTAAGAAAATACATATATCAAATGAGTTTTATAATCAATAGCTATTGACTTTGCAGACTTTGAATATAAAATTGAAGTAAATTTACTCATCTAAAATATCATATATTCTCTTATTTGGTCCGCCATGAAGAAAAATTTTAATGAGAAGTTATGTTTGACAGCATGTTTGTCGAATGTGAACGCTTCTGTTATTCATCCATCAAATATTCAACCTTATTAATGCTCCGAGAAAATAGTTGCAGTTTGACTGCTTTTAAGCGATGCGATATCAGTATCGGCAAGAGAGTATGTTTCAATTTCTATTTGACGTTCGCTGAGTGAAATTCGCTCAACTGAGTAGAGTAAGGAAGTGCGAAGAGGTAACTCATTTTCGCTTGAACAAAGGTAACTTTGCTGTGTTTAAAAGCACCCATGCAAGGAAGCCAAAAGAATAGAAAGAGGGTGTTTTCATAAATGCATGGTTGCTTTGTTTACATGCGATCAATTGCAATCATATTAAAGTCATACAAAATATTTGCGCATTTGTTTTACGCTGCATTTATGAACACTTTTTCTTGATTTTCGTCATATGTCAATTTTTTAGAACAATATTTTAGTTTTTTGCAAACATTTACCTTTGTATATAAATATATATATATATTTATATATACAATGCATTTACCTTTATTTTGAGCCAGAACAATGTTGTGGTGCCGTTTGTTACTGTTTTCAATTGAACTTTGAATTTTCAAGGGAAAGAAATAGACAGATGGAACAATAAAGGAAAGGAAATCATTTATATTATATACCTGTCTCTCTCATTAAGAAAGACATTCAGATTGCATGTGAGTTTTTATAGTTGCACATTTGCGCTGCAAATATTTGCGTTTTGCTTTTATGAAAATCTGACATTTATCATTTGCATTTATGAAAGTTATGCATTCGTCAGACTTTCGCAACCATGCATTTATGAAAGCACCCAGAGATTAAAAATCGTTTTCGGTCTATTTCGTATCGGATAACACATCTGTTTGAATAAAGGTGTACAAATTTAACGTTCTATCAAACAACATCCCTGTTTGAATATAAGTCTAACAAACTTAACGTAGCGGAGTCCAGTGGTACGTTCTTTTTCTTACAATATTTAACTGAGCAGTAAGTCCAATTCCAATATGAACACTGTTTTGAAATTAACTATAAAAAAGTCAATGATAAATTTAAATGACAGTAACCTTGCAGTGTGCAATGTACAACTGGGGCCTTAGTCACCCATAATCTATCCATGCGATAGGTACAGGACATGGTCCAAAAATACATATGTGTTTTGGGGGAAAGCGTTATGTACATCTATATACAGCTACATTCATCTATTTTAAGACTTTTTTGGTTATGGTATAAGTGAAAGGAACAAATTTTGGAAAAAATAGTGGGCTGATTTGAATATATCCGATGTCACCAATAGAGAAAATAAAGTTGACATTAATTTATGATTCTAATTGAAATTTACAAAAACTGGGGCCGAATTACCGCTTCAGTGACGAGTGAGTGAGTCCCATCAGTGATCGAATGAAAATGTCAAATTGGAGTAATTTATTGCTCGATAACGTAAGCGGTAATGCCAAACTCACATAATTCAGTCACGTATTACTCGATAACTGATGCGGTAATTTGGCCCCTGTTTTCAATACTTAAAAAACAATGTTAATATTACGATTGCATCACTATGTATGTTTATTGGGTACATTCGATATCAAAAATTCGGCACTCGGACGAACGTTGATGTTAACACATCTAAACCGTGAGTCCCAGCACTCGAACTTTTTTTTTAATACCAAAAATAACGGTACCTGTCATACCAAAATTTTTCGAAATTTTATAAAATATTTGTATTTCTCAAAAACTGTTCCAAAGATTTGGTTAAAGCTAATTTAATAAAATAAAATGGAATTTAAAATATTACTGTATGACTGTAGACTGTACATACATAGCTTTAAAAAAGTTTGAAAAACATTGCATTTTTTTTATTTTATTTGCGGGTTTTTAATTTGAGTGACTAAAGTTATTTCATTTGACGATGGGCAAGAAATGTGATATTACCCCTTCCCAAAACATTCAAGCTGTCCGCTTTTCTTAAAGAAGGTAACGGTTTTTATATGCACTCCAAAAAGTGGAAATATCCAAACTTCAGTGCTAAACATTAGAAAAAATGGAAAAAAAAGCTGGAACTTCGATAATTTGGCTGTGTTTACTGTTTAGGCACATGAAAAACATCTGGAATAACAAAACTACACTGCCAGTAGATAAAAATAGTTAATATTGCTTTGAGACATCCAAGTGCACCATCAAAAATCATTTCCGAGAAACTGCATACTTTTGGTATCAATATAGGTATCAGCCAGAACAGTGAGACGAACGTTTTTAATGTAATGGGATTTTTTGTAGTCGTTCTGCTGAAAAGCCAAAACTAACAAAAGCCATGTTCGTCAAACGTGTACAATGTGCTAAATTGCATAGGGACATGTCTTCAAAATATTGGAGCAATACATAAATGTATTACTTTGGTAGTTTAAGGATTCGAAAGAGCAAATAACCTTCATGCAGGACAGATGTATGTAGGACTCATTCAAACTTAACGTGTCAGAGTCAGAAGAAAACACATGAAATATGAACTGTAACTACCGAAGTAAAGGTTTACACATTAGTTATAAAGATTTTTTAAGGAAAACTAAATTTTATGAAAAAAAAAATAGATTTGTTTTAAAGCCAAGTATGCAGATCGAGACAAGACAAATTTTATCTCTACAATATTAATCTCTACAAAATTTTTCCAAATCTCGCGCAAAAGTTTGAATTTGGAGAGAATAAATCTAATTTAATGTGTATTGTAGTGTATCTCTGAAACGAGTTGTCTTACAAAAGTCGTTCATACCTTTTTGGAATCTCCTCTTGATGCTTTCAAGAGAAGCATCAGCACCTTTTACATAAAACCAGTTTTGACAAAAATCACTTTCGGAAATACGGTGGCTGTCAAAATTTGTCCCGCAAAATAATACTTGTATCATTCTTTTTCCTGGCAAAATTTAGTGGAGACATTTTGTAGAGCAATTCACAATAGTGTAATATTTTTGCTAGGTTCGTTAAATAAAACTTATTACTCTTTCTAGTATCTCTTCTTTATTTTTACTTTCCAAATCACAACAATAAATCTCAATTTATAATCAACTCAAATACTTTATTCAATTTAAAATCACACTTGTTTTAAACTTTACACAATCCAATAAGCAGAGTTTTGCACACTTCCGTAATCAAAAATCAACTGTGTCGTGCTCACGGCGAGCACTCCCTTTTATACTCATGTTAGTTGTTCTCGAAAATTCGCGAAGCTTCTCGTCTTGGAATGTTCTAGATGGTTGGAATAAGGGGAAATACATTTGACATTGGAAAAGAGCTTTTTGTTTCTTCCATAAATTAGATATGTAATTTTCCAACAGATGGCGCTGTAGTAGTATAAAGCTCTGTTCACAACATTGCCCCCTTCTTAAGATTGTTCGTCCCGAACAATTCTATCTCCAGCTTCGCCACTGTATCGGTGCAGTCGATCACTATGCACAACTTTTAACTTCCCTCGTGACCCTCTTTGAATTCGGTAAACGACATCATTGATTTTCGTGACGACAGTATAAGGGCCTTCCCAGTTTTGTTGAAGCTTCGGCGACAATCCCTTTTGACGATGTGGATTATACAGCCATACACGATCTCCTACTTGGAATCCTGTCGTGTTTGCTCTTGTGTCGTACCTTGTCTTCATTCGATCGCTGTAAGCGCTCATTCTAGTCCTGGTCCTTTCGTGGATGTCGATTAGCCTCTCTTTTAGGTCACTCACGTAATCCCCAGTTTCCTGAGACTCTTCTGATGGGTGTCCAAACCTTATCTCACTAGGCAGCCGTATGCTTCTTCCGAACAGGATTTCAGATGGTGTTTGTCCTGTTGAGCTATGTATTGCACTTCGGTAGGCCATCAAAAATAGTGGTATGTGCCTATCCCAGTTTCTTTGGTAGTCGCCTACGACCTTAGTGAGGTGCTCTTTTAAGGTCCTGTTGAATCTTTCAACCATTCCATCAGATTGAGGGTGAAGTGGTGTGGTTCTCGTTTTCTTAATGCCAAGGAACGCGCACACCTCTTGGAATATGTTCGACTCAAAGTTCCTTCCTTGGTCAGAATGGAGCTCCATAGGCACACCGAACCTGCTCACCCAGTTAGACACAATCTGGTCGGCCACGGTCTTGGCTTCTTGGTTCGGGATAGCGTAT